>JAOTON010000787.1:0-217642 GCA_034440635.1 Lepas anatifera | reverse complement strand
TGGGCATTTATCGAAACTGTGAACCTATTTCGAATAATAGGTGAGTAGCCTCCCAAAATTTTGCCGAAGATACAAAAATAATTGATAGTTTCGGTATCAGGATTTTTCAAATAGCAAGAAACCACAATAATAACTTTCGCGTATCTCCCACTAACACGCGCGCATTCACGGAGGTACCCGCCCCCCCTTTGGGTTTTTCCGAAACAGGAGAAAAACGGCCGCGCGTAGCGTCGCCGTGCTTGGTATCCTTTTTCCCTCATCATTTTACAACTTCTGGGAAAATTTTAAGGTTAAGTCATGTCAGGTCAGGTCACCAGTGCAGGTCAAACCACCCGACCTCAAAAAAGTTTTAGATAGCATAAGTCAGAGCAGAGTGAACTTATCCGATTGAAACTCATATCACATAATGGCCCCACCAGGTTAGTTCCGGTATTTTTTATATCGATGATCTAAGGTCAGGTACGAGGCATGACCTCACCATTGGAAAACATGGGAAAAAGTTTTTTTACGGAATAACTCAATAACAGGTGATGGGAGAACATTTTTTGCTGCATTTGACTCGCCTGGGCTTTGCGGTTCCAACAATATGCTTTTTATATAATTTGACCCTGAACTGACCTCAGGCCAGGTCAAACCATTGATTTGACCTAGCAAGGTCAAATTATATATCATTCGATTCGGCTTGCTGAGAAAATTCATATAGTTCCAGACGTTTTTCTCTCTCTTTACTTGTTTAGATGAAATGACCGAAAAACTTAATTTACATGTAATCCCTATTACAGCATGTTTTGACCTCTCGTGACCTTAACACGCGCATTGACGGGGGTCTGAGCCACCTTCGCATTGACGGGGGGGGCGGGTACCCGCCCCCCGTCAATGCGCGTGTTAAATGTGACCTGAGAAAAAAATGGTTCAAATGTTTTTGATGGAGAAGTGGATGCGCAGCCCAACACCGTTTACCGTTTTTTCGCCACCTACCGTGGTTCTCGAGATCTTAGGGGGGGCGGATCCCCGTCAATGCGAAGGTGGCTTAGACCCCGGTCAATGCGCGTGTGAACCCTTACCCCACCGGGGGGGCATCGATGGCCACCCCCGGCGGGGCGAAGGTGGCGCTGGACCCCCCGGTGGGGCGCGGGTCAAATGCGGATAGAACGTGCGGAGAAACCCATGCTCTGAAAACATAGCAGCCAGTGACTCGCTGTTTCCACCAATGGAATCGGCGTGGTCTGAAATGGGGCATTCTTGACTTTCTGATCCATCCGTAAATACCAACGCTATAACGTATTTTTTTGTATAAAGGGCCCAGAGAATCAATCTCGTGAAGCAGCCAAAAATTATTCTCGGGAGTGCTCCCGAGAGTCATTCTCAGCGACATACGGGAGCTAGTCTTGGGGCTCAGGGGCACCTGAGAACAAGCTCGGACCCCCTGAGGCCAAACCCAGAAGCCCCAAAATCAATGTTCGATAATCCAGAGCCTTCGATATCGATGATCGGGGGGTCCCCTGACACCAAGCTGGGGCAGGGGAGCCCTGAAACCAAGTTAGCGCAAATCTGCAAAGTGAATTAGAAGGATCGAGCGAGTCCAGTAAGTTATTCATGGCATGTTTAAGCCCTCAGGTCAGCGGTGTAACCATTGATCACCGCAGCTATGATTGCTAATTGCTCCCTTCTTAATTTCGCAGGCCAAAAAGTAGCGTTCTACGTTAAGGCGTCAGCATTTATTTACAGATCGAAATGAAACTCAGGAGTACTCCGTTTCAGATCACGCCGATTCGATTGGTTAAAAAAGCGAGTCGCTAACTTCTCTGGTTACGGAGCATGAGTTTCTCCGCACCTTCTATCCGCATTTTAGTCCCTCCCCTAATTGAACCGATAAAAGAATATTAGCTGGTACGAAAGTACCGCTTGCAATTTCCATGACACTTAGTTTATTCGTTTCAAAAAAGTAAGGTAGGAAATCGCTCGACACTTTTACTCTAGCTTCACTTTTAAATTTTTATTTCCATTGTTTCACACTACCCTAAGAATAGTCTTGGTACCTTCTTATTGCCAATAATAGTCTTTGCTTAAAAAAAACAGTCTTGATTCTGCTTCTTTTTCTTCATTGACACTACTGCAGACGGCCTCACTATTTCTGCTTCCAGTATGCCGCAAGGGTGTTTTGGCGCAAAGTCATGCATTCCCCAGTTTTATACTGGCCTCATCTCCTCAGTGTTTTTCCCAAACCTGGCAAAAAGAGCAGGCTCAGCGGATGACACAAGGCCAAAGGTGGAATTTCTGCACAAGCATTGGTCACGGCAACCATAATTGACTATTTTTGTTTGTTTTTCTTTTGGCAGTGCTCATCACTGGAACTTCCCAAGACAAGAAGGTGAGTGTGAAGGATATTTTGTCAACATAAATGAAATTGATACGTTTAAATTTGTAAGCATGCTGTGTGTTGAATTGTTTTAGTGGATGCATGGTTTGTTGCCTTACAAATGCATGTATTAGTTATGCATTTCCTCTTCGCTGATTATTATTTAATTACTGACTTCATTTTCGACTTGAGCCAAACTTGAGTTGGGTTGTGTTTTTAGTCACATCAGAATTGTGTTGGCCAGATTGAAGTTCGAGTCTGAGTTGTGTTGGTTCACTGTGTCGCCCCTGGTTAATTGAGTCAACCACTTTTTGCATGTGACAGGAGTGCGACACTCCATTTTAAAGGTTTGAATTGCTGTGGCGGTGCTAATATTAACAATGGGCATATTATGCTGTGTACAGGAAATGCCCATGTAGCTAGGTTTTTCAATGGCCTTCCTGCCTGGGCCTGTATATGTCTTTGAACTATGATCAATGAATTCCACAGAGCCAAACAGAAGGCAACCACAGTGTTCAAGTCCGAGCATGCTGCTCATGGCGTGGGGCGTCTTGTATCACCTCCAAACCTGAAAGCCAGTTGGACAACCCTAGCCAACCTGGCAACGTCATGAGGTAAGTGAATGAGGTGAGTGTAGATGTCCACAACTTTTCAAGCTGTCAACACATTTCAATTTCATTTTCACTTTGTTTGAGTCAGCAACCTTCGCGACTGAGGTCAACTTTAAGCAAGCTGTGCCTATGCTAACTGAAACTAACCTCGACTCATCTTATTCAAACCTAGCCTAGCCAACCAGAACCTGCTACATGCCAGCGAGGAAGCTGTGGTCAGGGCTGCCAAAATAGCCACCTCCCCAGTGATGGGACCCATAATTGGAAGTTCACATTTCCATGGAAAAATATGCAGCACTTGTTTTCCCAGCAAAACCCCAGGCTGCCAACAGATAGCATGGGAATCCGTCTTTCTGGCTGGTATTTCATCATGGCTGGGGTTTTCTGCCCGGTCGGTGTTCACAAATTGTAACATTTTGGGCAGGTTGCTAGTTTAGGTAGCATAGCTGGACATAGCTGTTCAGAAAATGCATGAAACGTACTGGAAGGTCATAAACTTGTGATCACTGAAAAATACCTTCCATATATCCACCAAACCAAGGCTGCCAATGCATGAGGAAACGTGTTGTTTCCGTGGAAATCTACCTTCAAGCAGAGTGGATTCACCCTGGTGATTTGAGCAGTATGGCTGAACTGTATGTTAGATAAACAAAGAGAGGTGAAAGGGGTGGTAATTGACAAGGTTTTGGAGCAGAAATTGCTTCAGTTTTATTGCAGCCCCAGAAAATACCGCAATGCCGTAGCCAAACAGCATGTAAATGCGGTCCCATTTGGATTTTGTAGCTATTATGGCCAACTCTGGACAAAGCTTTTCACCACTGGTGAGGGCGCCTTCTTTAGCACATTACCCGACTTTGCCGTCGACTGGTGTCTGCAACAAATTTAAACGACAGCTTAGTGGTCCTGATAAGGACCTGTTTTGTTGACGCACAATGTCGTCACTGCTTAAGCACGCTCGCCACGGATGCGGCGCGCCAGCTGGATGTCCTTGGGCATGATGGTGACACGCTTGGCGTGGATGGCGCACAGGTTGGTGTCCTCAAACAGACCGACCAGGTAGGCCTCGCTGGCCTCCTGCAGGGCCATGACGGCGCTGCTCTGGAAACGGAGATCGGTCTTGAAGTCCTGGGCAATCTCACGCACCAGACGCTGGAACGGCAGCTTGCGGATCAACAGCTCAGTGCTCTTCTGGTAGCGACGGATCTCACGCAGGGCGACCGTGCCGGGGCGGTAGCGGTGGGGCTTCTTGACGCCGCCGGTGGCCGGCGCGCTCTTGCGAGCGGCCTTTGTGGCCAGCTGCTTGCGTGGCGCCTTGCCACCGGTGGACTTGCGGGCAGTCTGCTTGGTACGCGCCATGGTGAGTGTCGATCTGAATCTGAATACCTGGCGCCCTTTACTGCGATATATTAGTAAACTTGTCCGCCTATAGGTGGCAGCACTGAAGTGGCGTGCTCCCACATTTGCTGGTGCTAAATCACAGCGGTGCCCCATGGTGCACCTATTATGGGATACGCGAGCCATAAGTGATACACCGAATATCGATATCATCCCTGAAAATCGAAAATGACCGGACGCGGCAAGGGAGGCAAGGGGCTGGGTAAAGGCGGAGCCAAGCGCCACCGAAAAGTCTTAAGGGATAACATCCAGGGCATTACGAAACCAGCCATTCGTCGTCTGGCTCGCCGTGGCGGTGTGAAGCGCATCAGCGGTCTGATCTACGAAGAGACCCGCGGTGTGCTGAAGGTGTTCCTGGAGAACGTCATCCGTGACGCTGTCACCTACACCGAGCACGCCAAGCGCAAGACCGTCACCGCCATGGACGTCGTCTACGCCCTGAAGCGCCAGGGACGTACCCTGTACGGTTTCGGCGGATAGATTACCCCGGTTCGAGGAAACGCTTTCTTCAAAGCGACGACAACAGGCCTTTTTAAAGGCCACCATATGAGTCGATTCTGGTTTTGCATGACAGCGCTTAGTTAGGGCCTTTATTCCTACTCATTTTCTTTTCGCACCACACCCGATTGATATCCCCCGTGATCCCTTACCAAATAACTAGGGACTTGTAGGGATGAACCTGCCTCATTGCTACCTCCTCTTCGCATCAATAGCATTGATAATACCGAACAATATTGAGGGAAACGACATAAGATATATGCTATGCATGGAATTCCACAGAATTGAAAGAATATAACAGAGCAGTTGATCGTAATGAAATACTTTCAATTCAACACCACATAATCCATCTAAATCCTTCATAGAATGTAATGCTAATTAGACCAATAGATTAGGAAAATCAAATTCATAGTTACCTGTTGAAAATTGGATCTGTACAACCCAACCCCGATTTACATTGCCATTTTTACATTCATTGCCTGTATTTTCTCGTATTGGTAATATATAATTATAACAGTTTATTTTAATTTTTGCGTTGTATTCATAATGCAGCCCCACCTTAGGAAGATCTGTAACAGGTAGTAAAATTCCAATCTCAATTATGGTGATACTAAAATAAATATAAATGTATACATATGAGTTACAAATAGCATGCCACACAAAAATAGTTCGTAAATTCCAAAGTTTTATTTACATTTCGAAAAAACATATATAAATACATATACATATATCTGATAATTTATGACAAGAATTGGTTTTATTTTTTTCAAACACAAATAGCGATGAAGTTACGTCTCCAAAAATTCATGGCAGCATGTATTTGTTCATGTCTGGTGATTTCAAGGATTGCTGCACTAAATTAAAAATAGGCCACCAATAAGCCTGATATGAAAATATAAATCATATATGCACCGAAATATTGGCACACCATGGCACTGCTATGTTGTATATCTACCCATAGGTAATAAATAATTGTTTTGTAAGTTCATTTTATAATTGATACCTAATTTTTACTCTTCATCTCAAGCGTAATCATTTTAAAATTTCGAATTTAGTACGACATTCCTAGATATCAAAAACTATATACCATTAGTTACTTAGTTCCATATTTGTTTGTACACATGGTTCCATCAAGATGTGTTGTCAAATAATTGATTAACCAATTATGGCTGGCTTATCTTTAATCGTGAATGGCATTTATAATTAAATTCATGGTCTCACTCATTTAAAAACTACCTGACGCAGTCCCGTTTCCATAACATTGAGCTTCTCTTCTTTATACTTGTGTGCCATATTTGCTATTAATGGAAAGAAATTAAGTCATAATCATAAACAACTCGGAATAAACTAAAAAAAATAATTTAAAACTAATATGCCAATAATTTAGAATCACATAATAATGTCAATGATGTACGTTTGCAAACGAATAGTACTAATAGCGGTATATCACCGGTGTGAGCTGCTCAATGGGTATTTCACGGCAGTCTGCAATCGAATCCACGCCAACGCAACTAGGTGGCCTTCAAAAAGGCCTATTTTGTGTTGGCCTTAAGAAAGACCTTTCACCCTGAGGCGCCAGTCTACTTCTTCTCAGTCTTCTTGGGCAGCAGCACCGCCTGAATGTTGGGCAGCACACCACCCTGTGCGATTGTCACGCCCGACAGCAGCTTGTTGAGCTCCTCGTCGTTGCGGATGGCCAGCTGGAGGTGACGCGGGATGATCCTGGTCTTCTTGTTGTCGCGGGCGGCGTTGCCAGCCAGCTCGAGCACCTCAGCGGCGAGGTACTCCATGACGGCAGCCAGGTACACCGGGGCACCGGCACCGACGCGCTCGGCGTAGTTGCCCTTGCGGAGCAGACGGTGGATACGGCCCACCGGGAACTGCAGGCCCGCGCGAGACGAGCGCGACTTGGACTTTCCCTTCACCTTTCCGCCCTTGCCGCGTCCAGACATGTTAGCGGATACTGAAGCCTCAGTGATTTCCCAACAATTTGGCCCCACCTGGCCAAGCCAAGTTAAGCAGGAGAACTAGTGTGGCCGTTTGGCCCGCTTCGTGTTCGCCCTGGTGGCTGCGGCGCAAACTACTCGACACTTGGTGTTATATAGAATCTGAAGACCGTGCGGACTGCTAATATTCGTGTATCGTATCAGCTGTCCGTGGAAATGCCGCCGAAGACAAGCGGAAAGGCCGCCAAGAAGGCCGGCAAGGCCCAGAAGAACATCTCCAAGGGAGATAAGAAGCGCAGGAAGAAGAGGAAGGAATCGTACGCCATCTACATCTACAAGGTGCTGAAGCAGGTGCACCCGGACACTGGCATCTCGTCCAAGGCCATGAGCATCATGAACTCGTTCGTGAACGACATCTTCGAGCGCATCGCCGCCGAGGCCTCCCGTCTGGCCCACTACAACAAGCGGTCGACCATCACGTCCCGGGAGATCCAGACGGCCGTCCGTCTGCTGTTGCCCGGTGAACTGGCCAAGCACGCCGTGTCTGAGGGCACCAAGGCCGTCACCAAGTACACCAGCAGCAAGTAAATCCGCATGGGTGCAGTGTTTGGTCTCGCGTTCGTCGGTGATGCTGCCTCATTCTCATCAATCATTTCTCCTCATGCTCATCAACGCCGGCGACTGACGAGACACCCGCGTCGCAACCAATAGGTCTTTTTTAAGACCACCACTCATTCCCGTACAAAGCGATTGTAGAACTAACGTTGCTCGTTGGAATCACCACTCTGGACCTCTGGAGAGTCGTGTGTGGTGAATGAACTGGGCATCACTAATGTGGGCGCGTTGGGTGGGCACCGATCTGTGGGGGTTTGACACCTCGCTTTAGAATAGGGTATTGCGTAACGGAGGCGCGCACGTTTCCGACGCGATTGGACATTGCGCTTATGGCGCGATAGAGAATTCAATTATGATTGCATGTTTGAATGTTGTGCTAATTTTTGAGATGGCAATTTTTAACTTGAGTTCCCAGGAGACCACTTAGTAAAAGGGCAGCCGACTGCCGGTGTAGGAACGTCCAGAACATTGGAGGCGGGCACGCAGTGTGTTGCGGTACCAGAAATGCCGACTTTTGAAGGGACCGGTAATAATCTGGCCAGGCTTGTCGACTCTCGTACAGCCTCATGGAAAGTGCAGTCGTTGTGCCCCTTCCAGTCACCCTTGACCCCGGGTATGATGTTGGCTCAGATTGGTGCAGCTACTCGAAAGGGTACGCCAATAGTGAATTTCTGGCTCGCTCGATGCGAATCGGTAAACAGAAATGCCGACCCTTCTCATGCTGATCCGCCTTTGGCATTTCTGGTACAAGTTTTGCCACGAGCAAACCAAAAATTCACCCTTAGACGCGAGATCGACATTTCTGGTTTCCTCGAATCAAACAGGTAAACTTTACGTAGCAAAAATGACGACACTCCCATGCTGAGCCGCCTTCGGCATTTCTGCTACGAGCCAACCACAAATAACGACGCCGCGGCTCAGGGTGACTGCAAGGGGGCGGGCATTTCTAGTCTGCTCGAAGCTAATAGGTAAATTTGTCGTACCAAAAATGGTCGACTACAAGGGGTACGTTGTGGGTCACGAATGACAACGCTGCCCTAACAGCCACTCTTAGCGGTATGCAGTCATCATTCGTGGTCTGCTGGTAAACATGTGGTACGACGGATCCATGGCTAGGGATATGTCAAAATTTGAGCACGTTGCAGCCATTTTCGGTGGAAACATGGCATTACAAAATTCGGAAATCACTAATACCTCAAGAACTGTTAGACCCATACAAAGGAAACAATTGTGTTGATGGCTCCGATGGGTTTGGTTGATGCAGATTTGGCGTTGCTAGAGCTTTCAAATGAAGCTCGAAGACTTGATCGAGCTGTATTAGAGCCCTAATTCCACCCTGGTTTTTCAGTCTTATTGAAGAATAGCATAATCGGCTTACATGACCTGATGTCGAGCTTCAGCCATAACCTGTTGAATTGATCACCCCGAGGGAAAAAAGCAGCTCCTGTCCGAAACCGCTATGTGGGGGCCTCAAGAAAACCGGTGCTAAACAGCGGCCATGAGCATGCCAACGGCCAGACAGTCATGGCCGGTTTGGGGTAACCAGTCATCTGTCAGCTAGGTCACAGTAACCAGTCATCCGTAGTCGTTTTCTTGTCAAAACTAGGTAGCTGGTACATGCGTCCAAGTCGTGCCAACGTCACATGCAGCGACATAGACAACGGTCCTAGCAAAGGTCGTTGTAAAGACGATGGCAAAGGTCATGGCAAAGGTGGAGGCAAAGGTGGAGGCAAAGGGGGGCAACAAAGGGATGTCAAAGGTATGAGGTAGCAGCCGGTAGGGAAAGTGTCCAGATATGTTTGTAAGACGGAATTTCACAGAACAGACGATGCCTCTGCTGGAATTCACAGCAGTCATGTACAAGCCTCAGCACATCTTTCTCCGTTCCACTCAATAGTTGTTGCCGCCTGGCTTCCAACGGCAAGGGGCGTCTGGCTCAGGAGACGGGCAACAGTTTAAACCGACACCATCGTGCCGGGCCACTCGGGAGACATTTAACCGTCCATGCAATACATCGCAAATGATATTGCCCGTATTTCAGCACAAACTGCTGAGCCGTAAGAGTGTGGAGCTCCGGGTGGCAGCCCTGAATCTCAGCTGGTGTCGTGACCCAAGTTACGTTCGTCGACGGCATACCGGGTTTGGAAGCCTCCTTGCGCCTCATGCTAGCTGGGTGCAATCGTGACAGTGTCATCGCTGGACTGACAACATGTTGAAAGGTCGGATTTCAGAGCTCCATGGTGTTCAAGCCGGTGTGCCCCCCTAAAATTCAATGGAACAACGTAACCAAACATTAATGTTGCAATTCGGTACACCAGTCCAGTGACGTCAGATGCATTTTGTGCACTCGGGTGTGGGCAACACTTAGTACGCCCACAAACTCTGTGCACCGGTAAAGCTAAAATTTTATCGCTATGACCGATACCGCTGCTGCTCCCGCTCCGGCGAAAGCCTCCAAGCCCAAGGTGGCTAGGGCCAAGCCTACGCATCCTCCCACCGTGGAGATGGTGCAAGGCGCCATCAAAGGCCTGAAGGAGCGTGGTGGTTCTTCGTTGATAGCGATCAAGAAGTACATCGCTGCCAACTACAAGGTCGACGTCGAGAAGCTGGCTCCATTCATCAAGCGTGCCCTCAAGTCGGGTGTCACTTCTGGCTCCTTGGTGCAGACTAAGGGTAAAGGTGCCAGCGGCTCCTTCAAGCTGTCGGCGGCGACGCTGAAAGACAAGCCCAAGAAGGCTGCTGTCAAAAAAGTTGCCAAGTCACCAGCCAAAAAGGCGACGAAAAAGCCGGCCAAAAAGCCCGCCGCAAAGAAGGCCGCCAAGTCGCCGGCCAAGGCCAAAAAAGCTGCAAAATCGCCCGCCAAGGCGAAGAAACCTGCGGCCAAGAAGCCCAGCAAGGCCAAGAAAACCGCCAAGTCTCCGGTCAAAAAGCCCAAAGCGCCCAAGGCGAAGAAGTCTCCGGCAAAGAAGGCAGCCAAGAAGTAAGCGGCTATTGCCGGTGCTATTTACGGCGACGCGTCAGCGATGGCTGGCAATGGCTCTTGTTAGAGCCACACCATTCTTGTCCAGGCATGCATTGCAGACGTCACGCCAATGTCTTTTGCTCAGAGAACTTTGTCTTGTTTCTGAGGTGCGACTCCGTCGTGCACTTAAAGGGAGATACGCGAAAATTTTGTCTTGGCTATATGAAAAGGTTACAAAAAAGCTCATTTTTGCGAATTCGGCCTGTAAATGCCTTCAAATTGCTCTCAAAGTCAACATTTCTAGACGACTTTACCGGTACACCTCATATCGATGTATATGACGTACACACGGCCAAGACTATCAATTTCTCTAAGAAGTAGGTCATATCTCGCCTGAACAGTAATGTAGATGCTTGGACTTTTACAGAAAACAATTACTTTAGAAAAACAACATTCCGAAACTCTTTCGAAATAGAAATATAGGGCTTAAAAGAAATCACAATTCACCAATCAGAAGCCTGGGAATTCTCAAACCGGGGTCACGTGCCCCATCTGACGCAAAAGTTTTGTCGTCCTGGGGCTGAAGCAGAAAACGACTCAAGACCCGCGGAGCGAAACCGCTGAAGACTTGAGTAATTATGCTTTTTTCCGTTTCAAGGGCAAACTAATTCATTTTGTAGTTTTTAAAAGCTTTTTGGAAATAATTCAAACACAAATACAGGAGAACAGACCTTTGTGTTATTGAATAAAACATTACTTTTCAACTTTAACACGCACATTGACGGGGGCGGGTACCCGCCCCCCGTCAATGCGAAGGTGGCTTAGACCCCGGTCAATGCGCGTGTGAACCCTTGCCCCACCGGGGGGGCATCGATGGCCACCCCCGGTGGGGCGAAGGTGGCGCTGGACCCCCGGTGGGGCGCGGGTCAAATGCGGATAGAACGTGCGGAGAAACCCATGCTCTGAAAACATAGCAGCCAGTGACTCGCTGTTTCCACCAATGGAATCGGCGTGGTCTGAAATGGGGCATTCTTGACTTTCTGATCCATCCGTAAATACCAACGCTATAACGTGTTTTTTTGTATAAAGGGCCCAGAGAATCAATCTCGTGAAGCAGCCAAAAATTATTCTCGGGAGTGCTCCCGAGAGTCATTCTCAGCGACATACGGCAGCTAGTCTTGGGGCTCAGGGGCACCTGAGAACAAGCTCGGACCCCCTGAGGCCAAACCCAGAAGCCCCAAAATCAATGTGCGATAATCCAGAGCCTTCGATATCGATGATCGGGGGTCCCCTGACACCAAGCTGGGGGAGGGGAGCCCTGAAACCAAGTTAGCGCAAATCTGCAAAGTGAATTAGAAGGGTCGAGCGAGTCCAGTAAGTTATTCATGCAGTTTAAGCCCTCAGGTCAATGGTGTAACCATTGATCACCGCAGCAAGGATTGCTAATTGCTCCCTTCTTAATTTCGCAGGCCAAAAAGTAGCGCTTTACGTTAAGGCGTCAGTATTTATTTACAGATCAAAATGAAACTCATTAGTAGTCCGTTTCAGATCACGCCGATTCGATTGGTTAAAAAAGCGAGTCGCTAACTGCTCTGGTGACGGAGCATGAGTTTCTCCGCACCTTCTATCCGCATTTTAGTCCCTCCCCTAATTGCACCAATAAAAGAACATTAGCTGGTACGATAGTACCGCTTCCAATTTCCAAGACACTTAGTTTATTCGTTTAACAAAGTGAGGTGGGAAATCGCTCGACAATTTTATTCTAAATTCACTTTTAAATTTTTATTTCCATTGTTTCACACTACCCTAGAATAGTTTTGCTACCTTCTTATTGCCAATAATAGTCTTTGCTCAAAACAAAACAGTCTTGATGCTGCTTCTTTTTCTTCATTGCCACTAAAGCAGACGGCCTCACTATTTCTGCTGCCAGTATGCCGCAAGGGTGTTTTGGCGCAGTCATGCATTCCCCAGTTGTATACTGGCCTCATCTCCTCAGTGTTTTTCCCCAACCCTGGCAAAGAGAGCAGGCTCAGCGGATGACACAAGGCCAAAGGTGGAATTTCTGCACAAGCATTGGTCACGGTAACCATAATTGACTATTTTTGTTTGTTTTTCTTTTGGCAGTGCTCATCACTGGAACTTCCCAAGACAAGAAGGTGAGTGTGAAGGATATTTTGTCAACATAAATGAAATTGATATGTTTAAATTTTCAAGCATGCTGTGTGTTGAATTGTTTTAGTGGATGCATGGCCTTACAAATGCATGTGTTAGTTATGCATTTCCTCTTCACTGATTATTATTTGAATACTGACTTCATTTTCGACTTGAGCCAAACTTGAGTTGGGTTGTGTTTTTAGTCACATCCTAATTGTGTTGGCCAGACTGAAGTTTGAGTCTGAGTTGTGTTGGTTCACTGTGTCGCCCCTGGTTAATTGAGTCAACCACTTTTTGCATGTGACAGGAGTGCGACACTCCATTTTAAAGGTTTGAATTGCTGTGGCGGTGCTAATATTAACAATGGGCATGGTATGCTGTGTACAGGAAATGCCCATGTAGCTAGGTTTTTCAATGGCCTTCCTGCCTGAGCCTGTATATGTCTTTGAACTATGATCAATGAATTCCACAGAGCCAAACAGAAGGCAACCACAGTGTTCAAGTCCGAGCATGCTGCTCATGGTGTGGGGCGTCTTGGTATCACCTCCAAACCTGAAAGCCAGTTGGACAACCCTAGCCAACCTGACAACGTCATGAGGTAAGTGAATGAGGTGAGTGTAGATGTCCACAACTTTTCAAGCTGTCAACACATTTCAATTTCATTTTCACTTTGTTTGAGTCAGCAGCCTTCGCGACTGAGGTCAACTTTAACCAAGCTGTGCCTATGCTAACTGAAACTAACCTCGACTCATCTTATTCAAACCTAGCCTAGCCAACCAGAACCTGCTACATGCCAGCGAGGAAGCTGTGGTCAGGGCTGCCAAAATAGCCACCTCCCCAGTGATGGGACCCATAATTGGAAGTTCACATTTCCATGGAAAAATATGCAGCACTTGTTTTCCAAGCAAAACCCAGGCTGCCAACAGATAGCATGGGAATCCGTCTTTCTGGCTGGTATTTCATCATGGCTGGGGTTTTCTGCCCGGTCGGTGTTCAGAAATTGTAACATTTTGGGCAGGTTGCTAGTTTAGATAGCATAGCTGGACATAGCTGTTCAGAAAATGCATGAAATGTACTGGAAGGTCATAAACTTGTGATCACTGAAAAATACCTTCCATATATCCACCAAACCAAAGCTGCCAATGCATGAGGAAACGTGTTGGTTCCGTGGAAATCTACCTTCAAGCAGAGTGGATTCACCCTGGTGATTTTAGCAGTATGGCTGAACTGTATGTTAGATAAACAAAGAGAGGTGAAAGGAGTGGTAATTGACAAGGTTTTGGAGCAGAAATTGCTTCAGTTTTATTGCAGCCCCAGAAAATACCGCAATGCCGTAGCCAAACAGCATGTAAATGTGTTCCCATTTGGATTTTGTAGCTATTATGGCCAACTCTGGACACAGCTTTTCACCACTGGTGAGGGCGCCTTCTTTAGCACATTACCCGACTTTGCCGTCGACTGGTGTCTGCATCAAATTTAAACGACAGCTTAGTGGTCCTGATAAGGACCTGTTTTGTTGACGCACAATGTCGTCACTGCTTAAGCACGCTCGCCACGGATGCGGCGCGCCAGCTGGATGTCCTTGGGCATGATGGTGACACGCTTGGCGTGGATGGCGCACAGGTTGGTGTCCTCAAACAGACCGACCAGGTAGGCCTCGCTGGCCTCCTGCAGGGCCATGACGGCGCTGCTCTGGAAACGGAGATCGGTCTTGAAGTCCTGGGCAATCTCACGCACCAGACGCTGGAACGGCAGCTTGCGGATCAACAGCTCAGTGCTCTTCTGGTAGCGACGGATCTCACGCAGGGCGACCGTGCCGGGGCGGTAGCGGTGGGGCTTCTTGACGCCGCCGGTGGCCGGCGCGCTCTTGCGAGCGGCCTTTGTGGCCAGCTGCTTGCGTGGCGCCTTGCCACCGGTGGACTTGCGGGCAGTCTGCTTGGTACGCGCCATGGTGAGTGTCGATCTGAATCTGAATACCTGGCGCCCTTAACTGCGATATATTAGTAAACTTGTCCGCCTATAGGTGGCAGCACTGAAGTGGCGTGCTCCCACATTTGCTGGTGCTAAATTACAGCGGTGCCCTATGGTGCACCTATTATGGGATAGTCCGGCAGCCATAGTCGGTAACACCGAATATCGATATCATCCCTGAAAATCGAAAATGACCGGACGCGGCAAGGGAGGCAAGGGGCTGGGTAAGGGGGGAGCCAAGCGCCACCGAAAAGTCTTAAGGGATAACATCCAGGGCAGCATCTTTTCATTGCCAGAATGTAGAAAAATCTTTCTTGCCAAAATGTCAAGCGTCCCTACAGGCTGTGGCATCGCGCCCGCGGTATCGTCGGCTGACCTTGAACGCGTCTACAAGCGGGCAAGATCTCATACCCGGGAACGTGGCTAAGGGACCTGGCAAGGGACCTGACGGTATCTTTTCATTGCCAAAGTGTCAACTCCCTGTATTTCCGGTGCTGTTTTCGGGTAGTTAATGATTGCAGCACTCTTAATAGTCTATTCTAGGATCTTGATTATCACTCAAAGGGCCTTATTCTCACCTGCAATCGACTTTTGACATTCTGGCAATAATGAGGGTGCAGTGGTATGTTTTCATTGCCATAATGTCAACTCCGTGTTTTTGCTGGTAATTCCTGTTAAAGTGGTGTTTTCGGGTAATTAATGGTTGCTACCGCTTACAACACGCTCAATATTCCATTCTAGCATGAGAATAATCACTAAAAGGCTCTCATTCGCCTAGAGTCGATTTTTTACATTCTGGCAACGGAAATATACCCGGCAAGGGACCAGTGGTATCTTTTCATTGCCTAAATGTCAACTCCGTGTTTTTGCTGGGAATTCCTGTTAAAGGTGTGTTTTTGGGTAATTTGTGGTTGCTACGGCTTACAGCACACTCAATATTACATTCTAGCATGAGAATAAGCACTAAAAGGCTCTCATTCGCCTGCAGTCGATTTTTGACATTTTGGCAATGAAAATATACCCGGCAAGGGACCAGTGGTATATTTTCATTGCCAAAATGTCAACTCCGTGTTTTTGCTGGGAATTCCTGTTAAAGTGGTATTTTGGGGTAATTAATGATTGCGACCGCTTACAACACGCTCGATATTCCATTCTAGCATGAGAATAATCACTTAAAGGCTCTCATTCGCCCAGAGTCGATTTTTTACATTCCGGCAATGGAAATATACCCGGCAAGGGACCAGTGGTATCTTTTCATTGCCTAAATGTCAACTCCGTGTTTTTGCTGTGAATTCCTGTTAAAGGTGTGTTTTTGGGTAATTTGTGGTTGAATCAGTATTTTGCAAATAACTTTTGACCTAATTAAGCTAGAGCAGTGAAACAAACACTATCGTGTTTGTCTTGTCACTGGCTTTCATTTGATATACGGTAAGGTTACTTTTTGACCTTTCGTCACCTCAGGTCATATTAGGTCACGAGGTGACGTCTGGAGGTCAAACCACTGGCGGGAGGTCTTTACGTTCCACATAGCGGAAAAAGTACTGGAAATTTGCTATCAAATGTACTTCACCAGGCCTCAATAGCTCTAATGACATAAGAGTTATGCCCAGTTTGCTTAATCATTGCATATTTGAGTGAAAATAGCCGATCTTGACCTAATTTGACCTCTGGAGGTCAAACCATTGACCTGAGCACTAAACCATGCGAAGTAATTTCTTACTGAATTCACGCGAGCTTTCTATTGCACTTTGCAGATTTGCGCTAACGCCCATATTTTAGGAGTTAGAGGGGGGCCATCGATGCCCCCCGGTGGGGCGAAGGTGGCGCCGGACCCCCGGTGGGGCGCGGGCTAAGGCTTACACCACACCAAATTGTCCATTCCAGTGTTGGAAAAGTCACCAAAAGGCAGTTGTTGAGGCGAAACCCGACTGTTGACATTCTGGCAATGGAAATATACTGGGCAAGGGTCCCGGGAAGGGACCAGTGGTATCTTTTCATTGCCTAAATGTCAACTCCGTGTTTTTGCTGGGAATTGCTGTTAAAGGGGTGTTTTGAGGTAGTTTATGATTGCTAAGGCTTGCAACACACTCAATATTCCATTCTAGCATGAGAATAATCACTAAAAGGCTCTCATTCCCCTAGAGTCGATTTTTACATTCTGGCAATGGAAATATACCCGGCAAGGGGCTTGTGGTATCTTTTCATTGCCAAAATGTCAACAGTGTGTTTCTACCTGATTTTCCTCTCCAAACATGTGTTGGAGCTTCTTCAAGACTTACACCACACCAAATTGTCCATTCCAGTGTTGGAATAGTCACCAAAAGGCAGTCATTCAGCCGAAACCCGACTGTTGACATTTTGCAATGGAAATATACCGGGCAAGGGTGCCGGCAAGGGGCTAGTGGTATCTTTTCATTGCCAAATTGTCAACTCCTTGTTTTTGCTGGGAATTCCTGTTAAGGGGGTGTTTTGGGGTAATTTGTGGTTGCTACGGCTTGCAACACACTCAATATTCCATTCTAGCATTAGAATAATCACTAAAAGGCTCTGATTCGCCTGTAGTCGATTTTTTACATTTTGGCAAGGGAAATATACCCGGCAAGGGGCTAGTGGTATCTTTTCATTGCCAAAATGTCAACTCCGTGTTTTTGCTAGGAATACCTGTTAAAGGGGTATTTTGGGGTAATTTGTGGTTGCTAGGGCTTAGAACAAACTCAATATTCAATTTTAGCATAAAAATAATCACTAAAAGGCTCTCATCAAATGAAAATAGACTATTAGCGGATCCAAAACACACAAAAATATCGAGGTAGAAGGTAGGGGCCTAACCCGAAACAGCACCCAGCGTTAGGAAACTCACCAAAATGCATTGACG
Source organism: Lepas anatifera (assembly GCA_034440635.1). Lineage (NCBI taxonomy): Eukaryota > Metazoa > Arthropoda > Thecostraca > Lepadidae > Lepas > Lepas anatifera. The sequence continues at coordinate 200,256 of JAOTON010000787.1, read as the reverse complement.
GTTATACCAGTGGCGGATCCAAAACAAACAAAAAATTGGGGTGGGGAGGGGGTAGGAGTTCGAGCCGCAACACGGTTAGTATTTCGCAATAGAAGAAGTGTATGAAGACGTCTGCAGCCCGGTCTGTTTTGTAACTGCTGTCGCGACCTGATGAGAGTGATTTTAAGACCTGCTCGCACAGGTATGGGACGGTGATTGCAAATGGACTAATCTACACCTGCTGCATGCTCCAGAAGACTAGCAATAGTTGGATAGGAACGAACCGTTTCCAAATGCATTTTAAGTATTGTGATTTCCAACCTAACCAGTTTTAGACCTGGGTCCGCCCATGTTCCTACTAGCCCCCAAGCATTCCTGACTGCGCTGCTGGACTCCCCGCCGTCGACGTTACTGCTCGCGGCTCACGTGGTGGAAAGGAGGAAAAAATATGTGCGTGGTATCCCATGTCGCTGTAATATTTATATTTGCCACATAATCGAACATGACATGGTGTTTGAAACTTAATAAAACATTCCAAGCCAGCAATTCCAAAGATAGTGCACACTGTTACGAGAGTGACACTAGCAGAGGTGTAATTTTTACCTCTGTCGCACTCACCTCCGCCAATACCGCCAGCGGCAAGAGAGCGGCTGCCTCGTGTGGCCGGCCCGGTGTTCCCGGCCTCTGCCAGCCGATGGGAATACAACTCCGACTCCCAGTTGTTTCTACCTGATTTTCCCCTCCAAACATGTGTTGGAGCTCCATTAAGGCTTACACCACACCAAATTGTCCATTCCAGTGTTGGAATAGTCTCCAAAAGGCAGTCATCAGCCGAAACCCGACTCTTGACATTTTGGCAATGGAAATATACTGGGCAAGGGTGCCGGCAAGGGGCTAGTGGTATATTTTCATTGCCAAAATGTCAACTCCGTGTTTTTGCTGGGAATTCCTGTTAAAGGGGTGTTTTGGGGTAATTTGTGGTTGCTACGGCTTACAACACACTCAATATTCTATTATAGCATGAAAATAGTCACCAAAAGGCTCTCATCAAATGCAAAAAGACTAGTAGCAAAACACAAACCAAATATCGGGGTAGGGGGTAGGGGCCTGAACCGAAACAGCATCCAGCGTTAGGAAAATCACCAAAATGCATTGACGGTTATACCAGTGGCGGATCCAAAACAAAATTTTGGGGTGGGGAGGGGGTTGGAGTTCCAGGCGCAACACGGCAGGGGTCGAAAAACCTACCATTTTGGCATTCTAAATGGTGACAGCCCAAGGTGGGAAAGGTGACAATAATTGGCCGAAATGTTTCCTGCAGACCAATAACGGATCGGATCGCCAAAATTGACTCCTGTACTTTGGACTCGCAATGTTTGCAACAACTAGGATGGTCCATGAGTATCCATTGGTATCCTTCTTATACAAAACGTGCCACATTTTGCAGCCTGGGCTGGTGGGCCACATTTATGGTTTGAAATTTTCAATGGTGACACACTGAACACTTTTTTGACCCCTGCAACACGGTAAGTATTTCGCAATAGAAGAAGTATATGAAGACGCCTACAGCCCAGTCGGTTCTGTAACTGCTGTCGCGACCTGATGAGAGTGATTTTAAGACTTGCTCGCACAGGTATGGGTCGGTGATTGCAAATGGACTAATCTACACCTGCTGCATGCTCCAGAAGACTAGCAATAGTTGGATAGGAACGAACCGTTTCCAAATGCATTTTAAGTATTGTGATTTCCAACCTAACCAGTTTTAGACCTGGGTCCGCCCATGTTCCTACTAGCCCCCAAGCATTCCTGACTGCGCTGCTGGACTCCCCCGCCGTCGACGTTACTGCTCGCGGCTCACGTGGTGGAAAGGAGGAAAAAATATGTGCGTGGTATCCCATGTCGCTGTAATATTTATATTTGCCACATAATCGAACATGACATGATGTTTGAAACTCAAGAAAACATCCAAAGCCAGCAACTCCAAAGATAGGGCGCACTGTCATGAAAGTGACACTAGCAGACATGTAATTTTTACCTCTGTCGCGCTCCCCTCCGCCAGTACCGCCAGCGGCAAGAGAGCGGCTGCCTCGTGTGGCCGGCCCGGTGTTCCCGGCCTAAGGTAAACGAAGAGTGTTAATAGTGTTAATAATACACTTTAAACGACTTACATACAGCGGCAGAACATTGCTTAAGGCACACCATCATGTCTCCTTCCCTCTCAGCGACCTGGACCTCCGCTGGATGGCCATCGGGCCCCCGCAGATATCCAGCGGCCTCGTATACGACTTGTACGCAGTGGTAGAACACCACGGCAGCGCCCAAACCGGCCACTACACTGCCTTCTGCCGAAACCAGCCGGAGGCTCGATGGTTCCACATCAATGACGCCTCTGTCAAGGAAGTACGAGCAGAGAAAGTGAAAGAGGCATCAGCATACATGCTATGTTACAACGTGAAAAGCAATCCTGTCCATTTGTAGCACAGCATATCTGGCCGTGGATTATCACGAATGTATGCAGCTTTATATACATACTGATGCATCTGTGAATAAATACGCCTAGAAGCATTGGTATGTGGGCACACCAACTTTGACGGGCACCCCAGAAGAAAATGGACACTTTTTAGGTAGCCAAAGAACTTACTATATCTTTGTTTTTATCTCTTTTTTGCACCTTTGTTCAATAAAAATGCAAATCAGGCATTGATAGAGAAGGAAAGTTCTATTCAAACAAAAAAAATCGCCAGAATGTCATGTAGGTAGCCAAAACACGGCTGTTTTGGACAGATTTAAGGACAAATCAGCCAACTCATGCAAGTGCTTTACATCAGAGGAATCAGCGGAGCCTGTGATATATGTTACCATGTGCAAGTTAAGATATATTGAAAATTCATTTGTTATGCCCACTGTTTTCGTCGTGACGAGGGAGCCCAGCTTGAACGCGGATTAAGTTCCTGGACCTCCCACAATGGCCGTGGGTGGAGGAGTGGCATAGTGTCTTGGGAAGAATAAATTTCTTGCCCTTTTGCAATGTTAGAAGCTCAGCAAGTCATCAGCAACCACCCAAAAGTCTGTTCTGTAACTGCCATCTCGGTTTGTTCAGGGTGTTGTTTCAACTTGCTCGGACATTCGCGAGGTGGTGATTACTAATGGGCTGATCTTCAAGTCTGGTTGTAATTGTGTATGAAATACAAGTCCTGTACACTGTAGCACCGTATACGCAGTACTGTACAGGCCACTGGTTTTATAGAAATCTGGTTTTATTTTACGACGTCACCCAGCATAGGAGTTTGCCTTTAGACGTGGCCTCGACAGACCGAGGTCTTGATCGTTTCTGTCAGTCTCTGAATATTGCAAAAACGTGTGATATTAGTGCTGCACCAACTTAAAGGTGCTGTGGAGGTACTAAAGAAGAGCAGACATTATTGCAGGATAAATAAATGACTTGTTTGATTTTCTTCCGGTGCAAACCCAGGATTACGGTTCCAGAGGAGGCTTTGACCCACAGACCTGATAATTGGCAGATGGCGATATCTCGAGTGGCCAATTGCCGGTTCTGTACCTGCTGTCGCGTCCTGTCTAGAGTGTAATTTATAGACGTTATGTAATAACTCAAGAATTGTGTTTTAAGAGCCAATGTCTAGTATATTTTTATTCTTCAGTCCTAGAATTCCCAATAGAGAGCATGGTAAAATATGCAGTTCAGTATTGTAAATTCCATGTTAGATTGCCTTACTCTGTTCTTCGTGAGAAAACCACTAATTTTCCTAGACGGGAACTGAGCTTCTAGTTTTGGTGTCCACGGGTTGTTGATGAATTTATCCCTTCTGCAAGCCGACCCAGTAAACCATCTGGCTTGATCCCTCCCCAGTTACAATGTAACTGTCAGCTCTGTGTCCTTATAAACTGCAACAACCCTTAGATTTAGCTCACGTATACCCTGGGGCCCATCTGCAGGAAATATAGTATCGGGTGTGTCATTATATGATACCCATTAAATCATGCCAATCGTCATCAGTGTACAATTGAGTCTGCTCCCCTGCAGATATTTGATGTTAAGAGAAAAACTTGTTAGATACCATTCAAAAGACTCTGCTAATTTTCATCATCGCCTCTCTGCCTTTCAGGTATCGATCAGACGTGTGTGCCTCTACAGTAGCCTTGAAACAGTCTCCCTGCCTTAGACGCAATGCTATCGGGATGTTTGCCAGAGACACAACAATATGCGGGTGGTCTCGCTTCCATTGTGGACCCTAACATTTCACGCAATAGAATATACCTTATTCGATCAATCACGCCATGATTCTGACAACATACGCAAGATAGCACAAAGTATAATTGTGATATAACCGTGGTATGAAGTGTTTTCACCTCACCCCTCTCCTCTCCTAGAGCATTAAGATCTTCGTGATTTAAATAGCAGGCTGCTGGCTTCAATAAATCTTTTGCTGGGGATGCTACAGTTTGGGCGATTTCAATGTAATTTCGCTAGACTTGACCAATTAAAACCCGCTTGGTGGCATGCTTAACATTCCCTTTGGCAAGAGTTCACTAGTTTGTTTTAATTACATCGTGTCTTCTCTTAAGCTCAGCTGGCTTCCATTTGAGCACTATTAAGGGCCTCTTTCAGTGCCCACCCCCAGCCCTGCTTTATAGACTCATTGACTCGCTAATGGCTCACACCTGCAGTAGACTGTTTCCCTGGTCAAGGCATAGTTCGCACCCTAGCACTGCCCTTCATCAGCCCGTCATCCTCTTCCTCAGCCGGGTCCTCGCGCGCACGAAAATCCTGCCTCCAGATTGTCGGCTCTTGCTTGGTGAGCGGGTTAAAAACACCATGTTGGAGGATATTGAAATATGTGGAGGGCATGGAGATCCCTGGATATCATGAAGTTGTAACATATCTGGATATCCCATTGTTGGAGCTCTGCGACCCCGCTTCCCGAATATTGGTAGCTAGGATACGTAAGATGGCATCGGGAAAAGCGCTGGTAAACGTGTTTTTTTCATTTTTCTTTTTTCTCAATCACTGTTGAATTTCTCACAGAATTCGTTCATTTTGAGGAGGAAAAAATTGTCAAAAAAAATAAATAAAAAACTTTTTTTTTAATTTTGACATTTTAATATTTTTTTCTTTTGATCCGAATTATGGATGCCAGAAACGTATCCAAACTCATTTTCAGGACCATATGTTTACCGAAGCTATTTATTTTGATGTTTTAAAATTTGGAATAAATTTAATAGTTTTCTACCCCTGTTACATGAAAAAACCGTTGTCGGGTTTACTATATCTCCCTAAATCGGGAGACTGTATCACCCCCAAGTTTTTGATATACATTTAAGGCTAAAAAACAATCACACGGAGTATTTAAAAGTAAATCACGAAATATGGCCACGATAGATACATTATCAAAGTTTGCAGCGCTGTCAACTTCAGGATTTTGCCCTGAACCTTTTCAAAAATTTTCTCCAAAAAGCCAAATGCATGGTGTGCACAGCACCAAGAAATCTAAAGAATCAAAAGTACACAGAGCGAGTTATAGGTCCCATAATAATCTCTAATTTGGACTTTAATTTAAACATATATGCCAAAAATTCAGCAGATACAGCTTCAAACCTTAAACTTTTATCTGGAAATGAGAACTCGTGCCATCCCACTTCAATTATGTTATAAAAACACCAGTTCCATTCGATATTCTATGATATATTACGAAAAAACGATATTCCCCGCAGGTTTAGAGGAAATTCTGAAGGTTTTCTGCTCGTAACTGTGTTTCTAGAGTGATTTCGAAAGCAAAGTTATGACAAAAAATGCGCATTTGTAAGACGATTATTTTGAGCCCACCTGCGAGACATTTGGTTGCGTGGTTCAAAAGATATCGCCAGAAAACCACTTCAAAATACAGCTTGAGTGTCTACTACCCTGCATGCTCCGACGCTCCATTTTTTCCCGGTGTTCTGTGTCTAGCCAAGCTGGCACGCGCTGACATGACCTTAAATGTTTGCGTGTTTAACCCATTGAAACTTAAAGCTAAGCTTTAAAATTTTGCACACATACAGCCAATGAATGGACCTAGCTCTGGAAGCAAACTGCATCTTCTTATTCAACCTAGAAACTGAGAAATCAGCATACGCCAATGACACAATTTTGTTAAAGCGCCTTAACAAAATTGCGCGATCGCCCGATAGCTTGTAGACGGCCGGGACTCCGGCACATTGCATGTTTTTGTGGAGTGTAATAAAATGACCCTGTATCTTGGCTTATTTAAGCCACTGAAACTTGCTGCTTAGTTTTCAAACTAAAAATGAAGTGCACCAATGAATGGGGCTATCGCTAACAAAAAAACCCTGCAAGTTCCTGAGCGGCGCCCTAACAAAGTTGCGTGACCGGCCGGTAGCAGGTTTACAGCTTGGAAACCGAGAGAATGCTTAGCTGTGAAGCAGATTCTGCGACTTGTGCTTGAGATAGAGGCCTGAAATGTTGTGCCAGTGGAGAAATTGTAACAATTGTTGGGCCTGAAAAAGCACCCAGGGTCATTCCTACCAAAAATGTCAACCTTCGCCATTTCTGGTAAGAAAAAATACGCAGCCGACCACAAGTGACTAGAACAACCGGTGCGGATACCCTTTAACCTGCCTTTGTCGGCTTCATCATTTCTGGTTGGCCGCTACCAGAAATTTTGACTTTGGTTCTTTGTGGGAGGAACAAATACGCCACCGACCACAAAGTTTTTGACGATTTTGCTCATTTTGGGATAAGGGTATATTTAGATGCCTATCTTTATTTTCAATGAAAATTTAATATATTTCTTGAACAAATTATTGTATTTAAGGGAGTTCCAAATATTGCGTTCAGATTTTGAGCATGTTGCGTCCATTTTCGATGGAAACATGACATTACAAAATTGTTCAGCGTGATCGCTTTGATAAGTGTGTATTGTTTTTTTGGGTGAATTCGAGAAAAAGTTTTTTGGCCTTAAAAAACACCAAAGGGGTTAGCCTTCAGATTTGGCTGATTTTTGGTTATTTTGAGATAAGGTCATATTTATATGTAGAATTTTATGGCAAACAAAAATGCAATGTATTTGTTTTACGAAATATTGATATTTGCACTAATAAACAATAAAATAGTTGCCTTAGCATCACCATAGCTGTCCCAGATTGGCATCACCAGAGCCTCTGCAGAGGCGTACCATGACTGAGTATTCAGAGGCTATTCTCGCAGTTTTCTACCATCAAGAAATGTCTAGATATGAGTTAAATACAAATTATTTGGTGTTTCGTTGAATTCACCCTCCCAGGGAACATCCGCTGAAGGCGCCACTGTCGCCGCTGCAGCCGGCCGGCGCGGCGGCGCGACAGCCAATCAGGAGCTTCAGTTGGCCGCCAGGCGTGCGACGGGGAGGTTGCGCGTGGCTGTGCGGAGCGTCAGCGAGACGCGTTAGTGAAGTGCACGATAACTGTGAATTTGTGTAGCTTCCAATTGAAGAAGAAGGCTCTGATTCCTTTTTGGAAGAAGTTTAACACTGTTTTTTCCGTGGAAATGGCATCGGAACAGGTCTGTATCTGCCTCTGAAGTGTTGCTGGAACCGGTATGGAGTGTTTTTATGATTATTTTCCTGCTACCTCTGCTCTGTGTCGTTTCCGTGCTACTTTATTTCCCTCTTTTTGTAATATAACTGTTTGGTTTACCCACGCTTGAGGCTCGTTCCCCATTACCCGATAAGTTTATAAATTGAGAACAGTAGTTGTGCGCAGCTGCAAAATGAAGATTGCAGTGTAGGCATGGAAGCACAGGGCACGCAAGTGGGGAGCATATGAAGACATCTCCAGCTACTCAATGGTTGATTCTGCGACTGCTGTTCCGTTCTGTCTAGGGTGTATTATAAACCTGCTCTTACAGGTGCGGAACAGTGTTTGCAAATCGACTCATCTTCGTCTCCTGCCCAGTGCCAAAGTCAGAAGCCTGATATTTATACAAGTTTGCGTAGAATACAACTACAGGGGTGTATCTCTTATGTATTTTCCATGTTCTGGCTTAGATTGATTGTAACAGTTTGTGTGTCGGCTTATATTGTCTATTAATGCTTGTGTTATTGCGTTATCAAATCGTGATGGTCAATGTGAATTTATATTCAGTCCTTTAAGACGTAGGTGGCCAAGAATAACAGCTGAGTTTTGGTTTGCTCCTGACATTTCCTCTGAAGCACCGTCTGTAATTTCATGTTAAAACTATTGAGGTTGCGTATAACAACAATGCATGCATCCTGCTGTCCAATTTTTTTCAACCATTGTTGAGTGGTGGATAGTTCAAGAAGCATATCTATATATCCCAAGCCCATTAAATCTGGGTGCGGTATTTGCTGTCCCTCTAGCGCAAAGTCAAGCATTACCTTTGTATTGCAGGTTTGCCAGTGATTGGACATGGGCATGCCTAACTTTAAATTCAATAAATTTATTTTCAATGCTTAATCGCCAGGCCTTGGGCGGGTAGAAAATGTGTATACCTAGAACGACTGCCCCAGTCAATTGACTGGTTCCAGCTGAGCACACTAATTCGTTCACCCGGGATCCACAAACAACAAAACTTAATTTGCGCCCCAACTAGTTTTGATAATTACCATTAAATATGTCTTTAACCCGGCAATGGAAGATAACAGAGTTTCTTGGGAGCCAGCATGCTCCTTGTTCAGGGAAGCCGCTGGGCCTTGAACCCGGGTCGGCTGAATCGAAGCCAGCCACGTCGCAGCGGCGTACGCACTTGAGTGGTAGAGATGGAAATGTATGCCCATGACGTCCCTCTTCGGTGTTTGACGCCAATTGCGTACTAAATAGATTGACTTAAAAGTGAAACAAACAAGGCAGTTGTTTCAATTGTTACAAAACAGCAATGCAAGCCACTTGGAAATAAAACGCAGGCCGCCGTGAGAGGGTGGCATTGACGCAGCAGACTTTCATACCTCTTGTTGTCACATTACCCCTCCAAGGTCTCCCGACTGGTATCTGCTGTCCGGCCCGCCGGCGCCAGCACGGCAGCTAGCCGGCTCAGGCCTCCTGCAGACCCATGGAGCATGCACATGGTGCTTTGGTCTTACGCCCAGCCTGCATGTGCAGTAGAAGAGAAGCATGGAAAGCTGGCTCTATTACTACAATTGTCGATTCTGCAAATGCTCTCCCGTCCTGTCTAAGAGCGTACTCTTGTTTGCTCTTACAGGTACGGTGCAAGGGTTTGCAAATCGACTCATCTTCATTAGCTTCCCAGTCTGGAAGGCAGAAGACAAATATGTGTTTTATGAGTATTGTTTTTCTTTGAAAATGTAAATGATTAGTGTTTTTTCGGATATATTGAAACAACACAGCTAAATTCTTCCTAAAATTACTTTCATATATCCTGTGTTTATTATGATCTTATTAAGATATGCTCTGCTGCACCGTATGTGTGGGTTTAATGCCTGTTTAATTTGTATTTTGATCAGACCGTGGCATGCGTGGTACCCTACTTCTTACCGTTTTGTTTAGATCTATCGGTGGCAATGTCTTCAAGCGCTGCGTTTCATTGCATGTTCTGCTGATTTCGATGCTTTGTGTTGTGTTTCAGTACGCCCAGTCCTGGGCGGCCAACGTGGCGGGGGCGGAACAGGTGTTGAGAGCCTCCGGCTTAGACAGCCGCCCTGACTGGCGATATATTGTCACCAGCCAGGCCAAAAAGGAGGCGGTGAGCACTGAGACATAATTTGAACATATACATGTACTGTGCAAAGACAACTATTATATTTAAAAGGTGAACCCACATTGTTCCTCCAGTGCACAGTGAAACCATTGCATACCCTGCCGTCTGAATCTTGAACACCAGAGTGACGCTCTGTTGATTAAGTATCACCACAGTTCTATATTTGTATTGATTTTGTAATGATGTTATGCCAATACGTGTATGCGTGTCTTTTTCAAACATGAAGTTATCAGACAAAGATAGAATTGATTGCTTAAATTATAGTGCAAATATTATATTGCGGTAGGTTTACTTTTCAATTTCAGCTTGTCACAGAAACGGATGGTTCCCCCAGATCTTCAACACCATCGAGGCCGAGCTCCGCTCCAGGCCTGCCAACGGTGAGCGGCTGCTTAAGGCAGTCCGCCACCTGTGCACCTGGATCGCGGACAACAGCTGGCGACTGCGGAACCAGGCCATCACGGCTCCGTTCCGCCAGCTTTCCTTGGGCCTCACCCGGCTGCGCGATCAGTACGGCCAGGGTGAGTCACTGCTAAAACCTGTCAGTCAACAAAAATCTGCTTACTTAAGGGTTCTTTATAAGGCATTATGTGTATGGCACTTTTGTCCGGCTCTATAGTATCCAGTTAGCTAAAGACCGGTTAAATGGGTGTTTCTGGGTGATTTATGATTGCTACGGCTTGCAGCACTCTCAATGAACAGTTTTAGGATGAGAATAATCACTCAAAGGCTCTCATTCACCTGGAATCAGTTATTTACATTCTCGCAATAAAAATATTCCCGGCAAGGGTCCAGTGGTATCTTTTCATTGCCAAAATGTCAACGGTGTGTTTCTACCTCATTTTTCACTCCAAGCCTTTTCTACCAAAAATGCCGACGGGTGGGTCGACCGCAAGTGGGTCTACTCACGCTTTTCTTGCACTCAGGCATATGTGGCATCCACCGTGTTGGTGTATGATAAAAAACGACATCAACAATTTTCTGCATAACCGAATTAATTACGATTGGCGGCACAGTCCGTCACGCTATCGACCTCTTACTGGAAACACAACTGCTTTAAGTTATAGATAAATTTTAAGAAAAAAATCCTTCCTGGTCCCGCAACTAATCTAATATAATATTAATCGTGACGACACAACTTCAATTGGCGTCGCCCAGTCATGCCATTAACATATGTAATGTTTGAAAGCAAAATCGGAAAATTCGTTAATGCTCCCCTCCTGGCTCTGCCACTACTGCAACGTAATGAGCATCGCAACCAACGCAACTACCATGCACGGCACTAAGCCAATCGCCCTAAATCCCCAGAAATATAAACCCCGCATGCAACCCCAAACTGGTATCATAATACGTTTCTTCTCACTATGTATAGAAGTCGAGAATCATTTTAAGAGCTGTCAACGCTGTCAAAACCTACATAAACACTTCTGCTCTCGGTGGTATGCTGGGAAGAAGATCTAGTGAAAGCAAGCGTGCTCAACTGCTTCTTGAACTTAAGTTTCATTGAATCATTTTATACTCGAACAGACCGGGATTCCGGCTTATATAGAGCAAATTGGAATGCAACTTTCTCTTAGAGCTGGTGTTCCCAGACAGCTAGGCGTTTGCTAGCTGTGTTGAGACAGAGTGCATGTACACTTCCTAAATACGGGTGACATGGAAGATATAGCCTTCCGAGTAACGCTCTGAACTGGCTCCTTGCTTTTGCGCCAGTCAGTTGGGACGCCTAGACTCTGATTAAACTGAATATGTCAATCTGAATCATCATTAGCGGAAGGTTATTGGTGTAAACTCTACATCTTTAGCCTTTTACTTTTTCGAAAATACCATAAAACAGGCAAAGACGTCGTAGCCTGCTCAAGGTATAAATGCCTTATTTGCAGGAAGCAAAAGAAAACGATAATGGTTTGTGTTAATCGGCTGATACTCAACCACTCAGGGAGGATGACTTGTAAGTTGGCCCACCTCTGGATCTGCCAGTGTGAGAGCACAGTTCCGTGGCGAGCCGTATCGGTGGATGGCAAACACGAGTCCCCCTGTCTTCCCCCTCTGCCAGGGCGAGAGCTACAAAACAATGGGTGGCTGGAGTCGCCGGTGTCAGTGTGCGCCGGTCATCACCAAGTGCGGAGGTCTACGCAGCGATCTGCCTGAGCATGGACAACCCAGGTTAGTGCTCTGTGACTTCTATGTTTCTCTTGATTATCCATATTTGTCAATGATGTAGATGTGCTTAATCAATTTTGTAAGCCGATTTAAAATGCAGCCAAGTACAGTTTTATTTTTTAACACATACTAGCCCATTGTTTGCTCACTTTTGATGACCCTTGTTTCGCTTTTATGATTAATCACCCTGCACAAAATCGTTCTGTACGTGCACCTCCCGGTTGCAAACTCACAACAACTTAGCTTTGTTATATTATATAAAAGGTTCCCATGAAAGTACTACCACATAGAAGAGCAGCTGAATTCAGCATTTATTTCATAGTTCCTACGTCAAATTCTTCAACGTCAAATTGCTCGTCATCATGCAATAGCACGCATAGAATCCAGGTTAGGGAATGTCGCTCGCAAACATAAAACTCAGCTTCACAAAGGCTACACAACTCAGTACGTGGGCTCTGTCCTGATTGATTACTTTTCCACGGGTGAATTTAAAAAAAAATACATCAACATATGGCAGAGCATCATCATTTTACGACATTTGTTATCTGCCATCGCCGCCAACGCTTCTCTGACTCTTCATACCTCTTGCATTGTGCCCAATGAATGGGCTAGATTTAAATGGTTCTGTGTAATGAGCTTACGAGACAGCAATATATTCAAAATGTGTTTTGCAGATCTAGTAGAGCATGTCTATCAAAGAAAAACAAGTCCGTTTAGTGTCGGTGTATCTTACGGGAAAAGCCTAACCAATTTGAAACATAACTACAACTAATTTATTTAGAGAGAAATGCCAACGCTATCCTTGATTAACATAACGTCAATCAGTGTCTGCCCTATGAATGCAAAGCTACTTTTACTTCACTGCCAGCCGCCCTCCTTTGACGTAAACGATATGCTGCCTCTTTTTTGTTTGAAATTATGCCGTGAATGCTAAGGCACAAGACGATTGAAAGTAACACACTGCCCGCCGATATGAGAAAATAACTGGGCTATACAGCACAGATGTGAGAGGCCATGTCCTTAAAGCAGAAACCGGATGAAGGTATGTATGTATTCACAATTCAGTGATTGATTACTCCTTTTTGGGATGGTCCCAAGACTTTTCTCGAATGTTCTTTGCCTTAGAGAAGAAGCACATGTATCATGACTGATTTTCGTAGGACAAGTCCAGAAGTATTGTGACTCCGCAGCTATATTTGTTATTCCCCTATCCCTATGTAGCTTTCCTACGTCTTCGGAGCGTCATCTGCATTCGAACACATGTAGAAGCCAATGTTCTGAATATCTTGAAACCATGTAAACGAATGTATTTGAAGTGTTTATAACCCCAGTTCAGAATGAAGCAACATCGTTTCTTAGCTGGTACTAGTTGCAGTTGCTTGTCCCAAATGTCATCAATGGATTTTGCTCTGTAGTAAGACTGTTGTACCGTTTTCAGCATCTAGCAAGGAGGAGAAGAAGGTGGAGGAGCAGGAGGAGCGGAAGGGGCAGGAGCAGCAGGAGGTGCCCCCAGCAAGGAGCGATGAGAGACCGAGACCTGCACGGTGAGTACCGATTTGCAAATTAATCGTTACACCAATATCGCATGCTCTCTGTGTATTTGTGGTTTTTATACGAGTCAATGGAAGCGTGCAGACGTCGAGCCAAATATGTATAGAGCACAACACCCTGGGAAAAATTAGGCCAGGGGTTCATTAAAAGGGCTCAACCTTAATAGGCTTTAGATTTTGAATGTCTGACAAACACCTGCAAGCTACCAATCAAGCATTCCACCCAAATCACCCATTTTTGTTTCGGAAACATTGCAGATACCTGGTGTTGTTCCTGCAGACAAACCACATATACAGCCCGACATTAAATATCAGTCAACGTCGTTCGCGGCCTGCCTTGCGCCAAATTTATCATGTTTTTGTTCGTCTCACGCAGGAAGTAATATGCTCATTTCGCAAGACGTGTCGACATTTGACCTCTCATGGAACATGTGTAGCTGGCTGTAATTCAGTTTAAATATTTCACCGTGTTAAAATCGTGTTAAAGGCTTCAATTTAGAATATGTTTGGTGCATTATTTAACATATCTAGCATTTCTTCAATGGCTACCATTTCGAACAACCTTGCTACATTTCATTAAAGTGGGGAGCATAGCTTGCATCATGTCTGCCTCTGCGTAGCTTCCTCTCATGAGACAGGGGATACATAAAACTTTACATGCATCACTGCCATTTAAAGAGCAGTGTTGCAGCCTAACTTGGTAACGTTTTGAGCTTTCATTAGGAACATCTTAATTTCTGTATAACGGATCTGTCTAATACGGCTCTGTCGTCTCTGACTTAATTCGCAGCAGAAACTTCATGAGCACTCATGTTACATACTTCATTCATACTCATACTCTTGTCATCATGTTTTTTCCTCTCATGCATGTAGTAATACGCTCAATTTGCAAGAGGTGTACCATGGGGAGATTAAATGAAAACTCGAAAAACTGATTGTGCCAGAATTTTTGGCAAAACTATTGGAAACCCAGTAGATCGAATGTATTCAAAGCTTATCTTACCAACTGCTGAGGTGTCAATAAATCTTTGCTTGTGCTATGATAAAATAGCGATCACTTGATCTATTCATTATATGCATGAGTTGAACAAGTTAGGTAATGGCGGGTCCAGAACAGCCTTTCGGGCCTAGCTAGGAGACAGGGAGCTCGGAGGCTCCCCAGCTTTTACCTTAATCATTCAGTCATGCATGAGCTACAGGCACTTTGTGATTTTGGGGGTGTCTTGGTCGCTTTAACCGCCTCCGCAATTGCATCCGCCACTGGTGTCGGCAATTATGTTAGATCCTGTCAATCCCAGCGCGGCGATGGAGTTTGGTCAGACGTCCACGCTCTCCCCCTGTTGTTGACGCCGTGAGGGCCGTGTCGCTTCGGGCACATTATACCGCGTCGATCTGTGGTTGTAAAAATCTGCGCAAACACCAGCTGCGCCGCCGGCGGCTCTTTCCGTTTTGATCTCTGGCCGGCCGGCACGGCCGCTGTCGCGCCGCGCCAAACCGCTCTGTGTGACCTGGCTTGACCCTAATGCCAATTCTGCCGTTTGCAACGTGCCTAGCCTTCTTGTCCGCAACCCTGTTTGATGTTTCCTACTTTATATAAGCTGCATTAAAACGTGGAACCTGCAAAATGTTTTTGTCCAGGATCTAAGAACCTCAAAGTTTTGCAATATTACATGGACGTAGGCAAATGTGTGTCCCTTAAGTTAGAAGCTGTTCTGGTCTATTGTTCATGCATGTCTGGGAAACAGGAGTACAAGCACGGCCAAGTTTGCTAATAACCAACAGGGCAATGCATTCTTGCCAGCACCCATGGTTTTAAATACTATAAGAACTGTTACATTATTAGAAAACAGTGTTAGCTACATGGTACTTGTATTTCAGGCTACTCATAACATTACTTGACAATATGCATACTGGCCTGTCTCCTTGAACCCAAAATGTAAAATACACGTATATTTTATATTAGGGCACAGGCTTTCATAAAGATCAGTTATATCCATTCACAAATGTTCTGCCATAGTGCAGCCAGACATTTATTTCTTTAACCTACCCGATTGTGATGAAGGGCGGTGGCGGAATACATTATCTAATTGTGCTTTACATTCAGTGTTCGAGGAGAAGGCCAGTAGACACATTGTCAACGTATGTCATGAGTAATCTCAGACACAAGTAACATGAAGCTAGCATTTTGTTTTAAATAAACATTGCAGTCTTCGGGGTGATTAGCGGAATAAAAAACCTGTGCAAAGCCTCACAACGCTTCTTGAACGTACCAAACCGTTCTTCTTTGTGTGACTCACATTATAGTGGTCCGAGGCTCATCTTATTGTACCAGGAAAATCTACAATTTTGACTACATGTTCTGTATTTAGCTACTGTTGGGGCAGCATAGCTTCCTCTCATGGGCCAGAGGTAAAACTGCAGATATGATTGAGTTGTGGTGAGCACCTACGTAGCGTCATATGGCGACTTTTAGCTTGCATGGAACATGTGTAGCTGGCTTTGATTCTGTTTAATTATTTTACTGTGTTGAAATTGTATTAAACACTGCAATTTTGAACATGTTCGGTACAATACTAAGCATGAATAACATTTCTTCCAAGGCTACCATTTCGGCCAACCTTACTACATTTCGTTAAACTGGGAGAGCATAGCTTGCATCATGTCTGCCTCTGCGTAGCTTCCTCTCATGAGACAGGGGATACATAAAACTTTACATGCATCACTGCCATTTAAAGAGCAGTGTTGCAGCCTAACTTGGTAACGTTTTGAGCTTTCATTAGGAACATCTTAATTTCTGTATAACGGATCTGTCTAATACGGATCTGTCGTCTCTGACTTAATTCGCAGCAGAAACTTCATGAGCACTCATGTTACATACTTCATTCATACTCATACTCTTGTCATCATGTTTTTTCCTCTCATGCATGTAGTAATACGCTCAATTTGCAAGAGGTGTACCATGGGGAGATTAAATCAAAACTCGAAAAAACTGATTGTGCCAGAATTTTTTGCAAAACTATTGGAAACCCAGTAGATCGAATGTATTCAAAGCTTATCTTGCCAACTGCTGAGGTGCCAATAAATCTTTGCTTGTGCTATGATAAAATAGCGATCACTTGATCTATTCATTATATGCATGAGTTGAACAAGTTAGGTAATGACGGGTCCACAACAACCTTTCGGGCCTAGCTAGGGGACACGGAGCTCGGAGGCTCCCCAGCTTTTACCTTAATCATTCAGTCATGCATTAGCTACACGCGCTTTGTGATTACGGGGGTGTTTTGGCCGCTTTAACCGCCTTCGCCCTTGCATCCGCCACTGGTGTCGGCAATTATGTTAGATCTTGTCAATCCCAGCGCGGCGATGGAGTTTGCTCAGACGTCCACGCTCTCCCCCTGCTGTTGACGCCGTGAGGGCCGTGCCGCCTTGGGAATATTATTCCGCGTCGTTCTGTGGTTGTCAAAATCTGCGCAAACACCAGCTGCGCCGCCGGCGGCTCCTTCCGTTTGATCTCTGGCCGGCCGACACGGCCGCTGTCGCGCCGCGCCAAACCGCTCTGTGTGACCTGGCTTGACCCTAATGCCAATTCTGCCGTTTGCAACGTGCCTAGCCTTCTTGTCCATAAACCTGTTTGATGTTTCCTACTTTATATAAGCTGCATTAAAATGTGGAACCTGCAAAATGTTTTTGTCCAGGATCTAGGATCATCAATTTTACATGGACGTAGCCAAATGAGTGTCCCTTGAGTTAGAAGTTGTTCTGGTCTATTGTTGATGCATCATTGGGAAGCAGGAGTACAAGCACGGCCAAGTTTGCTAATAACCAACAGGGCAATGCATTCTTGCCAGCACCCATGATTTTGAATACTATAAAACTTTTATATTATTAGAAAACAGTGTTAGCTACATGGTACTTGTATTTCAGGCTACTCATAATATTAGTTAACAATATGTATACTGACCTGTCTCCCTGAACCCAAAATGTAAAATACACGTATATTTTATATTAGGGCACAGCCTTTCATAAAGATCAGTTATATCCATTCACAAATGTTCTGCCATAGTGCAGCCAGACATTTATTTCTTTAACCTACCCGATTGTGATGAAGGGCGGTGGCGGAATACATTATCTAATTGTGCTTTACATTCAGTGTTCGAGGAGAAGGCCAGTAGACACATTGTCAACGTATGTCATGAGTAATCTCAAACACAAGTAACATGAAGCTAGCATTTTGTTTTAAATAAACATTGCAGTCTTCGGGGTGATTAGCGGAATAAAAAACCTGTGCAAAGCCTCACAACGCTTCTTGAACGTACCAAACCGTTCTTCTTTGTGTGACTCACATTATAGTGGTCCGAGGCTCATCTTATTGTACCAGGAAAATCTACAATTTTGACTACATGTTCTGTATTTAGCTACTGTTGGGGCAGCATAGCTTCCTCTCATGGGCCAGAGGTAAAACTGCAGATATGATTGAGTTGTGGTGAGCACCTACGTAGCGTCATATGGCGACTTTTAGCTTGCATGGAACATGTGTAGCTGGCTTTGATTCTGTTTAATTATTTTACTGTGTTGAAATTGTATTAAACACTGCAATTTTGAACATGTTCGGTACAATACTAAGCATGAATAACATTTCTTCCAAGGCTACCATTTCGGCCAACCTTACTACATTTCGTTAAACTGGGAGAGCATAGCTTGCATCATGTCTGCCTCTGCGTAGCTTCCTCTCATGAGACAGGGGATACATAAAACTTTACATGCATCACTGCCATTTAAAGAGCAGTGTTGCAGCCTAACTTGGTAACGTTTTGAGCTTTCATTAGGAACATCTTAATTTCTGTATAACGGATCTGTCTAATACGGATCTGTCGTCTCTGACTTAATTCGCAGCAGAAACTTCATGAGCACTCATGTTACATACTTCATTCATACTCATACTCTTGTCATCATGTTTTTTCCTCTCATGCATGTAGTAATACGCTCAATTTGCAAGAGGTGTACCATGGGGAGATTAAATCAAAACTCGAAAAAACTGATTGTGCCAGAATTTTTGCAAAACTATTGGAAACCCAGTAGATCGAATGTATTCAAAGCTTATCTTGCCAACTGCTGAGGTGCCAATAAATCTTTGCTTGTGCTATGATAAAATAGCGATCACTTGATCTATTCATTATATGCATGAGTTGAACAAGTTAGGTAATGACGGGTCCACAACAACCTTTCGGGCCTAGCTAGGGGACACGGAGCTCGGAGGCTCCCCAGCTTTTACCTTAATCATTCAGTCATGCATTAGCTACACGCGCTTTGTGATTACGGGGGTGTTTTGGCCGCTTTAACCGCCTTCGCCCTTGCATCCGCCACTGGTGTCGGCAATTATGTTAGATCTTGTCAATCCCAGCGCGGCGATGGAGTTTGCTCAGACGTCCACGCTCTCCCCCTGCTGTTGACGCCGTGAGGGCCGTATCGCCTTGGGAATATTATTCCTCGCCGGTCTGTGGTTGTCAAAATCTGCGCAAACACCAGCTGCGCCGGCGGCTCCTTCCTTTTGATCTCTGGCCGGCCGGCACGGCTGCTGTCGGGCCGCGCCAAACCGCTCTGTGTGACCTGGCTTGACCCTAATGCCAATTCTGCCGTTTGCAACGTGCCTAGCCTTCTTGTCCATAAACCTGTTTGATGTTTCCTACTTTATATAAGCTGCATTAAAACGTGGAACCTGCAAAATGTTTTTGTCCAGGATCTAGGATCATCAATTTTACATGGACGTAGCCAAATGAGTGTCCCTTGAGTTAGAAGTTGTTCTGGTCTATTGTTGATGCATCTTTGGGAAGCAGGAGTACAAGCACGGCCAAGTTTGCTAATAACCAACAGGGCAATGCATTCTTGCCAGCACCCATGATTTTGAATACTATAAAACTTTTATATTATTAGAAAACAGTGTGTTTGACAGTGGCTGTTTGATGTTTGCTCTCTCAAGCGGCCAGGCCCAGTCACTCACCGCGCACCTGTGCACACAACCGATGGGGCCGGGTATCTGTCTGCTCTGGGTGTTTGCGTTTAAACCCTTCCAATTAGCTGCGGTCTGCTCTGGGCCCCAGGTGTCCGAGCCGCCCGGCAGCGGCTCCACGCCGTCTGCCGTCAGTGGGTCACGAACCTGGTATAGTATAGCAGGTTGTTTTTTATTGTCACTTGTAATTACAATCGCGTCTAGAGTAGGTAATCAACTAGCGCCCCGTCCAAAACGTTGATTGTTTATCTTCCGTCCATCGCCGGGGTCGGGTTAACTCGCGGGGTTATTTGACATGACTGACCTATGTTCTCCTGATAGGAAATTCATGGATGGAGCATTAACGAAAAAACATGAAAATGTATAAGGTAAACTTTTGAGATCCTGTAGGCCGTATTTTGCAACCCCTGGAGGATTCAGTCGGTAAGCTGGATACAGCCATGCCACCAGGGCATAGGATGTCACATAAAAAGACTACAATTTCGAATACTTTTTCTATACTTCGTTAAGGAGGGGGACGTGCAATATAGCCTCCTGTAATTGGTCAGGGGTCAAATAAATCGTTTCAGAAATAGCTCAGTTTTAGGTAGTGTCCTATTATGCTCACGCGGTAGCATTGTGGGCTATCTAAAAGCAAGTTCAAATGAATGTGATGCTGTTTTTTATTTTACCGTTTTAAAAACTGAATTAGATACCGCAAATTGCAACGTGGCTTGTGCAAAAAAGTATGCGTATAGGTAAAAAGTTGTTTGTCAACGTGCACGAGTGCGAATCTATTGTTTGACCAGAACATAAGTTGTCTGAGTCTCGTAAATGTTTACCGAGTAAGGCAATACAGTTGGAGTGCAGTATGTTTTTTCCTGGAGACAACAATGTTTTCTTTTCTCAACAGGCCTATGGCAGGGACGGCGTGGTTCAGCCGTTGGCGGGCCCAGCAGGAAGAGCGGGGGGAGCGGGTGGCTGGCCCAGCAGTCAGCCCCCTGCGCCAGCACCCATCGCCCGGACAGCGGGCGGCCCAGCGGGCAGCTCAGGCAGCTGCTAACCTGAGAGCTGCCCACGCCGCTCGCCGCCGGGCGGTGCTGCGGCTGTCTCCCCCTCTTCAGAGGGCCCAGCAGCGCCGACGTGCTGTGAGTAGTGATGAGCCAGCTCTAGCTGGATATTCGTACTTTTTAGACTTTCAATGTGTCAGGCAGGGCCGTTTCAAAAGTTTTTCGATGGGAAAATTAGCTGTCTCTTAAACTGATACCTATAAGTAGGTTTATCATTTGATAGCAGCAAAAGGAGGGAAGGATGGGTGGCTGGCCCAGCAGTCAGCACCAGCAGCCATCACCCGGACAGCGGGTTGCCCAGCTGGCAGCGCAGGCAGCTGCAGACCTGCGAGCTGCCAATGCCTTTCGCCCTCGGGTGTTGCTGCGGCTATCAGGAAACAAGTCTTTATTTCCCAACAGGAACCCAGCCGTGCCAGCCAGCCCAGCGCCGGGCAGGCTGTCGCAGCTGCTGCGACCGACCCTGCCGGCACGCCGGTTTCGCGGCGCCGGTCGGCAGCAGCGGCAGCCATCGGGCCCGACACAGGAGCCCCTGCTCCGAAGGCCCGCAGGTCCCTGCAGCTGCCAGGGCCCTCTGGGCCCTCCGGCCAGGCAGAGGGTGAGTGTAGCACGATTAATCCGAGGTATGAATTTTAATGAATATTTTGGTGTTTCTGGATACTACCAACCAATCGACTGATAAGATGTGAACACGTTTCTAATCTTCAAGTTTTCCAATTTGGGAATAAACCATTGTATCATTGCTTAAATCAGGTCCCTAGACAGATTTAATGCATCTAAATAGATGTTATTATTGGCAGCGTGGGCATTTTTGTTATTGGTTAAAACGTGAGCAACCTTAATTATTTTCTGAAATTTTCCTCCGTTCACCCCTTGTGAAAGCAGCCGTTCCAGAGCATCCTAATCTCGTTTGTGGCGGACTATTTTCAGCGTGAGTGTTTAGTAAAGGTGACATACTAAATTACATACGTGACTAACAAATCACCCCGTCTTAAAGGATCAGAGAAGCGACAGAAGAAGGAAAAGAAAGAAAAAAGAAGAAAAAAGAGAAGAAACTCAAGAAGAAACGGCGGCACCACGGCACGCGAGAGGCACCACAGCAGCCGGAGGCACCACAGCAGCCGCAGCCGTCTCCATCGCTGCAGCAACAGCAGCAGCCATCTCCATCGCCGCAGCAGCAGCAGCAGCAGCAGCAGCCACCGCCGCCCCAGCAGCAGCAGCAGCAGCCACCGCCGCAGCCGCAACAGCAGCCAGCACCGCAGCAGCAGCAACAGCAGCCGTCTCCATCGCTGCAGCAACAGCAGCAGCCATCTCCATCGCCGCAGCAGCAGCACCAGCCACCGTCGCCGCAGCAGCAGCAACAGCAGCAGCAGCAGCAGCAGCAGCCACCGCTGCAGCAGCAACAGCAGCCAGCACCGCAGCAGCAACAGCAGCCGTCTCCATCGCTGCAGCAACAGCAGCAGCCATCTCCATCGCCGCAGCAGCAGCAGCAGCCACCGCCGCAGCCGCAACAGCAGCCAGCACCGCAGCAGCAGCAACAGCAGCCGTCTCCATCGCTGCAGCAACAGCAGCAGCCATCTCCATCGCCACAGCAGCAGCACCAGCCACCGTCGCCGCAGCAGCAGCAACAGCAGCAGCAGCAGCAGCAGCAGCCACCGCCGCCCCAGCAGCAGCAGCAGCAGCCACCGCTGCAGCAGCAACAGCAGCCAGCACCGCAGCAGCAACAGCAGCCGTCTCCATCGCTGCAGCAACAGCAGCAGCCATCTCCATCGCCGCAGCAGCAGCAGCAGCCACCGCCGCTGCAGCAACAGCATCCACCGCCGCTGCAGCAACAGCAGCAGCAGTCACCGCTGCAGCAGCAACAGCATCCAGCGCCGCAGCAGCAGCAGCCACCGCTGCAGCAGCAACAGCAGTCAGCGTCGCAGCAGCAACAACAGCCTGCGCTGCAGGAGCAGCAGCCACCGCTGCAGCAGCAACAGCAGCAGCAGCCACCACTGCAGCAGCAACAGCAGCCAGCGCCGCAGCGGCAGCAGCCGCCGCTGCAGCAGCCGACTTCATCGCCGCATCAGCAGCAGCAGGAGCCTCAGCAGCATCACCAGCAGCAGCTGCAGCAGCCGCCGCTGCAGCAGCCGACTTCATCATTGCAACAGCAGCAGCAGCAGCATCAGCAGCAGCAGCAGCAGTCACCGCTGCAGCAGCAACAGCATCCAGCGCCGCAGCAGCAGCAGCCGCCACCGCAGCGGCAGCAGCAGCAGCCACTGCAGCAGCAACAACAGCCAGCGCCGCAGGTGCAGCAGCCACCACTGCAGCAGCAACAGCAGCCAGCGCCGCAGCAGCAGCAGCCGCCGCTGCAGCAGCCGACTTCATCGCCGCATCAGCAGCAGCAGGAGCAGCAGCAGCAGCAGCAGGAGCAGCAGGAGCAGCAGCAGCAGCAGCAGCAGCAACAGCAGCAGCAGCAGCAGCCGCCGCCGCCGCCGCCGCCGCCGAAGCCTCAGCAGCATCACCAGCAGCAGCTGCAGCAGCCGCCACCGCAGCAGCAACAACATCCAGCGTCGCAGCAGCAGCAGCCGCTGCAGCAGCAACAGCAGCCAGCGCCCCAGCAGCAGCAGCAGCAGCAGCCACCTCAGCTGCCGGAGCCGCAGCTGCAGGAACCGCAGCTGGAGGATCCGCAACTGCTGGAGTCGCAGCTGCAGGAGCCGCAGCGGCCGCAAACGCCCCCTCCTCAGCCGCAAGAACTGCAGCAGCCGCAGTCGTCCGAGGCAGCGCCTCCTGCCCAACCGAGCCCAGCAAGAGTGGCCTCACACCAGCTCCGGTGTGAGGCTGTCCCGCCAGGGTTCGGTAAGTTTTTACTTTTAATCCTAAATGATGTATATCTAGCCACTGGTCAAATGATGTGCGGGTCCTTACATTTTCAGTATTGTACTCATATTTCAGCATGCTTAGAAACTTTGCTAAAAGGGTAAAATCAATGTCGACTGCCAGTAAGGATCCCATCTCATCTTTTGCGGAAAATTTGATAATGCATGTAAACAAGTTATCCAGATTATAAGATAAATTACCTTTCTGCTGCTGGTTTTCGCTTACAAAAGTAATATATATCCACATATTTTGTCAGAATCCACTACTGAAATTGACATGTCGCTTCACCGTTTTCCGACAGTGAGGGCTCCTCCCGGCTCGGTCCCCTGCACTTGCGGCGGTCTCTACAAGACTGCCAAGAGTGTAGGGGAGCACATCGCCAAGACGCAGGGCCGGGAGAAGGAGGCGTGCCAGCAGTTTCGGGCGCTGGTGAAGGAGGGTGCGCTGGCCGTCTACCATGCCACCAATCCTGAGTCGTAAGTTAACTGTTTGTATTTTGTATTAGCACCAGTTTGTGGCGGTGCACTTTTTGAGAGTACAACAGAACCTGCACAATGCAGCTTTAAATGTTTCTAAACTCGTCGTTTTTCAGCTCTAACATCTTGTGCAGCATTATATAGCGTAGTCTGTTTTCGCTCCAAAGAACAATTTGTTCATGATTGGCACGGCTATTGTTAATAGTATGCTACCTTTAAATTTCTGTGACGGATGGTGACAGCAGGTGCGGAGCTTCAGCTTGCAATATAATTGTCCGTTTTTTTCTTAACAGTACCGATGACGTTTCGGCCCAATCTGTTCCCAGTTCGTGTGTTTAATGTGTCGGTTGTTTTATGTAAAAGGCTTTCTTAAGAGATACGTCAAATCTGAACCAAAACCGTTTTGTCTGCAGGGAGGAGGTCCGCTGCCCCTCCTGCCCTCCGGCTCAGGACACCTTTGGCAGAGGCGCAAGCGGCCAGCGCGCCTTCCAATACCATCTGCGGCGCCGCCACGCGGATGCGGAGCGGGGCGGCATGAGAAAGGCGGAACGGTTCAACCGGAACCTGGTGAGACATTCCTCTCTTATTGGCAAAATATTAACACGCGCATTGACGGGGGGCGGGTACCCGCCCCCCTCGGGTTTTTCGGAGACAGCAGAAAAACGGCGGCGCGTAGCGCCGCTGTGCTTGGTATACCTTTTCCCTCATCATTTTTACAACTTCTGTGAAAATTTTAGGGTTAGGTCATCTCAGGTCAGGTCACCAGTACAGGTCAAGTGACCCGACCTCAAAAAAAAGTTTAAGATAGCATAAGTCGGAGCAGGGTGAACTTATCCGATTGAAACTCACATCACATAATGGCCCCACCGAGTTCTCTAAAATGTGTTCCGGTATTTTTGATATCAATGACCTGAGGTCAGGTACGAGGCATGACCTCTCCATTGGAAATACATGGGAAAAATGGTTTTTACGAAATAACTCAGTAACGGATGGTGATAGAGCATTTATTTTAGCTGCATTAGACTCGCCTGGGCTTTGCGGTTCTATTGATATGCATTTTATATAATTTGGCCCTGACCTGACCTCAGGTCAGGTCAAATCCTTGATTTGACCTAACAAGGTCAAATTATATATCATTCGATTCGGCTTGCTAAGAGGATTCATATAGTTTAAGTCGTTTTGCTCTATCTTTACTTGTTCAGATTTCATGGCCGAAAAACTGAATTTACATGTTATCCCTATGACGGGCATGTTTTGACCTCTCGTGACCTTAAATGTGACCTGACAAAAAAAATGGTTCAAATGTTTTCGATGGAGAAGTGGATGGGCAGCCCAACGCCGTTTACCGTTTTTCGCTACCTACCGTGGTTCTCGAGATCTTAGGGGGGCGGGTACCCGCCCCCCCGTCAATGCGAAGGTGGCTCAGACCCCCGTCAATGCGCGTGTTAACGGCGTAAGCTTGTTATTTTCAGAGCAAATGAAAAACGTTACTCAATTCAATATTCGGTGTACCTGACGTCATCTGGATTGGCCTATACCAGTCATTAAATACCTCATGCATTTAATACCACACTTCAAGATCACGCTGGTTTAAACAGGAAGGGGCCTTTAAGCTTCGAAGCTGGTGCTTTATTTGCTTTTATTGTCGTATTAGCAGTTTTTTTAGGATGCTACTTCACCTTTGCAAAGTGAAAGTATGAACGGATATTTTCGACCTTTTATGCATCGAATAAACAACACTTCTCTATACTTTCAGCGCCTCCGAGCGCTCACGGAGAGGGCAGTGCTGATCCTCGACATCCCAGTCGATGAGAGCCGCTTCAGCGAACTCCACGTAAGTGTTTGAGCCGACAATGTCGACTATCCAGCGCAAAGCGTTCACAAGACGGCTTTTCTCCTGTAAAACGCCTTGCATATGCAAACAGCAGTCGTCAACGATGTAACCGTGTATTGAGTCTGTCACTGTGCATGTGGCCTTGAACTGGAGAGCTGCAGGACAACATTTCTGATTGATGCCGACTCCACCTGATTACTTGAAACAAACACCCCATTGATTTGAGACATTAACATAACCCACCCTCACCCATGCAATTCTTAAGTGTCTGACACACTTCTTTAGAGACGGACAGAGGTGTCATGCACAGCACGCCTTATAAAAGGTCCCTAACTGACTAATGTATTCTATCGCTGAAAATTGATAGGAGTCAGCGTATTGATGTATGTGCCGGTATCAGGCAGCAGCAACTGCTCGGGAGGAAGCGGAGCGGCTGGAGGATCCAGCACTGCCCGGCGAGGCCCAGCCCGAGGCCATCTACGCCGCCTCCGTGAGCCGGGATGGCGAGGCCGGTGGGCTGTTCCGCCATACCGGAGAAGTGAGTACCGAGGCTTACCCAGTGTCATTTGCAAAAATCTGCTACTCTTTTTAACATAGCGAGGGTTTCTTTCGTTACTGCGCCTGCAAGCGCCTAAATGAAAGTGTTGCAGTTTACCCACTCCAAATAAACTGGCTTCTGGAAGTTATAGAATATAAACAGGGCATCATTGTTTTGTACAGTGCTGTATTAAGTGTATTAATTGTATTAACGGGCACTATACAGCCTCCTCAGGCTGGTTTACGCTAAATCCTAAATTACTGACTAGAAGTGCCTTCCAACCATTTACCTTCCTCTTGATACAAAATGAAAAGAAACATGGTTATTTAAAGTGCATGTGGACATCTGGCCACCCACGGTCAACTAATGTTGTTACCATTTGTTTCAGTACCAGCAGGTGTTCGAGACCAATGCCAAGGCCATAGCCCAGGTGCTGAAGATAGCCGGTCTGGACGTCAGTTCAGACTGGCGTCTGATCGTAACCAGCATCCCGCAGCAAACCACCGTAAGTATACACTCCACCGCTCGTCAATGTGCTGCTCTTGACGGTGGTTCCTTGCCGTTCTGGTGCCCGGTGTGTGCGTGGTATATGAAATGTAATGCACCAACTTTAAAACACTTACATTTATCAGGTTTGTATTGTTATAACTGCCGCCTAATCCACAGTGAATACGGGTTGCAACTCCAGCGTTCAGAATGTTTCTCGCATTAGAGAGCACTAGTTAGTAAGGTATTCAAAGAATTTTTGTAATGTGTTATCTGTAAGGCACCTTTGCCCGCCTCGTAAAGAAGAAGAGAGCACTGGCATTAACCCGGGCTTACGTCAACGGCTGATGGAGATTCTTCGGTCCACAGATCGCTCACGTCATCGAGCGGGAGCTGGTGGCGCGCCCCTTCAACGGCGAACGGCTGGCGAAGGCGGTGCGCCACTACTGCACCTGGGTGGCAGGCGCCGAATGGCAGCTGCGCAGTAAGACCATCTGCCAGCTGTTTCGGAGCTTTGCCGATGGCCTTGGCAGGCTCCAACGCCACAAGAAGAAAGGTAAGATTTGTCCAGAAGTTTGGTAGTCGTAATCATGTTCCAGTGTTCTGACAGGTGCCTCACAAAGCCAGGTTCATTGACACTCAATCTACCATGCAGGCTGTCCACTGTCTCGCCTGACCGTTTGCCTTGCTGCTGCATTTCAGAGAGGAACCTGGAGATGAGCCGGCGGGAGTCACGCAAGCGCGACCCAGCGCTTGCACTCGCGATGCAGGAGCGCCGCAGGATCGAAGAGATCTGCGAGCGCTTCCTGCAATCGCACGTCTCCCGCCCGCCATCTCATGCGCTGGCGGTCCAGTTCCGGGAGTAAGTTGGCGCACAGCTGCAACTACAGAGGCCTTTCTTGGCTTGTATTTGTCTAGAAAATTCTATGGGAAATTCTATGGGAAAAAACTAGAAAATTCCGAGCACAGTTGATATGCCGCGCCGATAACAGCCGCACTTGTCTGTATGTACCGATGTACTGTGCGTGGTTTTATAAAGTAAAGCACTTGGCTAAATAGGTAAGGCCGTTATACAACTGGTTCAACATCCCACTTACTCGTACACACCCTGGCCGAAAATGTTTGTTTTTATGTATACTTGGAATCTAGAGAAATATGAGATGGTTGCAGGGAATTTTATCATCGCTTTTCTCTAACCATTCCGGATGAAATGTATAAATTGTATTTGTACGGATCAGCAGGAATGGCACACACTGAAAACAGCAGTCTCCCAGTGCTTAAAATGTCACCAAGCATAAAAACAAGCAATCTGTTCAAACCTTAAATGAGGGTAATTGTCGGTCGGTGACACCGACCTGCGTTGTTAGCAGGTCCTGCGCTCGACTGGTGTGATTCGTTTCTGTCCCGTTCTGCAGAAGATCCGGCTCACTCTACCTCTTTGGCAGGCAGAAGATCCGATTCTTCACCTGTGGCTGACGTGCCTGCCCATGGCGCTGACATGACCTCTCCGACAGAGTAGGAGTTGCCGGCGATTCGTGGTGGACCCGTAACAGTTTTTGCGACATCTCTCACCACCTGTAATTTGCGACCGCCTGAACTGTGTATGTATGGTTGATGTTTATTAAGGAAGTGGTGCATCTGAATGTGCGGCAGGATGCTCTACATCGCCATCTCTAACCTGAGTGGTTACCGGACTGGAGCCGTCAGCGGTTCCTCTCTTTCCGAAGTGGCGCAGGCCAAGGTGGGCACAACTAATGGTTGGAATATGTGATCTTAGCAATGCATATAATGATGATGTTTAAAATGTCCCATTCCAAAATGATAACTGTTTCATAACACCGTTTATCAGCAAACTGTTGGTGATGTACTTTCGTAGCGACTGCTGTAACCTTTTCCGATGGAAAGTTCTGTTGCGAGGCGACCCACGGATAAGTCAAAGGCTTCTCTAAATATGTAAAACCTGATATCTCAAAACACTACTAGCATTGTAAGTGTGACAATATCAATTACCTTAGCATTTAGGACATCATTAACCTCAAACAGCTAATAGGCTTCTGTAACGTTCATCATTTTCACACAATGCTGGTATGATTGCAGTCCTTCGAGAAGGGCGGCGTCCTGTACTGGTCGTGGGAAACCATGGCCAGTAAGACGGTGGGCAGCTATGGGGCAGCAACGGTGGTGGTGACGGACTGGGTCTGGACTGCGATCCAGTTCTTCATCGCCAGCCTGCGCCCCATCCTCATCGCCCACCGTGTCAAGCAGGGTAACCTGATGTGCACTTGTTTTTCCAATAATATGGTCCTTGTTAATGGCTGGGGCACGTTATATTCATGTGTTGATAGATGATTTATAAATTGATATATTTCCAGATGAATGTTGCACTGATATCAGCCAGATTTTTGAAGCACAGAAGCTGCACTAACGGAATCCAAAACAAAATAACAATTTTCTTTTTCTTTGATGCAGTTTTGCTTGAACTCTTAGTGTAGCTGAAGCCGTAACCGCGAAACCACTTGTAGTTGGGAATCATGCTCAAACAAATATCTGAATGGTTCAAAAGTATTGAAATACATACATTTGACCAGTTGGTGAACGTTGTGTTGCAGATTCAACTGACGCTCTGCTGCCTGGGCTCCGGACCAGCACCGTCAAGTTGAATCTTGCGTTGCAGGACGCCGCCCGGGCCGTCGACCTGCCGGACGCTCCGGACCTGAGCGGAAGATTTACGGGGTCCCGCAACCGTGGCTTCCACAACGTCGCGGTTAGAGCATTGCCAGGCTCGGCTCCTAGTTAGGTCCTCTCTTTAACATTTGCACATGAGTCTAAGTCCGTGCATTTTCCACTTTAGGTATAGTTTGGTCAGAAAACTCTGCCTCCTAGGCTAGTTTCTTAAAGAATAATAAACTAGATCATAAGTTATGTGATTGCTGGATATCGAGCATTTTGCGTAAAAATTCTACCGCAAACATACTGTCTTTAACACGCGCATTGACGGGGGGCGGGTACCCGCCCCCCTCGGGTTTTTCGGAGACAGTAGAAAAACGGCGGCGCGTAGCGCCGCCGTACTTGGTATACCTTTTCCCTCATCATTTTTACAACTTCTGTAAAAATTTTAAGGTTAGGTCATCTCAGGTCAGGTCACCAGTACAGGTCAAGTGACCCGACCTCAAAAAAAGTTTAAGATAGCATAAGTCGGAGCAGGGTGAACTTATCGGATTGAAACTCATATCACATAATGGCCCCACCAAGTTCTCTAAAATATGTTCCGGTATTTTTGATATCGATGACCTAAGGTCAGGTACGACGCATGACCTCTCCATTGGAAATACATAGGAAAAATGGTTTTTACGGAATAACTCAGTAACGAATGGTGATAGAGCATTTATTTTAGCTGCATTAGACTCGCCTGGGCTTTGCGGTTCTAATGATATGCATTTTATATAATTTGACCCTGACCTGACCTCAGGTCAGGTCAAATCTTTGCTTTGACCTAGCAAGGTCAAATTATATATCATTCGATTCGGTTTGCTAAGAGGATTCATATAGTTCAAGTCGTTTTGCTCTATCTTTACTTGTTCAGATGTAATGCCCGAAAAACTGGATTTTACATGTTATCCCTATGACGGGCATGTTTTGACCTCTCGTGACCTTAAATGTGACCTGACAAAAAAATGGTTCAAATGTTTTCGATGGAGAAGTGGATGGGCAGCCCAACGCCGTTTACCGTTTTTCGCTACCTACCGTGGTTCTCAAGATCTTAGGGGGGGCGGGTACCCGCCCCCCCGTCAATGCGAAGGTGGCTCAGACCCCCGTCAATGCGCGTGTTAATTCTTATTATAATCCACAGAGACATGGTTATTCTCAGTCAGGAATGGCCTGATAATTATTGCAAGGGCCTGTGGCCAATTGTTGTCTGGATGCATGACAATTATTGCATGTTGTATTCACCAACGTCAACGTACTTTACGCTATGACCGGCAGGATCGTGAGTTGAGGGAGGCCGGGACCCTGCAGTTTTCCGCTCAGGTGGCAGCTGAGGTGCGGGCTCACAGCACCTCCATGGCGGAAAAGGCCTACTCCTCCCAGGGCCATCGGGAGAGAGTATGGTCATACACGGCCGCCTTCCGCCAGGAGATGGTGAGTGAATATCAAAGTTCTGAACCGATCACGATGCAGCACAGTTTGATTTGATTTATAAGCCGAAAGCAGGCCATACAAAATATAGAGTGCGTCGCCGGGTCTGCGTTAAGGTCGATCTGCTCGCATTAGCTCGCCATCCCATTTTGATAGTTGCTTTTCTCTTTCTCTTCAGATGCAAGCAGGAGTGCAGCCGGGACCCTCCTCAGCTGGGGAAGCGGGACCCTCATCGGCTCCGCAGTACGTGCCTGAGGAGCCCGAGCCCCTGGCTGAGCCCGGCTTGCTGCCTGCTGCATCCGAGCCCGCACCTGCAGCCGAGCCCAGGCCGGCCGCTGCAGCTGAGGCTGCACCTGCAGCCCAGCCCGCCGCTGCAGCTGAGGCTGCACCTGCAGCCCAGCCGCCCGTGGCCGCCGAGGCTGCACCTGCAGCCCAGCCCACTGTGGCAGCTGAGGCTGCTCCTGCAGCCCAGCCCGCTGTGGCAGCTGAGGCTGCTCCTGCAGCCCAGCCCGCTGTGGCAGCTGAGGCTGCTCCTGCAGCCCAGCCCGCTGTGGCAGCTGAGGCTGCACCTGCAGCCCAGCCCGCTGTGGCAGCTGAGGCTGCACCTGCAGCCCAGCCCGCCGCTGCAGCTGAGGCTGCACCTGCAGCCCAGCCGCCCGTGGCCGCCGAGGCTGCACCTGCAGCCCAGCCCACTGTGGCAGCTGAGGCTGCTCCTGCAGCCCAGCCCGCTGTGGCAGCTGAGGCTGCTCCTGCAGCCCAGCCCGCTGCGGCTGCTGAGGCTGCTCCTGCAGCCCAGCCCGCTGCGGCTGCAGCACTGCCACCGTTGCAGACTCCGGCAGCCATCCGTCTTCAGCAGGCCATTGCTTCCCTGGTAAGTAGCAGTTTTGGCCCGGTTGCGTGATAACTTGCTGGGACTTGAAGATAGTAACAATCTATCATTATGCGTACACTTTTTTGACATGAAAAATGTCGTTGAAACACCGAGTTTGTTTTAAAATACCGCGTGGTTCCTGACTTGGTTCAGCATGCACAGTGTTAACAGAAAATAATTGATTTGTTTCAGGGCAGTGGACCGGTGGACTTTCCCAGCGGGCCGACGGTGGCTGTGGAGGAGGTGACAGGCATCCGAGTGGTAGGTCTTCTAAAATGCTTTCACTTTGGTTGAGTAACACTAGTTTTGTGTAAAATGCAGCTATCTTAATTATATAAAGGTTTGAATATATATTCCTATCGTGAACGCATTTGTCACCCTAAGTTCGTGTAGTGGCGGATCCAGAACCTTACTTCCGGGGTAGGGTCTCCAGCTTCGCCCGCGATTGCTTCGGATCAGCCTGCAGCTATGCATTAACTATAGGCCCTCAGACATTTGTTGAGGGCCATGGGCCCCCACTAGACCGCCCCTTGTATCTGCCACTGAGTACAAACACAAACCATGAACATTTCAGTCAATACCATGACTGTTTAATTCTTTTCGACAGGTGGGGTCCTTAGCACCGTTTTATGCGGCTGCTCGGGCCGAGTTCGGCCTGGCTGAAGGCCAGGAGTACCGGGACCTGCTGTACGCCAGGCCGGGCCCGAGCGGCAGCCGTGACCGCGAGTTCGCCCGGTGGACGCCGGCGGAGACAGCCGTCATCCGTTTCTACCGGGCGGCTGGGTCACGGCTGAGGAACCCCACCAGTGGACTGCCGTTCCACAACGCTGCCTCCTTCGTGGCCACCGCCCAGAGCCTGCTGGGATTTACCCGGAGCCATAAGCAGTTCGCCCGGAAATATAAGCGACTGGTAAGCTGGAAATGTAGCATAGGTGCCTCGAATTGTGTAACTTTAACTTATATTGGAGTGTTGAAAAATGCTGAATCGGGAATGGATAATTGATTGGTTTCATTGTTTCTTCACACACATGCTCTTTTAACAACGTGAGCTAGAGTAGTTAGCTTCGAATTTTCACATTGTTTTGATAAAGAATAATTGATTTTACTCACGTCATACTAATACAAATTAACAGGGCGAGGAAACTTCGAAAATAAACTTAGAAATAATCTACCTTGTTATCTGCCAGCTCGTGTAATGTCTAATACATAGAACGCTGTTACCGAGACGCTCACTGTCATGGTGTTTTGCAACATTTTTGATGCCCAGGGTTGGGCCACTTGTTAGAATACAAATGTATTTTTACAGCAACACACGTATTATCCAGTATAAACATGCTAATCGATGTCAATTTTATCTTGGATTTTATATCCAATATATATTGCCACCTAAAAATGACATAAATCTAGAATGGCCTCCATTAATTTGCAGCAACTGAATACCACACATAACTAGGTGGAAATAATTTGTAACGAGGTATATTGTGTTTTTCCACAGGCTAGTGCGGCGAGGCTGGAGTAGGGGGCTGCAGCCCAGCCAGCAATTTACGGCAATTTACCCGACCTGGCACAGCTTGGGCCAGCGCGGGCACGGAGCTCCGGAACATGTAGGGCTGTTGTCGGGTAACAACTTTCCCGACCTGGCCCAGAGCTGGCCCAGAGCTGGGACAGAGTTACCGCTGCCCGACTTGGCCCGAGTTGTGCCCGACAACGGAGCTGGCCCGCTCCGTGACGGAGTTATTAGCCATTTGTGTAACTGCGTGCCAGACCTGACCAGCTCGGGCCAGCTCCTCGAGACATTGCGGGCCTGGCCCTAGTTATTGGTAGTTGATGGGTTCTCGCCAGAGCTGGGCCAGAGTTACTGCTGTGCATTTCTACTGCGTGCCAGATCAGGCCAGTGCAGGCCAAAGCGGGCCTGGCCGTAGTAATTGGTAGTTGATGGCACTGTTCAGAGCTGGGCCAGAGTTCATTGTTGGTATTAATACTACGTGCCAGATCAGGCCATTTCGGGTCAGCGCGGTTCCGACCCTAGTTATTGGTAGATGGTGGTTACGACATGCTGGTAGTTGTGTCAGCGCTTCCTCACTCTCATTGCTGTGTTGAGTGAGGCGTATCCGGCGAGCACAAGATGTGCAATGTGCATATTAGACCTGCCTAATTCTTTTCACCAGAGACATTTAAAGGTTTTTTTCATTCGGCCTGTACGCAATGAGCCTGATTTTTGTGTTGTACTAAAAATATTTTTGCATATTGCATGATTGTGGCTGTTTTGCAGACATTCAGGTTTGTGTGCAAATAGGTGAATAAATTGTTGCACAAGCTCATGCTTTCCATCAAGCTCAATAATACGTACATGGTTAACCAGTACCAAAAACTGGTATGCCCCACTTTTGGGCTAAACATTTCCTGATCTCTGTCAAAATGGGAGAAAACCGAACGTTCTTCTAACCAGCCGCTGCAGAAGGCAACGAGGAGTACAAATTCGAACAGGATTTGGTCCTAACGTGGAAAGTTTTTTGTCAGCGTCAGTTTGAAGTTTGGCTGGCCCCCCCCACTTTTTTGGCGGTGGCGACGCTTATGCTGCAATTAACTTCTGAAAGTTTGGCATTCACTTACATTTTAATGCCTCAACGCGAGCATCCGAGAATGGTGTGACAGATATTTGTTATCACCGAGCAGGAGCGCAAAACCTGCAATGCGACACTCTACATACGCAAAAGATATCCCATTGTTGGAGCTCTGCGACCCCGCTTCCCGAATATTGGTAGCCAGGATACGTAGGATGCTGTTTCATGACAGCTGTTTAACGGAGCTGGAAAGACCTCCAGACGGCAATGTCTCGCCTTTGCCGTTTCAATATGTCAGTGAGTAGAGATTGACTGCTATCGGTGGTGATTAAAAGCAATATAAAATAAAGCTCTGTAAAATAGGTGGCATGGACTAAAAGTTTCAGCGCAACAGCAAGGGAACGAATCAAAGAACGGAACACGGCGGACGTAATTGACGCCGCTGACCACAGATTGAGTGCAGACAGCGCGGCTCCGCTGCGCCCCTGTTTTTCTCGCGCGGCCCGGACCCCTGAGGTAAGGGGCCAACCGCGACGAATTGGGAACATTACCCAGAACCAACACACACACACAGACACCGAGCCGGCAGATCCGGGAGCGTCCACGGGTGCGATGGGCGTCTGTGTACTCGGCCGGCCAAAACCAAACTCCGCTGTAGAACTTATCGACGAAGCGTTGGCTTTTCAAATAGTCTGGGACGGCAGACCAGTCCGGTTTTCGAAAATAAGGCCTAAAAATACGTCATGCCTGGAAAACAATATTATCCCATCATATTAGCAAAACGTGTTCGACGCTGGGGCAGTCCGCGGCTACGATGACAGAAAGTTTCACAACTTTACGCCTGCCTAGTACTGTACTGACCATGTTGCCTGTTGCAGCGTTTAATACGGGCTCAAGACGGTAAGATAGTTCAACAGGATTACAACCAGCTATGCTTCCTTGAAAAAGTTTAGAAGCTTCCACATAAGGCTACAAATTTGCTCTCCACATTTCAGTGATCTCTGTACTATTCTTCTTCACCCATGACCAATGGCAGAAAGCTATGCTACAAATGCCCCAAATACAGCTAGAATAGTTAAAACAAAATAGGCTGGACTGTCATCAACAGATTATCGGGAGATCAAAATAAGTTTAGTAACACAAAGAAAGTATCTACAGGCACTTTGACAGGCAATTTGTATTGCAGTACCCGTGTTGCAGTTTGCAGTATTTAATACAGGTTTCAGCATGGTGCTTTCTTCAAGCAGTATTGCAGGATTTTCTGTATATTTCAAGAAAGCTCAAAGGCTACCACATGATGCACCAGCCAAGCACCGCCCCTCATTGGCCCGCCATCCCACTCGTCAGCCGGGCCCTTGCGCGCACGAAAATCATGGATGCACGCCTTCAGACTGTCTGCTCTTGCTTGGTGAACGGGTTAAGAACACCATGTTGGAGGATATCGAAATACGTGGAGAGCATGGAGGTCCCTGCATATCATGACGTCATAACATATCTGGATATCAAATTGTCGCAGCTCTGCCCTCCCGCCTCCCGAATTTTGGTGGGTAGGATAGGTAGCAACGGGAAAAGCGGTGGTAAACGTGTTTTTTATCATTTTCCTTTTTTGTCTCAATCACTGTTGAATTTCTCACAGAATTCGTTCATTTAGAGGAGGAAAAAATTGTCAAAAAAAATAAAAAAACTTTTTTTTAATTTTGACATTTATATATTTTTTCGTTTGATCCGAATTATGGATGTCAGAAACGTATCCAAACTCAATTTCAGGACCATATGTTTACCGAAGCTATTTATTTTGATTTTTTAAAATTTGGAATAAATTTAATAGTTTTCTACCCCTGTTACATGAAAAAACCGTTGTCGGG
Source organism: Lepas anatifera (assembly GCA_034440635.1). Classification (NCBI taxonomy): domain Eukaryota; kingdom Metazoa; phylum Arthropoda; class Thecostraca; family Lepadidae; genus Lepas; species Lepas anatifera. The sequence goes on along the minus strand of JAOTON010000787.1, from coordinate 164,154 downwards.
TTTACTATATCTCCCTAAATCGGGAGACTGTATCACCCCCAAGTTTTTGATATACATTTAAGGCTAAAAAACAATCACACGGAGTATTTAAAAGTAAATCACGAAATATGGCCACGATAGATACATGATCAAAGTTTGCAGCGCTGTCAACTTCAGGATTTTGCCCTGAACCTTTTCAAAAATTTTCTCCAAAAAGCCAAATGCATGGTGTGCACAGCACCAAGAAATCTAAAGAATCAAAAGTACACAAAGCGAGTTATAGGTCCCACAATAATCTCTAATTTGGCCTTTAATTTAAACATATATGCCAAAAATTCATCAGATACAGCTTCAAACCTTAAACTTTTATCTGAAAATGAGAACTCGTGCCATCCCACGTCAATTACGGTATAAAAACACCAGTTCCATTCGATATTCCATGATATATTACGAAAAAACGATATTTCCGGCAGGTTTAGAGGAAACTTTGAAGGTTTTCTGCTCGTAACTTTGTTTCTAGAGTAATTTCGAAAGCAAAGTTATGACAAAAAATGGGCATTTGTAAGACGATTATTTTGAGCCCACCTGCGAGACATTTGGTTGCGTGGTTCAAAAGATATCGCCAGAAAACCACTTCAAAATACAGCTTGAGTGTCTACTACCCTGCATGCTCCGACGCTCCATTTTTTCCCGGTGTTCTGTGTCTAGCCAAGCTGGCACGCGCTGACATGACCTTAAATGTTTGCGTGTTTAACCCATTGAAACTTAAAGCTAAGCTTTAAAATTTTGCACACATACAGCCAATGAATGGACCTAGCTCTGGAAGCAAACTGCATCTTCTTATTCAACCTAGAAACTGAGAAATCAGCATACGCCAATGACACAATTTTGTTAAAGCGCCTTAACAAAATTGCGCGATCGCCCGATAGCTTGTAGACGGCCGGGACTCCGGCACATTGCATGTTTTTGTGGAGTGTAATAAAATGACCCTGTATCTTGGCTTATTTAAGCCACTGAAACTTGCTGCTTAGTTTTCAAACTAAAAATGAAGTGCACCAATGAATGGGGCTATCGCTAACAAAAAAACCCTGCAAGTTCCTGAGCGGCGCCCTAACAAAGTTGCGTGACCGGCCGGTAGCAGGTTTACAGCTTGGAAACCGAGAGAATGCTTAGCTGTGAAGCAGATTCTGCGACTTGTGCTTGAGATAGAGGCCTGAAATGTTGTGCCAGTGGAGAAATTGTAACAATTGTTGGGCCTGAAAAAGCACCCAGGGTCATTCCTACCAAAAATGTCAACCTTCGCCATTTCTGGTAAGAAAAATACGCAGCCGACCACAAGTGACTAGAACAACCGGTGCGGATACCCTTTAACCTGCCTTTGTCGGCTTCATCATTTCTGGTTGGCCGCTACCAGAAATTTTGACTTTGGTTCTTTGTGGGAGGAACAAATACGCCACCGACCACAAAGTTTTTGACGATTTTGCTCATTTTGGGATAAGGGTATATTTAGATGCCTATCTTTATTTTCAATGAAAATTTAATATATTTCTTGAACAAATTATTGTATTTAAGGGAGTTCCAAATATTGCGTTCAGATTTTGAGCATGTTGCGTCCATTTTCGATGGAAACATGACATTACAAAATTGTTCAGCGTGATCGCTTTGATAAGTGTGTATTGTTTTTTTGGGTGAATTCGAGAAAAAGTTTTTGGCCTTAAAAAACACCAAAGGGGTTAGCCTTCAGATTTGGCTGATTTTTGGTTATTTTGAGATAAGGTCATATTTATATGTAGAATTTTATGGCAAACAAAAATGCAATGTATTTGTTTTACGAAATATTGATATTTGCACTAATAAACAATAAAATAGTTGCCTTAGCATCACCATAGCTGTCCCAGATTGGCATCACCAGAGCCTCTGCAGAGGCGTACCATGACTGAGTATTCAGAGGCTATTCTCGCAGTTTTCTACCATCAAGAAATGTCTAGATATGAGTTAAATACAAATTATTTGGTGATTCGTTGAATTCACCCTCCCAGGGAACATCCGCTGAAGGCGCCACTGTCGCCGCTGCAGCCGGCCGGCGCGGCGGCGCGCCAGCCAATCAGATGCTTCAGTTGGCCGCCAGGCGTGCGACGGGAAGGGTGTGCGTGGCTGCGCGGAGCGTCAGCGAGCCGCGTTAGTGAAGTGCACGATAACTGTGAATTTGTGTAGCTTCCAATTGAAGAGGAAGGCTCTGATTCCTTTTTGGAAGAAGTTTAACACTGTTTTTTCCGTGGAAATGGCATCGGAACAGGTCTGTATCTGCCTCTGAAGTGTTTCTGGAACCGGTATGGAGTGTTTTTATGATTATTTTGCTGCTACCTCTGCTCTGTGTCGGTTCCGTGCTACTTGATTTCCCTCTTTTTGTAATATAACTGTTTAATTTACCCCCGCTTGAGGTAAACTTTGTCGTCGGCATGGCTAGAGTTGATGACAAGTGAAACGAAAGCCAAAATGTTAATCACTACTTTTAAAGCTCACTGGAAGCTTCCAAGAAATTTGTGCATTGTTCTGGAAACATATTTAAATTTCACAGTTTTATTTTATTCATTCATGCAATTTCTCTCTGTCCTAGCGCTCATTGTTTTGTTTTTTTTTCTGGACAATATTGCACTGCTAACCTGGCCTACTGTGGATCGGGTTAAATAATTTCAGGAACGGTGGGAAGATGATTTAGTGGGATACCACACAATTGTGGTTCTGCACCTCGTCGTTTCTCTGCTATTCGGAAGAAAAACATGGGGGGGGTATCGATGCCACCCCAGGAGGGGAGAGGGTTTACAATTTTGTTCCAATTCAATTCCTTTAAGCCCTCCTCTAAAATGCATATAGAGCGACTGCCCTTTACTGTTGTTTTCGTATCTCTTGTTCTAAGTAAATTTTTGTCTATTTGCAAGTAGCAGCCACCGGAAAATGTCTGCAGTCATCCGTCTGTCATGTAACTGCTGTCACTTTCTGTCCCAAGTGTGGTCTAAACGTGCTGGGACAGTTAGGTGGCAGTGCTTACGTATGGACTTGTCTTCATCTGCAGCCCGTCGTAGAAAACCATCAAGCTGAAATTCAAGTGCAGCCGCCGGAAAATGTCTGCAGTCAGCCGTCTGTCATGTAACTGCTGTCACTTTCTGTCCCAAGTGTGGTCTAAACGTGCTGGGACAGTTAGGTGGCAGTGCTTACGTATGGACTTGTCTTCATCTGCAGCCCGTCGTAGAAAACCATCAAGCTGAAATTCAAGTGCAGCCGCCGGAAAATGTCTGCAGTCAGCCGTCTGTCATGTAACTGCTGTCACTTTCTGTCCCAAGTGTGGTCTAAACGTGCTGGGACAGTTTGGTGGCAGTGATTACGTATGGACTTGTCTTCATCTGCAGCCCGTCGTAGAAAACCATCAAGCTGAAAATTAGTATGAAAACATTTAAAATTCTACTCGACAGTAGCCTTAGCAACACGTTTTCCTCAAACTACGCTTACACATATTGAAAGTGCATCGGATCCATATACAGATAGACATCAATGTCGGCGACCTCCATGATAGCTTACCGCATTCTCTTCCTAAACTGTGCTGTCGTTCAAACCCCGTCTTGAAGTGATCATTATCTTAGGCATCTACACATAATTTTATGTGCATATAAATCAAAGTTGTTGACCTCACATCTGCTCAAGAAGTTTTGCATCCACAGTATTTTGTTTTCGTTCTTCACAACAGTATACAAATGTATTGCAAGTGTCCTGAATTGCAATAGAAGACCCAGGTCCTCTCTCACTCTATTGGATTCCTGCTTGAAAAGTGGTACTGAGCGTGACCTGGCCTATTGAATATTGCCTATTACTTACTTACTTGAGGGCTTTTTATCAGGCGTTCTGTACAAGGCCCCTGTGCCCGCCACTAAAGTTGACATTGGTAATTCAACACTCAGCTTCTTTGCGGGATCCCCAGGAGACTGCAAGGGTGAGGGATGGACATTTCTGGTCTCCTCGAAGCTAAGAGGTAAACTTTACGTACCAAAAATTCCGCCTCTCCGATGCTGAGCTACCTTCGAATTTTGGTACGAAAAGCATTGATGAGACCAGAAATGTCGACGTTTCACCCTGATGATGATAATGTAAGGGTGATTATCATTATAATGACAGAATGTAAAAAGCGATTCCAGGTAATTGAGAGCCTTTTAGTAATTATTTTCATGCTAGAATGGAATTTTGAGTGTGTTGTAAGCCGTAGCAACCACAAATTACCCCAAAACACCCCTTTAACCCGCGCCCCACCGGGGGTCCGGCGCCACCTTCGCCCCACCGGGGGGCCATCGATGCCCCCTCTAACTCCGAAAATATGGGCGTTAGCACAAATCTGCAAAGTGCAATAGAAAGCTCGCGTGAATTCAGTAAGAAATTACTTCGCATGCTTTAGTGCTCAGGTCAATGGTTTGACCTCCAGAGGTCAAATTAGGTCAAGATCGGCTATTTTCACTCAAATATGCAATGATTAACAAACTGGGCATAACTCTTATGTCATTAGAGCTATTGAGGCCTGGTAAAGTACATTTGATAGAAATTGCCAGTACTTCTTCCGCTATGTGGAACGTAAAGACCTCCCGCCAGTGGTTTGACCCCAGAGGTCACCTCGTGACCTAATATGACCTGAGGTCACGAAAGGTCAAAAAGTGACCTTGCCGTATATCAAATGAAAGCCAGTGACAAGACAAACACGATGGTGTTTGTTTCACCGCTCTAGCTCAATTAGGTCAAAGTTATTGTCAAAATACTGTTTTTGACCTCTGGTGACCTTGGATGACCTTGGAAAAGTCAAAGGGCAAATATGACCCCTGGGATCCGTGAAAAGGTGTCCAAAAACGTTGTTCTGAGCATCTGAGTATTTGCAATCATTTTTGTGGCTTTTATATCATGAAATAGCTTTTCCCCATGCTTTTCCAATGGGAGAGGTCGCCTCGTGACCTGACCTCAGGGCACGAAATCGAAAAATCCCGGATATACACCTTGTAGACCCTGGAGGGGTCATGAAGTGTAGGAAGTTTCAAATTGATCGACTTTGAAATGTAGCTCTTACAGAGCTCTAAAGGTGAAGTGAGGTGACCTTGGTTGACCTCGTCTGGTGACCTGACCTTGGGTGACCTGGGGTAAAAAATTTCAGGGATGATGGAAAATGATGCAGTGAGGGGTAGAGCCCTCAACCGCGGTGCTGCACCTCGTCGTTTTCTGCTATCCCGGAAAAACCTTAGGGGCCATCGATGGCCCCCGGTGGGGCGAGGGTTAACAGGAATTCCCAGCAAAAACACGGAGTTGACATTTTGGCAATGAAAAGATACCACTAGCCCCTTGCCGGGTATATTTCCATTGCCAGAATGTCAACAGAATATCTTGCCAGAATGCACACCTTGCCAAATTGTCAACGGTTCTTGCCAAAATGTAGAAAATCCACCGCCTTTTCTACATTCTGGCAATGGATTTATACAAGGTACCCCTTGCCGGACCCTTGCCCGGTATATTTCCATTGCCAGAATGTCAACAGTCGGGTTTCGGCTGAATGACTGCCTTTTGGTGACTATTCCAACACTGGAATGGACACTTTGGTGTGGTGTAAGCCTTAACCCGCGCCCCACCGGGGGTCCGGCGCCACCTTCGCCCCACCGGGGGGCCATCGATGCCCCCCTCTAACTCCGAAAATATGGGCGTTAGCGCAAATCTGCAAAGTGCAATAGAAAGCTCGCGTGAATTCAGTAAGAAATTACTTCGCATGTTTTAGTGCTCAGGTCAATGGTTTGACCTCCAGAGGTCAAATTAGGTCAAGATCGGCTATTTTCACTCAAATATGCAATGATTAAGCAAACTGGGCATAACTCTTATGTCATTAGAGCTATTGAGGTCTGGTAAAGTACATTTGATAGAAAATTGCCAGTACTTCTTCCGCTATGTGGAACGTAAAGACCTCCCGCCAGTGGTTTGACCTCCAGAGGTCACCTCGTGACCTAATATGACCTGTGGTCACGAAAGGTCAAAAAGTGACCTTGCCGTATATCAAATGAAAGCCAGTGACAAGACAAACACGATGGTGTTTGTTTCACCGCTCTAGATTAATTAGGTCCAAGTTATTGTCAAAATACTGTTTTTGACCTCTGGTGACCTTGGATGACCTTGGAAAAGTCAAAGGGCAAATATGGCCCCTGGGATCCGTGAAAAAGTGTCCAAAAACGCTGTTCTGAGCATTCTGAGTATTTTCAATCATTTTTGTGGCTTTTATATCATGAAACAGCTTTTCCCCATGCTTTTCCATTGGGAGAGGTCGCCTCATACCCTGACCTCAGGGCACGAAATCGAAAAATCCCGGATATACACCTTGTAGACCCTGGAGAGGTCATAAAGTGTAGGGAGTTTCAAATCGATCGACTTTGAAATGTAGCTCTTACAGAGCTCTAAAGTTGAAGTGAGGTGACCTTGGTTGACCTCGTCTGGTGACCTGACCTTGGGTGACCCGGGGTAAAAAATTTCAGGGATGATGGAAAATTGATGCAGTGAGAGGTAGAGCCCTCAACCGCGGTGCTGCATCTCGTCGTTTTTCTGCTATCCCGGAAAAACCTTAGTGGGGGGCCATCGATGGCCCCCCGGTGGGGCGAGGGTTAAATAAGCTCCAACACAAGTTTAGAGAGGAAAATCAGGTCGGAACACACTGTTGACATTTTGACAATGAAAAGATACCACTACCCCCTTGCCGGGTATATTTCCATTGCCAGAATGTAAAAATTCGACTGCAGGCGAATGAGAGCCTTTTAGTGATTGTTATCACGATATAATAGAATATTGAGTGTGTTGCAAGCCGTAGCAATAATAAAATACCTAGAAACACCCCTTTAACAGGAATTCCCAGCAAAAACACGGAGTTGACATTTTGGCAATGAAAAGATACCACTAGCCCCTTGCCGGGACCCTTGCCCGGTATATTTCCATTGCCAGAATGTCAACAGTCGGGTTTCGGCTGAATGACTGCCTTTTGGTGACTATTCCAACACTGGAATGGACAAATTGGTGTGGTGTAAGCCTTAAAGAAGCTCCATCACATGTTTGGAGAAAAAAATCAGGTAGAAACACACTGTTGACATTTTGGCAATGAAAAGATACCACTAGCCCATTGCCCTGAGGTCACGAGGTGACCTCTGGAGGTCAAACCACTGGCGAGAGGTCTTTACGTTCCACATAGCGGAAAAAGTACTGGCAATTTCCTATCAAATGAACTTTACCAGGCCTCAATAGCTCTAATGACATAAGAGTTATGACCAGTTTGCTTAATCATTGCATATTTGAGTGAAAATAGCCGATCTTGACCTAATTTGACCTCTGGAGGTCAAACCATTGACCTGAGCACTAAAACATGAGAAGTAATTTCTTACTGAATTCACGTGAGCTTTCTATTGCACTTTGCAGATTTGCGCTAACGCCCATATTTTCGGAGTTAGAGGTGGGGCCATCGATGGCCCCCCGGTGGGGCGAAGGTGGCGCCGGACCCCCGGTGGGGCGCGGGTTAAATAAACTCCAACACAAGTTTGTAGAGGAAAACTTGTGGGTCGTCACGGTCCCGCTCGTGACGACCAACCGGCCCATTAACGCATATCATGCAACCTACCGCTATGCCGACTCCCCGCCCTTGGCTACCTATCTGATGTCACGCCACCGTCACGTTATCTACGTATCCGTTCACGCACGCGGCCGTCACGTTCCCGCTAGTGACGAGCAACCGGCCCATTAACGCATATCATGCAACCTACCGCTATGCCGACTCCCCGCCATTGGCTACCTATCCGTTCCCAAGCCACCGTCACACTTACCCCGTAACTATTCCCACGCCGCCGTCACATCGCACGCAATTAACGCATATCATGCAACCTACCGCTATGCCGACTCCCCGCCATTGGCTACCTATCTGATGTCACGCCACCGTCACGTTATCTATGTAACTATTTACGCACGCGGCCGTCACGGTATCGCTCGTGACGACGCACCGGCCCATTAACGCATAAGGGCATCATGCAACCTACCGCTATGCCGACTCCCCGCCATTGGCTACCTATCCGTTCCCAAGCCACCGTCACACTTACTCCGCTATTCCCACGCCGCCGTCACATCGCACGCAGCCGTCACGTGGTACGCCGGCCCATTACCCGCACCGTTCGCACCCTGCCGCCAGCAGTCAGCGCCGTCATCGCTTCGGGACCAACGTCTCACGTCGCCCAGCTCACGCATCCTACCGCCAGACGTCACCACCGTCCAAGTCCACCCTCCAATCCTGCCAAATTTGTCAGAGACTGTATTTCCACCTCCAAAAGTATCTTTTCATTGCCAAAATGTCAAATATCTTGCCAGAATGCACACCTTGCCAAATTGTCAACGGTTCTTGCCAAAATGTAGAAAATCCACCGCCTTTTCTACATTCTGGCAATGGATTTATACAGGGCATTACGAAGCCAGCCATTCGTCGCCTGGCTCGTCGTGGTGGTGTCAAGCGCATCAGCGGTCTCATCTACGAAGAGACCCGCGGAGTGCTGAAGGTCTTCCTGGAGAACGTCATTCGTGACGCTGTCACCTACACCGAGCACGCCAAGAGGAAGACTGTCACCGCTATGGACGTCGTCTACGCCCTGAAGCGTCAGGGACGCACCCTTTATGGCTTCGGCGGATAGATTACCCCGGTTCGAGGAAACGCTTTCTTCAAAGCGACGACAACAGGCCTTTTTAAAGGCCACCATATGAGTCGATTCTGGTTTTGCATGACAGCGCTTAGTTAGGGCCTTTATTCCTACTCATTTTCTTTTCGCACCACACCCGATTGATATCCCCCCGTGATCCCTTACCAAATTAGGGACTTGTAGGGATGAACCTGCCTCATTGCTACCTCCCTTCGCATCAATAGCATTGATAATACCGTACAATATTGAGGGAAACGACATAAGATATATGCTATGCATGGAATTCCACAGAATTGAAAAAATATAACAGAGCAGTTGATCGTAATGAAATACTTTCAATTCAACACCACATAATCTATCTAAATCCTTCATAGAATGTAATGCTAATTAGACCAATAGATTAGGAAAATCAAATTCATAGATACCTGTTGAAAATTGGATCTGTACAACCCAACCCCGATTTACATTGCCATTTTTTACATTCATTGCCTGTATTTTCTCGTATTGGTAATATATAATTATAACAGTTTATTTTAATTTTTGCGTTGTATTCATAATGCAGCCCCACCTTACGAAGATCTGTAACAGGTAGTAAAATTCCAATCTCAATTATGGTGATACTAAAATAAATATAAATGTATACATATGAGTTACAAATAGCATGCCACACAAAAATAGTTTTCCAAAGTTTTATTTACATTTAGAAAAAACATATATAAATACATATACATATATCTGATAATTTATTACAAGAATTTGTTTTATTTTTTTCAAACACAAATAGCGATGAAGTTACGTCTACAAAAATTCATGGCAGCATGTATTTGTTCATGTCTGGTGATTTCAAGGATTGCTGCACTAAATTAAAAATAGGCCACCAATAAGCCTGATATGAAAATATAAATCATATATGCACCGAAATATTGGCACACCATGGCACTGCTATGTTGTATATCTACCCATAGGTAATAAATACTTGTTTTGTAAGTTCATTTTATAATTGATACCTAATTTTTACTCTTCATCTCAAGCGTAATCATTTTAAAATTTCGAATTTAGTGCGACTTTCCTAGATATCAAAAACTATATACCATTAGTTTCTTAGTTCCATATTTGTTTGTACACATGGTTCCATCAAGATGTGTTGTCAAATAATTGATTAACCAATTATCGCTGGCTTATCTTTAATCGTGAATGGCATTTATAATTAAATTCATGGTCTCACTCATTTAAAAACTACCTGACGCAGTCCCGTTTCCATAACATTGAGCTTCTCTTCTTTATACTTGTGTGCCATATTTGCTATTAATGGAAAGAAATTAAGTCATAATCATAAACAACTCGGAATAAACTACAAAAAATAATTTAAAACTAATATGCCAATAATTTAGAATCACATAATAATGTCAATGATGTACGTTTGCAAACGAATAGTACTAATAGCGGTATATCACCGGTGTGAGCTGCTCAATGGGTATTTCACGGCAGTCTGCAATCGAATCCACGCCAACGCAACTAGGTGGCCTTCAAAAAGGCCTATTTTGTGTTGGCCTTAAGAAAGACCTTTCACCCTGAGGCGCCAGTCTACTTCTTCTCAGTCTTCTTGGGCAGCAGCACCGCCTGAATGTTGGGCAGCACACCACCCTGTGCGATTGTCACGCCCGACAGCAGCTTGTTGAGCTCCTCGTCGTTGCGGATGGCCAGCTGGAGGTGACGCGGGATGATCCTGGTCTTCTTGTTGTCGCGGGCGGCGTTGCCAGCCAGCTCGAGCACCTCAGCGGCGAGGTACTCCATGACGGCAGCCAGGTACACCGGGGCACCGGCACCGACGCGCTCGGCGTAGTTGCCCTTGCGGAGCAGACGGTGGATACGGCCCACCGGGAACTGCAGGCCCGCGCGAGACGAGCGCGACTTGGACTTTCCCTTCACCTTTCCGCCCTTGCCGCGTCCAGACATGTTAGCGGATACTGAAGCCTCAGTGATTTCCCAACAATTTGGCCCCACCTGGCCAAGCCAAGTTAAGCAGGAGAACTAGTGTGGCCGTTTGGCCCGCTTCGTGTTCGCCCTGGTGGCTGCGGCGCAAACTACTCGACACTTGGTGTTATATAGAATCTGAAGACCGTGCGGACTGCTAATATTCGTGTATCGTATCAGCTGTCAGTGGAAATGCCGCCGAAGACAAGCGGAAAGGCCGCCAAGAAGGCCGGCAAGGCCCAGAAGAACATCTCCAAGGGAGATAAGAAGCGCAGGAAGAAGAGGAAGGAATCGTACGCCATCTACATCTACAAGGTGCTGAAGCAGGTGCACCCGGACACTGGCATCTCGTCCAAGGCCATGAGCATCATGAACTCGTTCGTGAACGACATCTTCGAGCGCATCGCCGCCGAGGCCTCCCGTCTGGCCCACTACAACAAGCGGTCGACCATCACGTCCCGGGAGATCCAGACGGCCGTCCGTCTGCTGTTGCCCGGTGAACTGGCCAAGCACGCTGTGTCTGAGGGCACCAAGGCCGTCACCAAGTACACCAGCAGCAAGTAAATCCGCATGGGTGCAGTGTTTGGTCTCGCGTTCGTCGGTGATGCTGCCTCATTCTCATCAATCATTTCTCCTCATGCTCATCAACGCCGGCGACTGACGAGACACCCGCGTCGCAACCAATAGGTCTTTTTTAAGACCACCACTCATTCCCGTACAAAGCGATTGTAGAACTAACGTTGCTCGTTGGAATCACCACTCTGGACCTCTGGAGAGTCGTGTGTGGTGAATGAACTGGGCATCACTATGTGGGCGCGTTGGGTGGGCACCGATCTGTGGGGGTTTGACACCTCGCTTTAGAATAGGGTATTGCGTAGCGGAGGCGCGCACGTTTCCGACGCGATTGGACATTGCGCTTATGGCGCGATAGAGAATTCAATTATGATTGCATGTTTGAATGTTGTGCTAATTTTTGAGATGGCAATTTTTAACTTGAGTTCCCAGGAGACCACTTAGTAAAAGGGCAGCCGACTGCCGGTGTAGGAACGTCCAGAACATTGGAGGCGGGCACGCAGTGTGTTGCGGTACCAGAAATGCCGACTTTTGAAGGGACCGGTAATAATCTGGCCAGGCTTGTCGACTCTCGTACAGCCTCATGGAAAGTGCAGTCGTTGTGCCCCTTCCAGTCACCCTTGACCCCGGGTATGATGTTGGCTCAGATTGGTGCAGCTACTCGAAAGGGTACGCCAATAGTGAATTTCTGGCTCGCTCGATGCGAATCGGTAAACAGAAATGCCGACCCTTCTCATGCTGATCCGCCTTTGGCATTTCTGGTACAAGTTTTGCCACGAGCAAACCAAAAATTCACCCTTAGACGCGAGATCGACATTTCTGGTTTCCTCGAATCAAACAGGTAAACTTTACGTAGCAAAAATGACGACACTCCCATGCTGAGCCGCCTTCGGCATTTCTGCTACGAGCCAACCACAAATAACGACGCCGCGGCTCAGGGTGACTGCAAGGGGGGCGGGCATTTCCAGTCTGCTCGAAGCTAATAGGTAAATTTGTCGTACCAAAAATGGTCGACTACAAGGGGTACGTTGTGGGTCACGAATGACAACGCTGCCCTAACAGCCACTCTTAGCGGTATGCAGTCATCATTCGTGGTCTGCTGGTAAACATGTGGTACGACGGATCCATGGCTAGGGATATGTCAAAATTTGAGCACGTTGCAGCCATTTTCGGTGGAAACATGGCATTACAAAATTCGGAAATCACTAATACCTCAAGAACTGTTAGACCCATACAAAGGAAACAATTGTGTTGATGGCTCCGATGGGTTTGGTTGATGCAGATTTGGCGTTGCTAGAGCTTTCAAATGAAGCTCGAAGACTTGATCGAGCTGTATTAGAGCCCTAATTCCACCCTGGTTTTTCAGTCTTATTGAAGAATAGCATAATCGGCTTACATGACCTGATGTCGAGCTTCAGCCATAACCTGTTGAATTGATCACCCCGAGGGAAAAAAGCAGCTCCTGTCCGAAACCGCTATGTGGGGGCCTCAAGAAAACCGGTGCTAAACAGCGGCCATGAGCATGCCAACGGCCAGACAGTCATGGCCGGTTTGGGGTAACCAGTCATCTGTCAGCTAGGTCACAGTAACCAGTCATCCGTAGTCGTTTTCTTGTCAAAACTAGGTAGCTGGTACATGCGTCCAAGTCGTGCCAACGTCACATGCAGCGACATAGACAACGGTCCTAGCAAAGGTCGTTGTAAAGACGATGGCAAAGGTCATGGCAAAGGTGGAGGCAAAGGTGGAGGCAAAGGGGGCAACAAAGGGATGTCAAAGGTATGAGGTAGCAGCCGGTAGGGAAAGTGTCCAGATATGTTTGTAAGACGGAATTTCACAGAACAGACGATGCCTCTGCTGGAATTCACAGCAGTCATGTACAAGCCTCAGCACATCTTTCTCCGTTCCACTCAATAGTTGTTGCCGCCTGGCTTCCAACGGCAAGGGGCGTCTGGCTCAGGAGACGGGCAACAGTTTAAACCGACACCATCGTGCCGGGCCACTCGGGAGACATTTAACCGTCCATGCAATACATCGCAAATGATATTGCCCGTATTTCAGCACAAACTGCTGAGCCGTAAGAGTGTGGAGCTCCGGGTGGCAGCCCTGAATCTCAGCTGGTGTCGTGACCCAAGTTACGTTCGTCGACGGCATACCGGGTTTGGAAGCCTCCTTGCGCCTCATGCTAGCTGGGTGCAATCGTGACAGTGTCATCGCTGGACTGACAACATGTTGAAAGGTCGGATTTCAGAGCTCCATGGTGTTCAAGCCGGTGTGCCCCCTAAAATTCAATGGAACAACGTAACCAAACATTAATGTTGCAATTCGGTACACCAGTCCAGTGACGTCAGATGCATTTTGTGCACTCGGGTGTGGGCAACACTTAGTACGCCCACAAACTCTGTGCACCGGTAAAGCTAAAATTTTATCGCTATGACCGATACCGCTGCTGCTCCCGCTCCGGCGAAAGCCTCCAAGCCCAAGGTGGCTAGGGCCAAGCCTACGCATCCTCCCACCGTGGAGATGGTGCAAGGCGCCATCAAAGGCCTGAAGGAGCGTGGTGGTTCTTCGTTGATAGCGATCAAGAAGTACATCGCTGCCAACTACAAGGTCGACGTCGAGAAGCTGGCTCCATTCATCAAGCGTGCCCTCAAGTCGGGTGTCACTTCTGGCTCCTTGGTGCAGACTAAGGGTAAAGGTGCCAGCGGCTCCTTCAAGCTGTCGGCGGCGACGCTGAAAGACAAGCCCAAGAAGGCTGCTGTCAAAAAAGTTGCCAAGTCACCAGCCAAAAAGGCGACGAAAAAGCCGGCCAAAAAGCCCGCCGCAAAGAAGGCCGCCAAGTCGCCGGCCAAGGCCAAAAAAGCTGCAAAATCGCCCGCCAAGGCGAAGAAACCTGCGGCCAAGAAGCCCAGCAAGGCCAAGAAAACCGCCAAGTCTCCGGTCAAAAAGCCCAAAGCGCCCAAGGCGAAGAAGTCTCCGGCAAAGAAGGCAGCCAAGAAGTAAGCGGCTATTGCCGGTGCTATTTACGGCGACGCGTCAGCGATGGCTGGCAATGGCTCTTGTTAGAGCCACACCATTCTTGTCCAGGCATGCATTGCAGACGTCACGCCAATGTCTTTTGCTCAGAGAACTTTGTCTTGTTTCTGAGGTGCGACTCCGTCGTGCACTTAAAGGGAGATACGCGAAAATTTTGTCTTGGCTATATGAAAAGGTTACAAAAAGCTCATTTTTGCGAATTCGGCCTGTAAATGCCTTCAAATTGCTCTCAAAGTCAACATTTCTAGACGACTTTACCGGTACACCTCATATCGATGTATATGACGTACACACGGCCAAGACTATCAATTTCTCTAAGAAGTAGGTCATATCTCGCCTGAACAGTAATGTAGATGCTTGGACTTTTACAGAAAACAATTACTTTAGAAAAACAACATTCCGAAACTCTTTCGAAATAGAAATATAGGGCTTAAAAGAAATCACAATTCACCAATCAGAAGCCTGGGAATTCTCAAACCGGGGTCACGTGCCCCATCTGACGCAAAAGTTTTGTCGTCCTGGGGCTGAAGCAGAAAACGACTCAAGACCCGCGGAGCGAAACCGCTGAAGACTTGAGTAATTATGCTTTTTTCCGTTTCAAGGGCAAACTAATTCATTTTGTAGTTTTTAAAAGCTTTTTGGAAATAATTCAAACACAAATACAGGAGAACAGACCTTTGTGTTATTGAATAAAACATTACTTTTCAACTTTAACACGCACATTGACGGGGGGCGGGTACCCGCCCCCCGTCAATGCGAAGGTGGCTTAGACCCCGGTCAATGCGCGTGTGAACCCTTGCCCCACGGGGGGGCATCGATGGCCACCCCCGGTGGGGCGAAGGTGGCGCTGGACCCCCGGTGGGGCGCGGGTCAAATGCGGATAGAACGTGCGGAGAAACCCATGCTCTGAAAACATAGCAGCCAGTGACTCGCTGTTTCCACCAATGGAATCGGCGTGGTCTGAAATGGGGCATTCTTGACTTTCTGATCCATCCGTAAATACCAACGCTATAACGTATTTTTTGTATAAAGGGCCCAGAGAATCAATCTCGTGAAGCAGCCAAAAATTATTCTCGGGAGTGCTCACGAGAGTCATTCTCAGCGACATACGGGAGCTAGTCTTGGGGCTCAGGGGCACCTGAGAACAAGCTCGGACCCCCTGAGGCCAAACCCAGAAGCCCCAAAATCAATGTGCGATAATCCAGAGCCTTCGATATCGATGATCGGGGGTCCCCTGACACCAAGCTGGGGGAGGGAGCCCTGAAACCAAGTTAGCGCAAATCTGCAAAGTGAATTAGAAGGGTCGAGCGAGTCCAGTAAGTTAATGGTGTAACCATTGATCACCGCAGCAAGGATTGCTAATTGCTCCCTTCTTAATTTCGCAGGCCAAAAAGTAGCGCTTTACGTTAAGGCGTCAGTATTTATTTACAGATCAACATGAAACTCATTAGTAGTCCGTTTCAGATCACGCCGATTCGATTGGTTAAAAAAGCGAGTCGCTAACTGCTCTGGTGACGGAGCATGAGTTTCTCCGCACCTTCTATCCGCATTTTAGTCCCTCCCCTAATTGCACCAACAAAAGAACATTAGCTGGTACGACAGTACCGCTTCCAATTTCCAAGACACTTAGTTTATTCGTTTAACAAAGTGAGGTAGGAAATCGCTCGACAATTTCATTCTAAATTCACTTTAAATTTTTATTTCCATTGTTTCACACTACCCTAGAATAGTTTTGCTACCATCTAATTGCCAATAATAGTCTTTGCTCAAAACAAAACAGTCTTGATGCTGCTTCTTTTTCTTCATTGCCACTAAAGCAGACGGCCTCACTATTTCTGCTCCCAGTATGCCGCAACGGTGTTTTGGCGCAGTCATGCATTCCCCAGTTGTATACTGGCCTCATCTCCTCAGTGTTTTTCCCCAACCCTGGCAAAAAGAGCAGGCTCAGCGGATGACACAAGGCCAAAGGTGGAATTTCTGCACAAGCATTGGTCACGGTAACCATAATTGAATATTTTTGTTTGTTTTTCTTTTGGCAGTGCTCATCACTGGAACTTCCCAAGACAAGAAGGTGAGTGTGAAGGATATTTTGTCAACATAAATGAAATTGATATGTTTAAATTTTCAAGCATGCTGTGTGTTGAATTGTTTTAGTGGATGCATGGCCTTACAAATGCATGTGTTAGTTATGCATTTCCTCTTCACTGATTATTATTTGAATACCGACTTCATTTTCGACTTGAGCCAAACTTGAGTTGGGTTGTGTTTTTAGTCACATCCTAATTGTGTTGGCCAGACTGAAGTTTGAGTCTGAGTTGTGTTGGTTCACTGTGTCGCCCCTGGTTAATTGAGTCAACCACTTCTTGCATGTGACAGCAGTGTGACACTCCATTTTAAAGGTTTGAATTGCTGTGGCGGTGCTAATATTAACAATGGGCATGGTATGCTGTGTACAGGAAATGCCCATGTAGCTAGGTTTTTCAATGGCCTTCCTGCCTGAGCCTGTATATGTCTTTGAACTATGATCAATGAATTCCACAGAGCCAAACAGAAGGCAACCACAGTGTTCAAGTCCGAGCATGCTGCTCGTGGTGTGGGGCGTCTTGTATCACCTCCAAACCTGAAAGCCAGTTGGACAACCCTAGCCAACCTGACAACGTCATGCGGTAAGTGAATGAGGTGAGTGTAGATGTCCACAACTTTTCAAGCTGTCAACACATTTCAATTTCATTTTCACTTTGTTTGAGTCAGCAGCCTTCGCGACTGAGGTCAACTTTAACCAAGCTGTGCCTATGCTAACTGAAACTAACCTCGACTCATCTTATTCAAACCTAGCCTAGCCAACCAGAACCTGCTACATGCCAGCGAGGAAGCTGTGGTCAGGGCTGCCAAAATAGCCACCTCCCCAGTGGTGGGACCCATAATTGGAAGTTCACATTTCCATGGAAAAATATGCAGCACTTGTTTTCCAAGCAAAACCCAGGCTGCCAACAGATAGCATGGGAATCCGTCTTTCTGGCCGGTATTTCATCATTGCTGAGGTTTTCTGCCCGGTCGGTGTTCACAAATTGTAACATTTTGGACAGGTTGCTAGTTTAGATAGCATAGCTGGACATAGCTGTTCAGAAAATGCATGAAATGTACTGGAAGGTCATAAACTTGTGATCACTGAAAAATACCTTCCATATATCCACCAAACCAAAGCTGCCAATGCATGAGGAAACGTGTTGGTTCCGTGGAAATCTACCTTCAAGCAGAGTGGATTCACCCTGGTGATTTTAGCAGTATGGCTGAACTGTATGTTAGATAAACAAAGAGAGGTGAAAGGAGTGGTAATTGACAAGGTTTTGGAGCAGAAATTGCTTCAGTTTTATTGCAGCCCCAGAAAATACCGCAAAGCCGTAGCCAAACAGCATGTAAATGTGTTCCCATTTGGATTTTGTAGCTATTATGGCCAACTCTGGACACAGCTTTTCACCACTGGTGAGGGCGCCTTCTTTAGCACATTACCCGACTTTGCCGTCGACTGGTGTCTGCATCAAATTTAAACGACAGCTTAGTGGTCCTGATAAGGACCTGTTTTGTTGACGCACAGTTTCGTCACTGCTTAAGCACGCTCGCCACGGATGCGGCGCGCCAGCTGGATGTCCTTGGGCATGATGGTGACACGCTTGGCGTGGATGGCGCACAGGTTGGTGTCCTCAAACAGACCGACCAGGTAGGCCTCGCTGGCCTCCTGCAGGGCCATGACGGCGCTGCTCTGGAAACGGAGATCGGTCTTGAAGTCCTGGGCAATCTCACGCACCAGACGCTGGAACGGCAGCTTGCGGATCAGCAGCTCAGTGCTCTTCTGGTAGCGACGGATCTCACGCAGGGCGACCGTGCCGGGGCGGTAGCGGTGGGGCTTCTTGACGCCGCCGGTGGCCGGCGCGCTCTTGCGAGCGGCCTTTGTGGCCAGCTGCTTGCGTGGCGCCTTGCCACCGGTGGACTTGCGGGCAGTCTGCTTGGTACGCGCCATGGTGAGTGTCGATCTGAATCTGAATACCTGGCGTCCTTTACTGCGATATATTAGTAAACTTTTCCACCTATAGGTGGCAGCACTCAAGTGGCGTCCTCCCACATTTGCTTGTGCTAAATTACAGCGGTGCGCTATGGTGCACCTATTATGGCATAGTCCGGCACCCTTAGGGTCACCGAATATCGATATCATCCCTGAAAATCGAAAATGACCGGACGCGGCAAGGGAGGAAAGGGACTCGGAAAGGGCGGAGCCAAGCGGCACCGCAAAGTTCTGCGTGACAACATCCAGGGCATCACCAAGCCCGCCATCCGTCGTCTGGCTCGCCGTGGCGGTGTGAAGCGCATCAGCGGTCTGATCTACGAAGAGACCCGCGGTGTGCTGAAGGTGTTCCTGGAGAACGTCATCCGTGACGCTGTCACCTACACCGAGCACGCCAAGCGCAAGACCGTCACCGCCATGGACGTCGTCTACGCCCTGAAGCGCCAGGGACGTACCCTGTACGGCTTCGGCGGATAGATTACCCCGGTTCGAGGAAACGCTTTCTTCAAAGCGACGACAACAGGCCTTTTTAAAGGCCACCATATGAGTCGATTCTGGTTTTGCATGACAGCGCTTAGTTAGGGCCTTTATTCCTACTCATTTTCTTTTCGCACCACACCCGATTGATATCCCCCCGTGATCCCTTACCAAATTAGGGACTTGTAGGGATGAACCTGCCTCATTGCTACCTCCCTTCGCATCAATAGCATTGATAATACCGTACAATATTGAGGGAAACGACATAAGATATATGCTATGCATGGAATTCCACAGAATTGAAAAAATATAACAGAGCAGTTGATCGTAATGAAATACTTTCAATTCAACACCACATAATCTATCTAAATCCTTCATAGAATGTAATGCTAATTAGACCAATAGATTAGGAAAATCAAATTCATAGATACCTGTTGAAAATTGGATCTGTACAACCCAACCCCGATTTACATTGCCATTTTTTACATTCATTGCCTGTATTTTCTCGTATTGGTAATATATAATTATAACAGTTTATTTTAATTTTTGCGTTGTATTCATAATGCAGCCCCACCTTACGAAGATCTGTAACAGGTAGTAAAATTCCAATCTCAATTATGGTGATACTAAAATAAATATAAATGTATACATATGAGTTACAAATAGCATGCCACACAAAAATAGTTTTCCAAAGTTTTATTTACATTTAGAAAAAACATATATAAATACATATACATATATCTGATAATTTATTACAAGAATTTGTTTTATTTTTTCAAACACAAATAGCGATGAAGTTACGTCTACAAAAATTCATGGCAGCATGTATTTGTTCATGTCTGGTGATTTCAAGGATTGCTGCACTAAATTAAAAATAGGCCACCAATAAGCCTGATATGAAAATATAAATCATATATGCACCGAAATATTGGCACACCATGGCACTGCTATGTTGTATATCTACCCATAGGTAATAAATACTTGTTTTGTAAGTTCATTTTATAATTGATACCTAATTTTTACTCTTCATCTCAAGCGTAATCATTTTAAAATTTCGAATTTAGTGCGACTTTCCTAGATATCAAAAACTATATACCATTAGTTTCTTAGTTCCATATTTGTTTGTACACATGGTTCCATCAAGATGTGTTGTCAAATAATTGATTAACCAATTATCGCTGGCTTATCTTTAATCGTGAATGGCATTTATAATTAAATTCATGGTCTCACTCATTTAAAAACTACCTGACGCAGTCCCGTTTCCATAACATTGAGCTTCTCTTCTTTATACTTGTGTGCCATATTTGCTATTAATGGAAAGAAATTAAGTCATAATCATAAACAACTCGGAATAAACTACAAAAAATAATTTAAAACTAATATGCCAATAATTTAGAATCACATAATAATGTCAATGATGTACGTTTGCAAACGAATAGTACTAATAGCGGTATATCACCGGTGTGAGCTGCTCAATGGGTATTTCACGGCAGTCTGCAATCGAATCCACGCCAACGCAACTAGGTGGCCTTCAAAAGGCCTATTTTGTGTTGGCCTTAAGAAAGACCTTTCACCCTGAGGCGCCAGTCTACTTCTTCTCAGTCTTCTTGGGCAGCAGCACCGCCTGAATGTTGGGCAGCACACCACCCTGTGCGATTGTCACGCCCGACAGCAGCTTGTTGAGCTCCTCGTCGTTGCGGATGGCCAGCTGGAGGTGACGCGGGATGATCCTGGTCTTCTTGTTGTCGCGGGCG
The DNA here is from genome assembly GCA_034440635.1 of Lepas anatifera. NCBI lineage: Eukaryota > Metazoa > Arthropoda > Thecostraca > Lepadidae > Lepas > Lepas anatifera. Next base: position 143,578 of record JAOTON010000787.1, on the reverse strand, counting down.
GCGTTGCCAGCCAGCTCGAGCACCTCAGCGGCGAGGTACTCCATGACGGCAGCCAGGTACACCGGGGCACCGGCACCGACGCGCTCGGCGTAGTTGCCCTTGCGGAGCAGACGGTGGATACGGCCCACCGGGAACTGCAGGCCCGCGCGAGACGAGCGCGACTTGGACTTTCCCTTCACCTTTCCGCCCTTGCCGCGTCCAGACATGTTAGCGGATACTGAAGCCTCAGTGATTTCCCAACAATTTGGCCCCACCTGGCCAAGCCAAGTTAAGCAGGAGAACTAGTGTGGCCGTTTGGCCCGCTTCGTGTTCGCCCTGGTGGCTGCGGCGCAAACTACTCGACACTTGGTGTTATATAGAATCTGAAGACCGTGCGGACTGCTAATATTCGTGTATCGTATCAGCTGTCAGTGGAAATGCCGCCCAAAACCAGCGGAAAGGCCGCCAAGAAGGCCGGCAAGGCCCAGAAGAACATCTCCAAGGGAGATAAGAAGCGCAGGAAGAAGAGGAAGGAATCGTACGCCATCTACATCTACAAGGTGCTGAAGCAGGTGCACCCGGACACTGGCATCTCGTCCAAGGCCATGAGCATCATGAACTCGTTCGTGAACGACATCTTCGAGCGCATCGCCGCCGAGGCCTCCCGTCTGGCCCACTACAACAAGCGGTCGACCATCACGTCCCGGGAGATCCAGACGGCCGTCCGTCTGCTGTTGCCCGGTGAACTGGCCAAGCACGCTGTGTCTGAGGGCACCAAGGCCGTCACCAAGTACACCAGCAGCAAGTAAATCCGCATGGGTGCAGTGTTTGGTCTCGCGTTCGTCGGTGATGCTGCCTCATTCTCATCAATCATTTCTCCTCATGCTCATCAACGCCGGCGACTGACGAGACACCCGCGTCGCAACCAATAGGTCTTTTTTAAGACCACCACTCATTCCCGTACAAAGCGATTGTAGAACTAACGTTGCTCGTTGGAATCACCACTCTGGACCTCTGGAGAGTCGTGTGTGGTGAATGAACTGGGCATCACTATGTGGGCGCGTTGGGTGGGCACCGATCTGTGGGGGTTTGACACCTCGCTTTAGAATAGGGTATTGCGTAGCGGAGGCGCGCACGTTTCCGACGCGATTGGACATTGCGCTTATGGCGCGATAGAGAATTCAATTATGATTGCATGTTTGAATGTTGTGCTAATTTTTGAGATGGCAATTTTTAACTTGAGTTCCCAGGAGACCACTTAGTAAAAGGGCAGCCGACTGCCGGTGTAGGAACGTCCAGAACATTGGAGGCGGGCACGCAGTGTGTTGCGGTACCAGAAATGCCGACTTTTGAAGGGACCGGTAATAATCTGGCCAGGCTTGTCGACTCTCGTACAGCCTCATGGAAAGTGCAGTCGTTGTGCCCCTTCCAGTCACCCTTGACCCCGGGTATGATGTTGGCTCAGATTGGTGCAGCTACTCGAAAGGGTACGCCAATAGTGAATTTCTGGCTCGCTCGATGCGAATCGGTAAACAGAAATGCCGACCCTTCTCATGCTGATCCGCCTTTGGCATTTCTGGTACAAGTTTTGCCACGAGCAAACCAAAAATTCACCCTTAGACGCGAGATCGACATTTCTGGTTTCCTCGAATCAAACAGGTAAACTTTACGTAGCAAAAATGACGACACTCCCATGCTGAGCCGCCTTCGGCATTTCTGCTACGAGCCAACCACAAATAACGACGCCGCGGCTCAGGGTGACTGCAAGGGGGGCGGGCATTTCCAGTCTGCTCGAAGCTAATAGGTAAATTTGTCGTACCAAAAATGGTCGACTACAAGGGGTACGTTGTGGGTCACGAATGACAACGCTGCCCTAACAGCCACTCTTAGCGGTATGCAGTCATCATTCGTGGTCTGCTGGTAAACATGTGGTACGACGGATCCATGGCTAGGGATATGTCAAAATTTGAGCACGTTGCAGCCATTTTCGGTGGAAACATGGCATTACAAAATTCGGAAATCACTAATACCTCAAGAACTGTTAGACCCATACAAAGGAAACAATTGTGTTGATGGCTCCGATGGGTTTGGTTGATGCAGATTTGGCGTTGCTAGAGCTTTCAAATGAAGCTCGAAGACTTGATCGAGCTGTATTAGAGCCCTAATTCCACCCTGGTTTTTCAGTCTTATTGAAGAATAGCATAATCGGCTTACATGACCTGATGTCGAGCTTCAGCCATAACCTGTTGAATTGATCACCCCGAGGGAAAAAAGCAGCTCCTGTCCGAAACCGCTATGTGGGGGCCTCAAGAAAACCGGTGCTAAACAGCGGCCATGAGCATGCCAACGGCCAGACAGTCATGGCCGGTTTGGGGTAACCAGTCATCTGTCAGCTAGGTCACAGTAACCAGTCATCCGTAGTCGTTTTCTTGTCAAAACTAGGTAGCTGGTACATGCGTCCAAGTCGTGCCAACGTCACATGCAGCGACATAGACAACGGTCCTAGCAAAGGTCGTTGTAAAGACGATGGCAAAGGTCATGGCAAAGGTGGAGGCAAAGGTGGAGGCAAAGGGGGCAACAAAGGGATGTCAAAGGTATGAGGTAGCAGCCGGTAGGGAAAGTGTCCAGATATGTTTGTAAGACGGAATTTCACAGAACAGACGATGCCTCTGCTGGAATTCACAGCAGTCATGTACAAGCCTCAGCACATCTTTCTCCGTTCCACTCAATAGTTGTTGCCGCCTGGCTTCCAACGGCAAGGGGCGTCTGGCTCAGGAGACGGGCAACAGTTTAAACCGACACCATCGTGCCGGGCCACTCGGGAGACATTTAACCGTCCATGCAATACATCGCAAATGATATTGCCCGTATTTCAGCACAAACTGCTGAGCCGTAAGAGTGTGGAGCTCCGGGTGGCAGCCCTGAATCTCAGCTGGTGTCGTGACCCAAGTTACGTTCGTCGACGGCATACCGGGTTTGGAAGCCTCCTTGCGCCTCATGCTAGCTGGGTGCAATCGTGACAGTGTCATCGCTGGACTGACAACATGTTGAAAGGTCGGATTTCAGAGCTCCATGGTGTTCAAGCCGGTGTGCCCCCTAAAATTCAATGGAACAACGTAACCAAACATTAATGTTGCAATTCGGTACACCAGTCCAGTGACGTCAGATGCATTTTGTGCACTCGGGTGTGGGCAACACTTAGTACGCCCACAAACTCTGTGCACCGGTAAAGCTAAAATTTTATCGCTATGACCGATACCGCTGCTGCTCCCGCTCCGGCGAAAGCCTCCAAGCCCAAGGTGGCTAGGGCCAAGCCTACGCATCCTCCCACCGTGGAGATGGTGCAAGGCGCCATCAAAGGCCTGAAGGAGCGTGGTGGTTCTTCGTTGATAGCGATCAAGAAGTACATCGCTGCCAACTACAAGGTCGACGTCGAGAAGCTGGCTCCATTCATCAAGCGTGCCCTCAAGTCGGGTGTCACTTCTGGCTCCTTGGTGCAGACTAAGGGTAAAGGTGCCAGCGGCTCCTTCAAGCTGTCGGCGGCGACGCTGAAAGACAAGCCCAAGAAGGCTGCTGTCAAAAAAGTTGCCAAGTCACCAGCCAAAAAGGCGACGAAAAAGCCGGCCAAAAAGCCCGCCGCAAAGAAGGCCGCCAAGTCGCCGGCCAAGGCCAAAAAAGCTGCAAAATCGCCCGCCAAGGCGAAGAAACCTGCGGCCAAGAAGCCCAGCAAGGCCAAGAAAACCGCCAAGTCTCCGGTCAAAAAGCCCAAAGCGCCCAAGGCGAAGAAGTCTCCGGCAAAGAAGGCAGCCAAGAAGTAAGCGGCTATTGCCGGTGCTATTTACGGCGACGCGTCAGCGATGGCTGGCAATGGCTCTTGTTAGAGCCACACCATTCTTGTCCAGGCATGCATTGCAGACGTCACGCCAATGTCTTTTGCTCAGAGAACTTTGTCTTGTTTCTGAGGTGCGACTCCGTCGTGCACTTAAAGGGAGATACGCGAAAATTTTGTCTTGGCTATATGAAAAGGTTACAAAAAAGCTCATTTTTGCGAATTCGGCCTGTAAATGCCTTCAAATTGCTCTCAAAGTCAACATTTCTAGACGACTTTACCGGTACACCTCATATCGATGTATATGACGTACACACGGCCAAGACTATCAATTTCTCTAAGAAGTAGGTCATATCTCGCCTGAACAGTAATGTAGATGCTTGGACTTTTACAGAAAACAATTACTTTAGAAAAACAACATTCCGAAACTCTTTCGAAATAGAAATATAGGGCTTAAAAGAAATCACAATTCACCAATCAGAAGCCTGGGAATTCTCAAACCGGGGTCACGTGCCCCATCTGACGCAAAAGTTTTGTCGTCCTGGGGCTGAAGCAGAAAACGACTCAAGACCCGCGGAGCGAAACCGCTGAAGACTTGAGTAATTATGCTTTTTTCCGTTTCAAGGGCAAACTAATTCATTTTGTAGTTTTTAAAAGCTTTTTGGAAATAATTCAAACACAAATACAGGAGAACAGACCTTTGTGTTATTGAATAAAACATTACTTTTCAACTTTAACACGCACATTGACGGGGGCGGGTACCCGCCCCCCGTCAATGCGAAGGTGGCTTAGACCCCGGTCAATGCGCGTGTGAACCCTTGCCCCACGGGGGGGCATCGATGGCCACCCCCGGTGGGGCGAAGGTGGCGCTGGACCCCCGGTGGGGCGCGGGTCAAATGCGGATAGAACGTGCGGAGAAACCCATGCTCTGAAAACATAGCAGCCAGTGACTCGCTGTTTCCACCAATGGAATCGGCGTGGTCTGAAATGGGGCATTCTTGACTTTCTGATCCATCCGTAAATACCAACGCTATAACGTATTTTTTGTATAAAGGGCCCAGAGAATCAATCTCGTGAAGCAGCCAAAAATTATTCTCGGGAGTGCTCACGAGAGTCATTCTCAGCGACATACGGGAGCTAGTCTTGGGGCTCAGGGGCACCTGAGAACAAGCTCGGACCCCCTGAGGCCAAACCCAGAAGCCCCAAAATCAATGTGCGATAATCCAGAGCCTTCGATATCGATGATCGGGGGTCCCCTGACACCAAGCTGGGGGAGGGGAGCCCTGAAACCAAGTTAGCGCAAATCTGCAAAGTGAATTAGAAGGGTCGAGCGAGTCCAGTAAGTTAATGGTGTAACCATTGATCACCGCAGCAAGGATTGCTAATTGCTCCCTTCTTAATTTCGCAGGCCAAAAAGTAGCGCTTTACGTTAAGGCGTCAGTATTTATTTACAGATCAACATGAAACTCATTAGTAGTCCGTTTCAGATCACGCCGATTCGATTGGTTAAAAAAGCGAGTCGCTAACTGCTCTGGTGACGGAGCATGAGTTTCTCCGCACCTTCTATCCGCATTTTAGTCCCTCCCCTAATTGCACCAACAAAAGAACATTAGCTGGTACGACAGTACCGCTTCCAATTTCCAAGACACTTAGTTTATTCGTTTAACAAAGTGAGGTAGGAAATCGCTCGACAATTTCATTCTAAATTCACTTTAAATTTTTATTTCCATTGTTTCACACTACCCTAGAATAGTTTTGCTACCATCTAATTGCCAATAATAGTCTTTGCTCAAAACAAAACAGTCTTGATGCTGCTTCTTTTTCTTCATTGCCACTAAAGCAGACGGCCTCACTATTTCTGCTCCCAGTATGCCGCAACGGTGTTTTGGCGCAGTCATGCATTCCCCAGTTGTATACTGGCCTCATCTCCTCAGTGTTTTTCCCCAACCCTGGCAAAAAGAGCAGGCTCAGCGGATGACACAAGGCCAAAGGTGGAATTTCTGCACAAGCATTGGTCACGGTAACCATAATTGAATATTTTTGTTTGTTTTTCTTTTGGCAGTGCTCATCACTGGAACTTCCCAAGACAAGAAGGTGAGTGTGAAGGATATTTTGTCAACATAAATGAAATTGATATGTTTAAATTTTCAAGCATGCTGTGTGTTGAATTGTTTTAGTGGATGCATGGCCTTACAAATGCATGTGTTAGTTATGCATTTCCTCTTCACTGATTATTATTTGAATACCGACTTCATTTTCGACTTGAGCCAAACTTGAGTTGGGTTGTGTTTTTAGTCACATCCTAATTGTGTTGGCCAGACTGAAGTTTGAGTCTGAGTTGTGTTGGTTCACTGTGTCGCCCCTGGTTAATTGAGTCAACCACTTCTTGCATGTGACAGCAGTGTGACACTCCATTTTAAAGGTTTGAATTGCTGTGGCGGTGCTAATATTAACAATGGGCATGGTATGCTGTGTACAGGAAATGCCCATGTAGCTAGGTTTTTCAATGGCCTTCCTGCCTGAGCCTGTATATGTCTTTGAACTATGATCAATGAATTCCACAGAGCCAAACAGAAGGCAACCACAGTGTTCAAGTCCGAGCATGCTGCTCGTGGTGTGGGGCGTCTTGTATCACCTCCAAACCTGAAAGCCAGTTGGACAACCCTAGCCAACCTGACAACGTCATGCGGTAAGTGAATGAGGTGAGTGTAGATGTCCACAACTTTTCAAGCTGTCAACACATTTCAATTTCATTTTCACTTTGTTTGAGTCAGCAGCCTTCGCGACTGAGGTCAACTTTAACCAAGCTGTGCCTATGCTAACTGAAACTAACCTCGACTCATCTTATTCAAACCTAGCCTAGCCAACCAGAACCTGCTACATGCCAGCGAGGAAGCTGTGGTCAGGGCTGCCAAAATAGCCACCTCCCCAGTGGTGGGACCCATAATTGGAAGTTCACATTTCCATGGAAAAATATGCAGCACTTGTTTTCCAAGCAAAACCCAGGCTGCCAACAGATAGCATGGGAATCCGTCTTTCTGGCCGGTATTTCATCATTGCTGAGGTTTTCTGCCCGGTCGGTGTTCACAAATTGTAACATTTTGGACAGGTTGCTAGTTTAGATAGCATAGCTGGACATAGCTGTTCAGAAAATGCATGAAATGTACTGGAAGGTCATAAACTTGTGATCACTGAAAAATACCTTCCATATATCCACCAAACCAAAGCTGCCAATGCATGAGGAAACGTGTTGGTTCCGTGGAAATCTACCTTCAAGCAGAGTGGATTCACCCTGGTGATTTTAGCAGTATGGCTGAACTGTATGTTAGATAAACAAAGAGAGGTGAAAGGAGTGGTAATTGACAAGGTTTTGGAGCAGAAATTGCTTCAGTTTTATTGCAGCCCCAGAAAATACCGCAAAGCCGTAGCCAAACAGCATGTAAATGTGTTCCCATTTGGATTTTGTAGCTATTATGGCCAACTCTGGACACAGCTTTTCACCACTGGTGAGGGCGCCTTCTTTAGCACATTACCCGACTTTGCCGTCGACTGGTGTCTGCATCAAATTTAAACGACAGCTTAGTGGTCCTGATAAGGACCTGTTTTGTTGACGCACAGTTTCGTCACTGCTTAAGCACGCTCGCCACGGATGCGGCGCGCCAGCTGGATGTCCTTGGGCATGATGGTGACACGCTTGGCGTGGATGGCGCACAGGTTGGTGTCCTCAAACAGACCGACCAGGTAGGCCTCGCTGGCCTCCTGCAGGGCCATGACGGCGCTGCTCTGGAAACGGAGATCGGTCTTGAAGTCCTGGGCAATCTCACGCACCAGACGCTGGAACGGCAGCTTGCGGATCAGCAGCTCAGTGCTCTTCTGGTAGCGACGGATCTCACGCAGGGCGACCGTGCCGGGGCGGTAGCGGTGGGGCTTCTTGACGCCGCCGGTGGCCGGCGCGCTCTTGCGAGCGGCCTTTGTGGCCAGCTGCTTGCGTGGCGCCTTGCCACCGGTGGACTTGCGGGCAGTCTGCTTGGTACGCGCCATGGTGAGTGTCGATCTGAATCTGAATACCTGGCGTCCTTTACTGCGATATATTAGTAAACTTTTCCACCTATAGGTGGCAGCACTCAAGTGGCGTCCTCCCACATTTGCTTGTGCTAAATTACAGCGGTGCGCTATGGTGCACCTATTATGGCATAGTCCGGCACCCTTAGGGTCACCGAATATCGATATCATCCCTGAAAATCGAAAATGACCGGACGCGGCAAGGGAGGAAAGGGACTCGGAAAGGGCGGAGCCAAGCGGCACCGCAAAGTTCTGCGTGACAACATCCAGGGCATCACCAAGCCCGCCATCCGTCGTCTGGCTCGCCGTGGCGGTGTGAAGCGCATCAGCGGTCTGATCTACGAAGAGACCCGCGGTGTGCTGAAGGTGTTCCTGGAGAACGTCATCCGTGACGCTGTCACCTACACCGAGCACGCCAAGCGCAAGACCGTCACCGCCATGGACGTCGTCTACGCCCTGAAGCGCCAGGGACGTACCCTGTACGGTTTCGGCGGATAGATTACCCCGGTTCGAGGAAACGCTTTCTTCAAAGCGACGACAACAGGCCTTTTTAAAGGCCACCATATGAGTCGATTCTGGTTTTGCATGACAGCGCTTAGTTAGGGCCTTTATTCCTACTCATTTTCTTTTCGCACCACACCCGATTGATATCCCCCCGTGATCCCTTACCAAATTAGGGACTTGTAGGGATGAACCTGCCTCATTGCTACCTCCCTTCGCATCAATAGCATTGATAATACCGTACAATATTGAGGGAAACGACATAAGATATATGCTATGCATGGAATTCCACAGAATTGAAAAATATATAACAGAGCAGTTGATCGTAATGAAATACTTTCAATTCAACACCACATAATCTATCTAAATCCTTCATAGAATGTAATGCTAATTAGACCAATAGATTAGGAAAATCAAATTCATAGATACCTGTTGAAAATTGGATCTGTACAACCCAACCCCGATTTACATTGCCATTTTTTACATTCATTGCCTGTATTTTCTCGTATTGGTAATATATAATTATAACAGTTTATTTTAATTTTTGCGTTGTATTCATAATGCAGCCCCACCTTACGAAGATCTGTAACAGGTAGTAAAATTCCAATCTCAATTATGGTGATACTAAAATAAATATAAATGTATACATATGAGTTACAAATAGCATGCCACACAAAAATAGTTTTCCAAAGTTTTATTTACATTTAGAAAAAACATATATAAATACATATACATATATCTGATAATTTATTACAAGAATTTGTTTTATTTTTTTCAAACACAAATAGCGATGAAGTTACGTCTACAAAAATTCATGGCAGCATGTATTTGTTCATGTCTGGTGATTTCAAGGATTGCTGCACTAAATTAAAAATAGGCCACCAATAAGCCTGATATGAAAATATAAATCATATATGCACCGAAATATTGGCACACCATGGCACTGCTATGTTGTATATCTACCCATAGGTAATAAATACTTGTTTTGTAAGTTCATTTTATAATTGATACCTAATTTTTACTCTTCATCTCAAGCGTAATCATTTTAAAATTTCGAATTTAGTGCGACTTTCCTAGATATCAAAAACTATATACCATTAGTTTCTTAGTTCCATATTTGTTTGTACACATGGTTCCATCAAGATGTGTTGTCAAATAATTGATTAACCAATTATCGCTGGCTTATCTTTAATCGTGAATGGCATTTATAATTAAATTCATGGTCTCACTCATTTAAAAACTACCTGACGCAGTCCCGTTTCCATAACATTGAGCTTCTCTTCTTTATACTTGTGTGCCATATTTGCTATTAATGGAAAGAAATTAAGTCATAATCATAAACAACTCGGAATAAACTACAAAAATAATTTAAAACTAATATGCCAATAATTTAGAATCACATAATAATGTCAATGATGTACGTTTGCAAACGAATAGTACTAATAGCGGTATATCACCGGTGTGAGCTGCTCAATGGGTATTTCACGGCAGTCTGCAATCGAATCCACGCCAACGCAACTAGGTGGCCTTCAAAAAGGCCTATTTTGTGTTGGCCTTAAGAAAGACCTTTCACCCTGAGGCGCCAGTCTACTTCTTCTCAGTCTTCTTGGGCAGCAGCACCGCCTGAATGTTGGGCAGCACACCACCCTGTGCGATTGTCACGCCCGACAGCAGCTTGTTGAGCTCCTCGTCGTTGCGGATGGCCAGCTGGAGGTGACGCGGGATGATCCTGGTCTTCTTGTTGTCGCGGGCGGCGTTGCCAGCCAGCTCGAGCACCTCAGCGGCGAGGTACTCCATGACGGCAGCCAGGTACACCGGGGCACCGGCACCGACGCGCTCGGCGTAGTTGCCCTTGCGGAGCAGACGGTGGATACGGCCCACCGGGAACTGCAGGCCCGCGCGAGACGAGCGCGACTTGGACTTTCCCTTCACCTTTCCGCCCTTGCCGCGTCCAGACATGTTAGCGGATACTGAAGCCTCAGTGATTTCCCAACAATTTGGCCCCACCTGGCCAAGCCAAGTTAAGCAGGAGAACTAGTGTGGCCGTTTGGCCCGCTTCGTGTTCGCCCTGGTGGCTGCGGCGCAAACTACTCGACACTTGGTGTTATATAGAATCTGAAGACCGTGCGGACTGCTAATATTCGTGTATCGTATCAGCTGTCAGTGGAAATGCCGCCCAAAACCAGTGGAAAGGCCGCCAAGAAGGCCGGCAAGGCCCAGAAGAACATCTCCAAGGGAGATAAGAAGCGCAGGAAGAAGAGGAAGGAATCGTACGCCATCTACATCTACAAGGTGCTGAAGCAGGTGCACCCGGACACTGGCATCTCGTCCAAGGCCATGAGCATCATGAACTCGTTCGTGAACGACATCTTCGAGCGCATCGCCGCCGAGGCCTCCCGTCTGGCCCACTACAACAAGCGGTCGACCATCACGTCCCGGGAGATCCAGACGGCCGTCCGTCTGCTGTTGCCCGGTGAACTGGCCAAGCACGCTGTGTCTGAGGGCACCAAGGCCGTCACCAAGTACACCAGCAGCAAGTAAATCCGCATGGGTGCAGTGTTTGGTCTCGCGTTCGTCGGTGATGCTGCCTCATTCTCATCAATCATTTCTCCTCATGCTCATCAACGCCGGCGACTGACGAGACACCCGCGTCGCAACCAATAGGTCTTTTTTAAGACCACCACTCATTCCCGTACAAAGCGATTGTAGAACTAACGTTGCTCGTTGGAATCACCACTCTGGACCTCTGGAGAGTCGTGTGTGGTGAATGAACTGGGCATCACTATGTGGGCGCGTTGGGTGGGCACCGATCTGTGGGGGTTTGACACCTCGCTTTAGAATAGGGTATTGCGTAGCGGAGGCGCGCACGTTTCCGACGCGATTGGACATTGCGCTTATGGCGCGATAGAGAATTCAATTATGATTGCATGTTTGAATGTTGTGCTAATTTTTGAGATGGCAATTTTTAACTTGAGTTCCCAGGAGACCACTTAGTAAAAGGGCAGCCGACTGCCGGTGTAGGAACGTCCAGAACATTGGAGGCGGGCACGCAGTGTGTTGCGGTACCAGAAATGCCGACTTTTGAAGGGACCGGTAATAATCTGGCCAGGCTTGTCGACTCTCGTACAGCCTCATGGAAAGTGCAGTCGTTGTGCCCCTTCCAGTCACCCTTGACCCCGGGTATGATGTTGGCTCAGATTGGTGCAGCTACTCGAAAGGGTACGCCAATAGTGAATTTCTGGCTCGCTCGATGCGAATCGGTAAACAGAAATGCCGACCCTTCTCATGCTGATCCGCCTTTGGCATTTCTGGTACAAGTTTTGCCACGAGCAAACCAAAAATTCACCCTTAGACGCGAGATCGACATTTCTGGTTTCCTCGAATCAAACAGGTAAACTTTACGTAGCAAAAATGACGACACTCCCATGCTGAGCCGCCTTCGGCATTTCTGCTACGAGCCAACCACAAATAACGACGCCGCGGCTCAGGGTGACTGCAAGGGGGGCGGGCATTTCCAGTCTGCTCGAAGCTAATAGGTAAATTTGTCGTACCAAAAATGGTCGACTACAAGGGGTACGTTGTGGGTCACGAATGACAACGCTGCCCTAACAGCCACTCTTAGCGGTATGCAGTCATCATTCGTGGTCTGCTGGTAAACATGTGGTACGACGGATCCATGGCTAGGGATATGTCAAAATTTGAGCACGTTGCAGCCATTTTCGGTGGAAACATGGCATTACAAAATTCGGAAATCACTAATACCTCAAGAACTGTTAGACCCATACAAAGGAAACAATTGTGTTGATGGCTCCGATGGGTTTGGTTGATGCAGATTTGGCGTTGCTAGAGCTTTCAAATGAAGCTCGAAGACTTGATCGAGCTGTATTAGAGCCCTAATTCCACCCTGGTTTTTCAGTCTTATTGAAGAATAGCATAATCGGCTTACATGACCTGATGTCGAGCTTCAGCCATAACCTGTTGAATTGATCACCCCGAGGGAAAAAAGCAGCTCCTGTCCGAAACCGCTATGTGGGGGCCTCAAGAAAACCGGTGCTAAACAGCGGCCATGAGCATGCCAACGGCCAGACAGTCATGGCCGGTTTGGGGTAACCAGTCATCTGTCAGCTAGGTCACAGTAACCAGTCATCCGTAGTCGTTTTCTTGTCAAAACTAGGTAGCTGGTACATGCGTCCAAGTCGTGCCAACGTCACATGCAGCGACATAGACAACGGTCCTAGCAAAGGTCGTTGTAAAGACGATGGCAAAGGTCATGGCAAAGGTGGAGGCAAAGGTGGAGGCAAAGGGGGCAACAAAGGGATGTCAAAGGTATGAGGTAGCAGCCGGTAGGGAAAGTGTCCAGATATGTTTGTAAGACGGAATTTCACAGAACAGACGATGCCTCTGCTGGAATTCACAGCAGTCATGTACAAGCCTCAGCACATCTTTCTCCGTTCCACTCAATAGTTGTTGCCGCCTGGCTTCCAACGGCAAGGGGCGTCTGGCTCAGGAGACGGGCAACAGTTTAAACCGACACCATCGTGCCGGGCCACTCGGGAGACATTTAACCGTCCATGCAATACATCGCAAATGATATTGCCCGTATTTCAGCACAAACTGCTGAGCCGTAAGAGTGTGGAGCTCCGGGTGGCAGCCCTGAATCTCAGCTGGTGTCGTGACCCAAGTTACGTTCGTCGACGGCATACCGGGTTTGGAAGCCTCCTTGCGCCTCATGCTAGCTGGGTGCAATCGTGACAGTGTCATCGCTGGACTGACAACATGTTGAAAGGTCGGATTTCAGAGCTCCATGGTGTTCAAGCCGGTGTGCCCCCCTAAAATTCAATGGAACAACGTAACCAAACATTAATGTTGCAATTCGGTACACCAGTCCAGTGACGTCAGATGCATTTTGTGCACTCGGGTGTGGGCAACACTTAGTACGCCCACAAACTCTGTGCACCGGTAAAGCTAAAATTTTATCGCTATGACCGATACCGCTGCTGCTCCCGCTCCGGCGAAAGCCTCCAAGCCCAAGGTGGCTAGGGCCAAGCCTACGCATCCTCCCACCGTGGAGATGGTGCAAGGCGCCATCAAAGGCCTGAAGGAGCGTGGTGGTTCTTCGTTGATAGCGATCAAGAAGTACATCGCTGCCAACTACAAGGTCGACGTCGAGAAGCTGGCTCCATTCATCAAGCGTGCCCTCAAGTCGGGTGTCACTTCTGGCTCCTTGGTGCAGACTAAGGGTAAAGGTGCCAGCGGCTCCTTCAAGCTGTCGGCGGCGACGCTGAAAGACAAGCCCAAGAAGGCTGCTGTCAAAAAAGTTGCCAAGTCACCAGCCAAAAAGGCGACGAAAAAGCCGGCCAAAAAGCCCGCCGCAAAGAAGGCCGCCAAGTCGCCGGCCAAGGCCAAAAAAGCTGCAAAATCGCCCGCCAAGGCGAAGAAACCTGCGGCCAAGAAGCCCAGCAAGGCCAAGAAAACCGCCAAGTCTCCGGTCAAAAGCCCAAAGCGCCCAAGGCGAAGAAGTCTCCGGCAAAGAAGGCAGCCAAGAAGTAAGCGGCTATTGCCGGTGCTATTTACGGCGACGCGTCAGCGATGGCTGGCAATGGCTCTTGTTAGAGCCACACCATTCTTGTCCAGGCATGCATTGCAGACGTCACGCCAATGTCTTTTGCTCAGAGAACTTTGTCTTGTTTCTGAGGTGCGACTCCGTCGTGCACTTAAAGGGAGATACGCGAAAATTTTGTCTTGGCTATATGAAAAGGTTACAAAAAAGCTCATTTTTGCGAATTCGGCCTGTAAATGCCTTCAAATTGCTCTCAAAGTCAACATTTCTAGACGACTTTACCGGTACACCTCATATCGATGTATATGACGTACACACGGCCAAGACTATCAATTTCTCTAAGAAGTAGGTCATATCTCGCCTGAACAGTAATGTAGATGCTTGGACTTTTACAGAAAACAATTACTTTAGAAAAACAACATTCCGAAACTCTTTCGAAATAGAAATATAGGGCTTAAAAGAAATCACAATTCACCAATCAGAAGCCTGGGAATTCTCAAACCGGGGTCACGTGCCCCATCTGACGCAAAAGTTTTGTCGTCCTGGGGCTGAAGCAGAAAACGACTCAAGACCCGCGGAGCGAAACCGCTGAAGACTTGAGTAATTATGCTTTTTTCCGTTTCAAGGGCAAACTAATTCATTTTGTAGTTTTTAAAAGCTTTTTGGAAATAATTCAAACACAAATACAGGAGAACAGACCTTTGTGTTATTGAATAAAACATTACTTTTCAACTTTAACACGCACATTGACGGGGGCGGGTACCCGCCCCCCGTCAATGCGAAGGTGGCTTAGACCCCGGTCAATGCGCGTGTGAACCCTTGCCCCACGGGGGGCATCGATGGCCACCCCCGGTGGGGCGAAGGTGGCGCTGGACCCCCGGTGGGGCGCGGGTCAAATGCGGATAGAACGTGCGGAGAAACCCATGCTCTGAAAACATAGCAGCCAGTGACTCGCTGTTTCCACCAATGGAATCGGCGTGGTCTGAAATGGGGCATTCTTGACTTTCTGATCCATCCGTAAATACCAACGCTATAACGTATTTTTTGTATAAAGGGCCCAGAGAATCAATCTCGTGAAGCAGCCAAAAATTATTCTCGGGAGTGCTCACGAGAGTCATTCTCAGCGACATACGGGAGCTAGTCTTGGGGCTCAGGGGCACCTGAGAACAAGCTCGGACCCCCTGAGGCCAAACCCAGAAGCCCCAAAATCAATGTGCGATAATCCAGAGCCTTCGATATCGATGATCGGGGGTCCCCTGACACCAAGCTGGGGGAGGGGAGCCCTGAAACCAAGTTAGCGCAAATCTGCAAAGTGAATTAGAAGGGTCGAGCGAGTCCAGTAAGTTAATGGTGTAACCATTGATCACCGCAGCAAGGATTGCTAATTGCTCCCTTCTTAATTTCGCAGGCCAAAAAGTAGCGCTTTACGTTAAGGCGTCAGTATTTATTTACAGATCAACATGAAACTCATTAGTAGTCCGTTTCAGATCACGCCGATTCGATTGGTTAAAAAAGCGAGTCGCTAACTGCTCTGGTGACGGAGCATGAGTTTCTCCGCACCTTCTATCCGCATTTTAGTCCCTCCCCTAATTGCACCAACAAAAGAACATTAGCTGGTACGACAGTACCGCTTCCAATTTCCAAGACACTTAGTTTATTCGTTTAACAAAGTGAGGTAGGAAATCGCTCGACAATTTCATTCTAAATTCACTTTAAATTTTTATTTCCATTGTTTCACACTACCCTAGAATAGTTTTGCTACCATCTAATTGCCAATAATAGTCTTTGCTCAAAACAAAACAGTCTTGATGCTGCTTCTTTTTCTTCATTGCCACTAAAGCAGACGGCCTCACTATTTCTGCTCCCAGTATGCCGCAACGGTGTTTTGGCGCAGTCATGCATTCCCCAGTTGTATACTGGCCTCATCTCCTCAGTGTTTTTCCCCAACCCTGGCAAAAAGAGCAGGCTCAGCGGATGACACAAGGCCAAAGGTGGAATTTCTGCACAAGCATTGGTCACGGTAACCATAATTGAATATTTTTGTTTGTTTTTCTTTTGGCAGTGCTCATCACTGGAACTTCCCAAGACAAGAAGGTGAGTGTGAAGGATATTTTGTCAACATAAATGAAATTGATATGTTTAAATTTTCAAGCATGCTGTGTGTTGAATTGTTTTAGTGGATGCATGGCCTTACAAATGCATGTGTTAGTTATGCATTTCCTCTTCACTGATTATTATTTGAATACCGACTTCATTTTCGACTTGAGCCAAACTTGAGTTGGGTTGTGTTTTTAGTCACATCCTAATTGTGTTGGCCAGACTGAAGTTTGAGTCTGAGTTGTGTTGGTTCACTGTGTCGCCCCTGGTTAATTGAGTCAACCACTTCTTGCATGTGACAGCAGTGTGACACTCCATTTTAAAGGTTTGAATTGCTGTGGCGGTGCTAATATTAACAATGGGCATGGTATGCTGTGTACAGGAAATGCCCATGTAGCTAGGTTTTTCAATGGCCTTCCTGCCTGAGCCTGTATATGTCTTTGAACTATGATCAATGAATTCCACAGAGCCAAACAGAAGGCAACCACAGTGTTCAAGTCCGAGCATGCTGCTCGTGGTGTGGGGCGTCTTGTATCACCTCCAAACCTGAAAGCCAGTTGGACAACCCTAGCCAACCTGACAACGTCATGCGGTAAGTGAATGAGGTGAGTGTAGATGTCCACAACTTTTCAAGCTGTCAACACATTTCAATTTCATTTTCACTTTGTTTGAGTCAGCAGCCTTCGCGACTGAGGTCAACTTTAACCAAGCTGTGCCTATGCTAACTGAAACTAACCTCGACTCATCTTATTCAAACCTAGCCTAGCCAACCAGAACCTGCTACATGCCAGCGAGGAAGCTGTGGTCAGGGCTGCCAAAATAGCCACCTCCCCAGTGGTGGGACCCATAATTGGAAGTTCACATTTCCATGGAAAAATATGCAGCACTTGTTTTCCAAGCAAAACCCAGGCTGCCAACAGATAGCATGGGAATCCGTCTTTCTGGCCGGTATTTCATCATTGCTGAGGTTTTCTGCCCGGTCGGTGTTCACAAATTGTAACATTTTGGACAGGTTGCTAGTTTAGATAGCATAGCTGGACATAGCTGTTCAGAAAATGCATGAAATGTACTGGAAGGTCATAAACTTGTGATCACTGAAAAATACCTTCCATATATCCACCAAACCAAAGCTGCCAATGCATGAGGAAACGTGTTGGTTCCGTGGAAATCTACCTTCAAGCAGAGTGGATTCACCCTGGTGATTTTAGCAGTATGGCTGAACTGTATGTTAGATAAACAAAGAGAGGTGAAAGGAGTGGTAATTGACAAGGTTTTGGAGCAGAAATTGCTTCAGTTTTATTGCAGCCCCAGAAAATACCGCAAAGCCGTAGCCAAACAGCATGTAAATGTGTTCCCATTTGGATTTTGTAGCTATTATGGCCAACTCTGGACACAGCTTTTCACCACTGGTGAGGGCGCCTTCTTTAGCACATTACCCGACTTTGCCGTCGACTGGTGTCTGCATCAAATTTAAACGACAGCTTAGTGGTCCTGATAAGGACCTGTTTTGTTGACGCACAGTTTCGTCACTGCTTAAGCACGCTCGCCACGGATGCGGCGCGCCAGCTGGATGTCCTTGGGCATGATGGTGACACGCTTGGCGTGGATGGCGCACAGGTTGGTGTCCTCAAACAGACCGACCAGGTAGGCCTCGCTGGCCTCCTGCAGGGCCATGACGGCGCTGCTCTGGAAACGGAGATCGGTCTTGAAGTCCTGGGCAATCTCACGCACCAGACGCTGGAACGGCAGCTTGCGGATCAGCAGCTCAGTGCTCTTCTGGTAGCGACGGATCTCACGCAGGGCGACCGTGCCGGGGCGGTAGCGGTGGGGCTTCTTGACGCCGCCGGTGGCCGGCGCGCTCTTGCGAGCGGCCTTTGTGGCCAGCTGCTTGCGTGGCGCCTTGCCACCGGTGGACTTGCGGGCAGTCTGCTTGGTACGCGCCATGGTGAGTGTCGATCTGAATCTGAATACCTGGCGTCCTTTACTGCGATATATTAGTAAACTTTTCCACCTATAGGTGGCAGCACTCAAGTGGCGTCCTCCCACATTTGCTTGTGCTAAATTACAGCGGTGCGCTATGGTGCACCTATTATGGGATAGTCCGGCAGCCTTAGTGGTAACACCGAATATCGATATCATCCCTGAAAATCGAAAATGACCGGACGCGGCAAGGGAGGAAAGGGACTCGGAAAGGGCGGAGCCAAGCGGCACCGCAAAGTTCTGCGTGACAACATCCAGGGCATCACCAAGCCCGCCATCCGTCGTCTGGCTCGCCGTGGCGGTGTGAAGCGCATCAGCGGTCTGATCTACGAAGAGACCCGCGGTGTGCTGAAGGTGTTCCTGGAGAACGTCATCCGTGACGCTGTCACCTACACCGAGCACGCCAAGCGCAAGACCGTCACCGCCATGGACGTCGTCTACGCCCTGAAGCGCCAGGGACGTACCCTGTACGGCTTCGGCGGATAGATTACCCCGGTTCGAGGAAACGCTTTCTTCAAAGCGACGACAACAGGCCTTTTTAAAGGCCACCATATGAGTCGATTCTGGTTTTGCATGACAGCGCTTAGTTAGGGCCTTTATTCCTACTCATTTTCTTTTCGCACCACACCCGATTGATATCCCCCCGTGATCCCTTACCAAATTAGGGACTTGTAGGGATGAACTTGCCTCATTGCTACCTCCCTTCGCATCAATAGCATTGATAATACCGAACAATATTGAGGGAAACGACATAAGATATATGCTATGCATGGAATTCCACAGAGTTGAAAGAATATAACAGAGCAGTTGATCGTAATGAAATACTTTCAATTCAACACCACATAATCTATCTAAATCCTTCATAGAATGTAATGCTAATTAGACCAATAGATTAGGAAAATCAAATTCATAGATACCTGTTGAAAATTGGATCTGTACAACCCAACCCCGATTTACATTGCCATTTTTTACATTCATTGCCTGTATTTTCTCGTATTGGTAATATATAATTATAACAATTTATTTTAATTTTTGCATTGTATTCATAATGCAGCCCCACCTTACGAAGATCTGTAACAGGTATTAAAATTCCAATCTCAATTATGGTGATACTAAAATAAATATAAATGTATACATATGAGTTACAAATAGCATGCCACATAAAAATAGTTTTCCAAAGTTGTATTTACATTTAGAAAAACATGTATAAATACATATACATATATCTGATAATTTATGACAAGAATTTGTTTTATTTTTTTCAAACACAAATAGCGATGAAGTTACGTCTCCAAAAATTCATGGCAGCATGTATTTGTTCATGTCTGGTGATTTCAAGGATTGCTGCACTAAATTAAAAATAGGCCACCAATAAGCCTGATATGAAAATATAAATCATATATGCACCGAAATATTGGCACACCATGGCACTGCTATGTTGTATATCTACCCATAGGTAATAAATAATTGTTTTGTAAGCTCATTTTATAATTGATACCTAATTTTTACTCTTCATCTCAAGCGTAATCATTTTAAAATTTCGAATTTAGTACGACATTCCTAGATATCAAAAACTATATACCATTAGTTTCTTAGTTCCATATTTGTTTGTACACATGGTTCCATCAAGATGTGTTGTCAAATAATTGATTAACCAATTATCGCTGGCTTATCTTTAATCGTGAATGGCATTTATAATTAAATTCATGGTCTCACTCATTTAAAAACTACCTGACGCAGTCCCGTTTCCATAACATTGAGCTTCTCTTCTTTATACTTGTGTGCCATATTTGCTATTCATGGAAAGAAATTGAGTCATAATCATAAACAACTCGGAACAAATTAAAATAAAATAATTTAAAAACTAATATGCCAATAATCTAGAATCACATAATAATGTCAACGATGTACATTTGCAAAAGAATAGTACTAATAGCGGTATATCACCGGTGTGAGCTGCTCAATGGGTATTTCACGGCAGTCTGCAATCGAATCCACGCCAACGCAATTAGGTGGCCTTCAAAAAGGCCTATTTTGTGTTGGCCTTAACAAAGACCTTTCTCCCTCAGGCGCCAGCCTACTTCTTCTCAGTCTTCTTGGGCAGCAGCACCGCCTGAATGTTGGGCAGCACACCACCCTGTGCGATTGTCACGCCCGACAGCAGCTTGTTGAGCTCCTCGTCGTTGCGGATGGCCAGCTGGAGGTGACGCGGGATGATCCTGGTCTTCTTGTTGTCGCGGGCGGCGTTGCCAGCCAGCTCGAGCACCTCAGCGGCGAGGTACTCCATGACGGCAGCCAGGTACACCGGGGCACCGGCACCGACGCGCTCGGCGTAGTTGCCCTTGCGGAGCAGACGGTGGATCCTGCCGACGGGAAACTGCAGTCCCGCGCGAGACGAGCGCGACTTGGACTTTCCCTTCACCTTTCCGCCCTTGCCGCGTCCAGACATGTTAGCGGATACTGAAGCCTCAGTGATTTCCCAACAATTTGGCCCCACCTGGCCAAGCCAAGTTAAGCAGGAGAACTAGTGTGGCCGTTCGGCCCGCTTCGTGTTCGCCCTGGTGGCTGCGGCGCAAACTACTCGACACTTGGTGTTATATACAATCTGAAGACCGTGCGGACTGCTAATATTCGTGTATCGTACCAGCTGTCAGTGGAAATGCCGCCGAAGACAAGCGGAAAGGCCGCCAAGAAGGCCGGCAAGGCCCAGAAGAACATCTCCAAGGGAGATAAGAAGCGCAGGAAGAAGAGGAAGGAATCGTACGCCATCTACATCTACAAGGTGCTGAAGCAGGTGCACCCGGACACTGGCATCTCGTCCAAGGCCATGAGCATCATGAACTCGTTCGTGAACGACATCTTCGAGCGCATCGCCGCCGAGGCCTCCCGTCTGGCCCACTACAACAAGCGGTCGACCATCACGTGTCGCGAGATCCAGACGGCCGTCCGTCTGCTGTTGCCCGGTGAACTGGCCAAGCACGCCGTGTCTGAGGGCACCAAGGCCGTCACCAAGTACACCAGCAGCAAGTAAATCCGCATGGGTGCAGTGTTTGGTCTCGCGTTCGTCGGTGATGCTGCCTCATTCTCATCAATCATTTCTCCTCATGCTCATCAACGCCGGCGACTGACGAGACACCCGCGTCGCAACCAATAGGTCTTTTTTAAGACCACCACTCATTCCCGTACAAAGCGATTGTGGAACTAACGTTGCTCGTTGGAATCACCACTCTGGACCTCTGGAGAGTCGTGTGTGGTGGATTAACTGGGCATCACTAATGTGGGCGCGTTGGGTGGTCACCGATCTGTGGGGGTTTGACACCTCGCTTTAGAATAGGGTATTGCGTAACGGAGGCGCGCACGTTTCCGACGCGATTGGACATTGCGCTTATGGCGCGATAGAGAATTCAATTATGATTGCATGTTTGAATGTTGTGCTAATTTTTGAGATGGCAATTTTTAACTTGAGTTCCCAGGAGACCACTTAGTAAAAGGGCAGCCGACTGCCGGTGTAGGAACGTCCAGAACATTGGAGGCGGGCACGCAGTGTGTTGCGGTACCAGAAATGCCGACTTTTGAAGGGACCGGTAATAATCTGGCCAGGCTTGTCGACTCTCGTACAGCCTCATGGAAAGTGCAGTCGTTGTGCCCCTTCCAGTCACCCTTGACCCCGGGTATGATGTTGGCTCAGATTGGTGCAGCTACTCGAAAGGGTACGCCAATAGTGAATTTCTGGCTCGCTCGATGCGAATCGGTAAACAGAAATGCCGACCCTTCTCATGCTGATCCGCCTTTGGCATTTCTGGTACAAGTTTTGCCACGAGCAAACCAAAAATTCACCCTTAGACGCGAGATCGACATTTCTGGTTTCCTCGAATCAAGCAGGTAAACTTTACGTAGCAAAAATGACGACACTCCCATGCTGAGCCGCCTTCGGCATTTCTGCTACGAGCCAACCACAAATAACGACGCCGCGGCTCAGGGTGACTGCAAGGGGGGCGGGCATTTCTAGTCTGCTCGAAGCTAATAGGTAAATTTGTCGTACCAAAAATGGTCGACTACAAGGGGTACGTTGTGGGTCACGAATGACAACGCTGCCCTAACAGCCACTCTTAGCGGTATGCAGTCATCATTCGTGGTCTGCTGGTAAACATGTGGTACGACGGATCCATGGCTAGGGATATGTCAAAATTTTAGCACGTTGCAGCCATTTTCGGTGGAAACATGGCATTACAAAATTCGGAAATCACTAATACCTCAAGAACTGTTAGACCCATACAAAGGAAACAATTGTGTTGATGGCTCCGATGGGTTTGGTTGATGCAGATTTGGCGTTGCTAGAGCTTTCAAATGAGGCTCGAAGACTTGATCGAGCTGTATTAGAGCCCTAATTCCACCCTGGTTTTTCAGTCTTATTTAAGAATAGCATAATCGGCTTACATGACCTGATGTCGAGCTTCAGCCATAACCTGTTGAATTGATCACCCCGAGGGAAAAAAGCAGCTCCTGTCCGAAACCGCTATGTGGGGGCCTCAAGAATACCGGTGCTAAGCAGCGGCCATGAGCATGCCAACGGCCAGACAGTCATGGCCGGTTTGGGGTAACCAGTCATCTGTCAGCTAGGTCACAGTAACCAGTCATCCGTAGTCGTTTTCTTGTCAAAACTAGGTAGCTGGTACATGCGTCCAAGTCGTGCCAACGTCACATGCAGCGACATAGACAACGGTCCTAGCAAAGGTCGTTGTAAAGACGATGGCAAAGGTCATGGCAAAGGTGGAGGCAAAGGTGGAGGCAAAGGTGGAGGCAAAGGGGGCAACAAAGGGATGTCAAAGGTATGAGGTAGCAGCCGGTAGGGAAAGTGTCCAGATATGTTTGTAAGACGGAATTTCACAGAACAGACGATGCCTCTGCTGGAATTCACAGCAGTCATGTACAAGCCTCAGCACATCTTTCTCCGTTCCACTCAATAGTTGTTGCCGCCTGGCTTCCAACGGCAAGGGGCGTCTGGCTCAGGAGACGGGCAACAGTTTAAACCGACACCATCGTGCCGGGCCACTCGGGAGACATTTAACCGTCCATGCAATACATCGCAAATGATATTGCCCGTATTTCAGCACAAACTGCTGAGTCGTAAGAGTGTGGAGCTCCGGGTGGCAGCCCTGAATCTCAGCTGGTGTCGTGACCCAAGTTACGTTCGTCGACGGCATACCGGGTTTGGAAGCCTCCTTGCGCCTCATGCTAGCTGGGTGCAATCGTGACAGTGTCATCGCTGGACCGACAACATGTTAAAAGGTCGGATTTCAGAGCTCCATGGTGTTCAAGCCGGTGTGCCCCCTAAAATTCAATGGAACAACTTAACCAAACATTAATGCTGCAATTCGGTACACCAGTCCAGTGACGTCAGCTGCATTTTGTGCACTCGGGTGTGGGCAACACTTAGTACGCCCACAAACTCTGTGCACCGGTAAAGCTAAAATTTTATCGCCATGACCGATACCGCTGCTGCTCCCGCTCCGGCGAAAGCCTCCAAGCCCAAGGTGGCTAGGGCCAAGCCTACGCATCCTCCTACCGTGGAGATGGTGCAAGGCGCCATCAAAGGCCTGAAGGAGCGTGGTGGTTCTTCGTTGATAGCGATCAAGAAGTACATCGCTGCCAACTACAAGGTCGACGTCGAGAAGCTGGCTCCATTCATCAAGCGTGCCCTCAAGTCGGGTGTCACTTCTGGCTCCTTGGTGCAGACTAAGGGTAAAGGTGCCAGCGGCTCCTTCAAGCTGTCGGCGGCGACGCTGAAAGACAAGCCCAAGAAGGCTGCTGTCAAAAAAGTTGCCAAGTCACCAGCCAAAAAGGCGACGAAAAAGCCGGCCAAAAAGCCCGCCGCAAAGAAGGCCGCCAAGTCGCCGGCCAAGGCCAAAAAAGCTGCAAAATCGCCCGCCAAGGCGAAGAAACCTGCGGCCAAGAAGCCCAGCAAGGCCAAGAAAACCGCCAAGTCTCCGGTCAAAAAGCCCAAAGCGCCCAAGGCGAAGAAGTCTCCGGCAAAGAAGGCAGCCAAGAAGTAAGCGGCTATTGCCGGTGCTATTTACGGCGACGCGTCAGCGATGGCTGGCAATGGCTCTTGTTAGAGCCACACCATTCTTGTCCAGGCATGCATTGCAGACGTCACGCCAATGTCTTTTGCTCAGAGAACTTTGTCTTGTTGCTGAGGTACGACTCCGTCGTGCACTTAAAGGGAGATACGCGAAAATTTTTTCTTGGCTATATGAAAAGGTTACAAAAAAGTTGTTTCAGAAGTTCCACTCTCATTTTTGAGAATTCGGCCTGCAAATGCCTTAAAATTGCTCTCAAAGACAACATTTCTAGACGACTTTACCGATACACCTCATATCGATGTATATGACGTACACACGGCCAAGACTATCAATTTCTCTAAGAAGTAGGTCATATCTAGCCTGAACAGTAATGTAGATGCTTGGACTACTACGGAAAACAATTACTTTAGAAAAACAATATTCCGAAACTCTTCCGAAATAGACATATAGGGCTTAAAAGAAATCACAATTCACCAATCAGAGGCCTGGGAATTCTCAAACCGGGGTCACGTGACCCATCTGACGCAAAAGTTTTGTCATCCTGGGACTGAAGCAGAAAACGACTCAAGATCAGCGGAGTGAAACCGCTGAAGACTTGAGTAATTATGCTTTTTTCCATTTTCAAGGGCAAACTAATTCATTTTGTAGTTTTTAGAAGCTTTTTAGAAATAATTCAAACACAAATACAGAAGAACAGACCTTTGCATTATTAAATAAACATTACTTTTCAACTTTAGACAGTTTTTGAAAAGTACGTGATGGGTATGGGCATGGGTAAGTGATGGGCATTTTATCGAAACTGTTAACCTATTTCGATAATAGGTGAGTGGCCTCCCAAAATTTTGCCGAAGATACAAAAATAATTGATAGTTTCGGTATCAGGATTTTTCAAATAGCAAGAAACCACAATAATAACTTTCGCGTATCTCCCTTTCACACGCGCATTCACGGGGGTACCCGCCCCCCCCTTTGGGTTTTTCGAAACAGGAGAAAAACGGCCGCGCGTAGCGTCGCCGTGCTTGGTATACTTTTTCCCTCATCATTTTACAACTTCTGTGAAAATTTTAAGGTTAAGTCATGTCAGGTCAGGTCACCAGTGCAGGTCAAACCACCCGACCTCAAAAAAAGTTTTAGATAGCATAAGTCAGAGCAGAGTGAACTTATCCGATTGAAACTCATATCACATAATGGCCCCACCAGGTTAGTTCCGGTATTTTTTATATCGATGATCTAAGGTCAGGTACGAGGCATGACCTCACCATTGGAAAAAATGGGAAAAAAGTTTTTTTTTACGGAATAACTCAGTAACAGGTGATGGGAGAACATTTTTTTTGCTGCATTTGACTCGCCTGGGCTTTGCGGTTCCAACAATATGCTTTTTATATAATTTGACCCTGAACTGACCTCAGGCCAGGTCAAACCATTGATTTGACCTAGCAAGGTCAAATTATATATCATTCGATTCGGCTTGCTGAGAAAATTCATATAGTTCCAGACGTTTTTCTCTCTCTTTACTTGTTTAGATGAAATGACCGAAAAACTTAATTTACATGTAATCCCTATTACAGCATGTTTTGACCTCTCGTGACCTTAACACGCGCATTGACGGGGGTCTGAGCCACCTTCGCATTGACGGGGGGCGGGTACCCGCCCCCGTCAATGCGCGTGTTAAATGTGACCTGAGAAAAAAATGGTTCAAATGTTTATGATGGAGAAGTGGATGCGCAGCCCAACACCGTTTACCGTTTTTCGCCACCTACCGTGGTTCTCGAGATCTTAGGGGGGCGGATCCCCGTCAATGCGAAGGTGGCTTAGACCCCGGTCAATGCGCGTGTGAACCCTTACCCCACCGGGGGGGCATCGATGGCCACCCCCGGCGGGGCGAAGGTGGCGCTGGACCCCCGGTGGGGCGCGGGTCAAATGCGGATAGAACGTGCGGAGAATCCCATGCTCTGAAACCATAGCAGCTAGTGACTCGCTGTTTCCACCAATGGAATCGGCGTGGTCTGAAATGGGGCATTCTTGACTTTCTGATCCATCCGTAAATACCAACGCTATAACGTGTTTTTTTGTATAAAGGGCCCAGAGAATCAATCTCGTGAAGCAGCCAAAAATTATTCTCGGGAGTGCTCCCGAGAGTCATTCTCAGCGACATACGGCAGCTAGTCTTGGGGCTCAGGGGCACCTGAGAACAAGCTCGGACCCCCTGAGGCCAAACCCAGAAGCCCCAAAATCAATGTTCGATAATCCGGAGCCTTCGATATCGATGATCGGGGGTCCCCTGACACCAAGCTGGGGGAGGGGAGCCCTGAAACCAAGTTAGCGCAAATCTGCAAAGTGAATTGGAAGGGTCGAGCGAGTCCAGTAAGTTATTCATTGCATGTTTAAGCCCTCATGTCAATGGTGTAACCATTGATCACCGCAGCTAGGATTGCTAATTGCTCCCTTCTTAATTTCGCAGGCCAAAAAGTAGCGCTTTACGTTAAGGCGTCAGTATTTATTTACAGATCGAAATGAAACTCAATAGTAGTCCGTTCCAGATCACGCCGATTCGATTGGTTAAAAAAGTGAGTCGCTAACTGCTCTGGTGACGGAGCATGAGTTTCTCCGCACCTTCTATCCGCATTTTAGTCCCTCCCCTAATTGCACCAATGAAAGAACATTAGCTGGTACGATAGTACCGCTTCCAATGTCCAAGACACTTAGTTTATTCGTTTAACAACGTGAGGTGGGAAATCGCTCGACAATTTTATTCCAACTTCACTTTTAACTTTTTATTTCCATTGTTTCACACTGCCCCTGAATAGTTTTGCTACCTTCTTATTGCCAATAGTAGTCTTTGCTAAAAAAAAACAGTCTTGATTCTGCTTCTTTTTCTTCATTGCCACTAAAGCAGACGGCCTCACTATTTCTGCTGCCAGTATGCCGCAAGGGTGTTTTGGCGCAGTCATGCATTCCCCAGTCTTATACTGGCCTCATCTCCTCAGTGTTCTTCCCAAACCTGGCAAAGAGAGCAGGCTCAGCGGATGACACAAGGCCAAAGGTGGAATTTCTGCACAAGCATTGGTCACGGTAACCATAATTGACTATTTTTGTTTGTTTTTCTTTTGGCAGTGCTCATCACTGGAACTTCCCAAGACAAGAAGGTGAGTGTGAAGGATATTTTGTCAACATAAATGAAATTGATATGTTTAAATTTTCAAGCATGCTGTGTGTTGAATTGTTTTAGTGGATGCATGGCCTTACAAATGCATGTGTTAGTTATGCATTTCCTCTTCACTGATTATTATTTGAATACTGACATCATTTTCGACTTGAGCCAAACTTGAGTTGGGTTGTGTTTTTAGTCACATCCTAATTGTGTTGGCCAGACTGAAGTTTGAGTCTGAGTTGTGTGGGTTCACTGTGTCGCCCCTGGTTAATTGAGTCAACCACTTTTTGCATGTGACAGGAGTGCGACACTCCATTTTAAAGGTTTGAATTGCTGTGGCGGTGCCAATATTAACAATGGGCATGGTATGCTGTGTACAGGAAATGTCCATGTAGCTAGGTTTTTCAATGGCCTTCCTGCCTGAGCCTGTATATGTCTTTGAACTATGATCAATGAATTCCACAGAGCCAAACAGAAGGCAACCACAGTGTTCAAGTCCGAGCATGCTGCTCATGGTGTGGGGCGTCTTGGTATCACCTCCAAACCTGAAAGCCAGTTGGACAACCCTAGCCAACCTGACAACGTCATGAGGTAAGTGAATGAGGTGAGTGTAGATGTCCACAACTTTTCAAGCTGTCAACACATTTCAATTTCATTTTCACTTTGTTTGAGTCAGCAGCCTTCTTGACTGAGGTCAACTTTAACCAAGCTGTGCCTATGCTAACTGAAACTAACCTCGACTCATCTTATTCAAACCTAGTCTAGCCAACCAGAACCTGCTACATGCCAGCAAGGAAGCTGTGGTCAGGGCTGCCAAAATAGCCACCTCCCCAGTGATGGGACCCATAATTGGAAGTTCACATTTCCATGGAAAAATATGCAGCACTTGTTTTCCAAGCAAAACCCAGGCTGCCAACAGATAGCATGGGAATCCGTCTTTCTGGCTGGTATTTCATCACGGCTGGGGTTTTCTGCCCGGTCGGTGTTCAGAAATTGTAACATTTTGGGCAGGTTGCTAGTTTAGATAGCATAGCTGGACATAGCTGTTCAGAAAATGCATGAAATGTACTGGAAGGTCATAAACTTGTGATCACTGAAAAATACCTTCCATATATCCACCAAACCAAAGCTGCCAATGCATGAGGAAACGTGTTGGTTCCGTGGAAATCTACCTTCAAGCAGAGTGGATTCACCCTGGTGATTTTAGCAGTATGGCTGAACTGTATGTTAGATAAACAAAGGTGAAAGGAGTGGTAATTGACAAGGTTTTGGAGCAGAAATTGCTTCAGTTTTATTGCAGCCCCAGAAAATACCGCAATGCCGTAGCCAAACAGCATGTAAATGTGTTCCCATTTGGATTTTGTAGCTATTATAGCCAACTCTGGACACAGCTTTTCACCACTGGTGAGGGCGCCTTTTTTAGCACATTACCCGACTTTGCCGTCGACTGGTGTCTGCATCAAATTTAAACGACAGCTTAGTGGTCCTGATAAGGACCTGTTTTGTTGACGCACAATGTCGTCACTGCTTAAGCACGCTCGCCACGGATGCGGCGCGCCAGCTGGATGTCCTTGGGCATGATGGTGACACGCTTGGCGTGGATGGCGCACAGGTTGGTGTCCTCAAACAGACCGACCAGGTAGGCCTCGCTGGCCTCCTGCAGGGCCATGACGGCGCTGCTCTGGAAACGGAGATCGGTCTTGAAGTCCTGGGCAATCTCACGCACCAGACGCTGGAACGGCAGCTTGCGGATCAACAGCTCAGTGCTCTTCTGGTAGCGACGGATCTCACGCAGGGCGACCGTGCCGGGGCGGTAGCGGTGGGGCTTCTTGACGCCGCCGGTGGCCGGCGCGCTCTTGCGAGCGGCCTTTGTGGCCAGCTGCTTGCGTGGCGCCTTGCCACCGGTGGACTTGCGGGCAGTCTGCTTGGTACGCGCCATGGTGAGTGTCGATCTGAATCTGAATACCTGGCGCCCTTAACTGCGATATATTAGTAAACTTGTCCGCCTATAGGTGGCAGCACTGAAGTGGCGTGCTCCCACATTTGCTGGTGCTAAATTACAGCGGTGCCCCATGGTGCACCTAGTATGGGATACGCGAGCCATAGTCGATAACACCGAATATCGATATCATCCCTGAAAATCGAAAATGACCGGACGCGGCAAGGGAGGAAAGGGACTCGGAAAGGGCGGAGCCAAGCGGCACCGCAAAGTTCTGCGTGACAACATCCAGGGCATCACCAAGCCCGCCATCCGTCGTCTGGCTCGCCGTGGCGGTGTGAAGCGCATCAGCGGTCTGATCTACGAAGAGACCCGCGGTGTGCTGAAGGTGTTCCTGGAGAACGTCATCCGTGACGCTGTCACCTACACCGAGCACGCCAAGCGCAAGACCGTCACCGCCATGGACGTCGTCTACGCCCTGAAGCGCCAGGGACGTACCCTGTACGGTTTCGGCGGATAGATTACCCCGGTTCGAGGAAACGCTTTCTTCAAAGCGACGACAACAGGCCTTTTTAAAGGCCACCATATGAGTCGATTCTGGTTTTGCATGACAGCGCTTAGTTAGGGCCTTTATTCCTACTCATTTTCTTTTCGCACCACACCCGATTGATATCCCCCCGTGATCCCTTACCAAATTAGGGACTTGTAGGGATGAACTTGCCTCATTGCTACCTCCCTTCGCATCAATAGCATTGATAATACCGAACAATATTGAGGGAAACGACATAAGATATATGCTATGCATGGAATTCCACAGAGTTGAAAGAATATAACAGAGCAGTTGATCGTAATGAAATACTTTCAATTCAACACCACATAATCTATCTAAATCCTTCATAGAATGTAATGCTAATTAGACCAATAGATTAGGAAAATCAAATTCATAGATACCTGTTGAAAATTGGATCTGTACAACCCAACCCCGATTTACATTGCCATTTTTTACATTCATTGCCTGTATTTTCTCGTATTGGTAATATATAATTATAACAATTTATTTTAATTTTTGCATTGTATTCATAATGCAGCCCCACCTTACGAAGATCTGTAACAGGTATTAAAATTCCAATCTCAATTATGGTGATACTAAAATAAATATAAATGTATACATATGAGTTACAAATAGCATGCCACATAAAAATAGTTTTCCAAAGTTGTATTTACATTTAGAAAAACATGTATAAATACATATACATATATCTGATAATTTATGACAAGAATTTGTTTTATTTTTTTCAAACACAAATAGCGATGAAGTTACGTCTCCAAAAATTCATGGCAGCATGTATTTGTTCATGTCTGGTGATTTCAAGGATTGCTGCACTAAATTAAAAATAGGCCACCAATAAGCCTGATATGAAAATATAAATCATATATGCACCGAAATATTGGCACACCATGGCACTGCTATGTTGTATATCTACCCATAGGTAATAAATAATTGTTTTGTAAGCTCATTTTATAATTGATACCTAATTTTTACTCTTCATCTCAAGCGTAATCATTTTAAAATTTCGAATTTAGTACGACATTCCTAGATATCAAAAACTATATACCATTAGTTTCTTAGTTCCATATTTGTTTGTACACATGGTTCCATCAAGATGTGTTGTCAAATAATTGATTAACCAATTATCGCTGGCTTATCTTTAATCGTGAATGGCATTTATAATTAAATTCATGGTCTCACTCATTTAAAAACTACCTGACGCAGTCCCGTTTCCATAACATTGAGCTTCTCTTCTTTATACTTGTGTGCCATATTTGCTATTCATGGAAAGAAATTGAGTCATAATCATAAACAACTCGGAACAAATTAAAATAAAATAATTTAAAAACTAATATGCCAATAATCTAGAATCACATAATAATGTCAACGATGTACATTTGCAAAAGAATAGTACTAATAGCGGTATATCACCGGTGTGAGCTGCTCAATGGGTATTTCACGGCAGTCTGCAATCGAATCCACGCCAACGCAATTAGGTGGCCTTCAAAAAGGCCTATTTTGTGTTGGCCTTAACAAAGACCTTTCTCCCTCAGGCGCCAGCCTACTTCTTCTCAGTCTTCTTGGGCAGCAGCACCGCCTGAATGTTGGGCAGCACACCACCCTGTGCGATTGTCACGCCCGACAGCAGCTTGTTGAGCTCCTCGTCGTTGCGGATGGCCAGCTGGAGGTGACGCGGGATGATCCTGGTCTTCTTGTTGTCGCGGGCGGCGTTGCCAGCCAGCTCGAGCACCTCAGCGGCGAGGTACTCCATGACGGCAGCCAGGTACACCGGGGCACCGGCACCGACGCGCTCGGCGTAGTTGCCCTTGCGGAGCAGACGGTGGATCCTGCCGACGGGAAACTGCAGTCCCGCGCGAGACGAGCGCGACTTGGACTTTCCCTTCACCTTTCCGCCCTTGCCGCGTCCAGACATGTTAGCGGATACTGAAGCCTCAGTGATTTCCCAACAATTTGGCCCCACCTGGCCAAGCCAAGTTAAGCAGGAGAACTAGTGTGGCCGTTCGGCCCGCTTCGTGTTCGCCCTGGTGGCTGCGGCGCAAACTACTCGACACTTGGTGTTATATACAATCTGAAGACCGTGCGGACTGCTAATATTCGTGTATCGTACCAGCTGTCAGTGGAAATGCCGCCCAAAACCAGCGGAAAGGCCGCCAAGAAGGCCGGCAAGGCCCAGAAGAACATCTCCAAGGGAGATAAGAAGCGCAGGAAGAAGAGGAAGGAATCGTACGCCATCTACATCTACAAGGTGCTGAAGCAGGTGCACCCGGACACTGGCATCTCGTCCAAGGCCATGAGCATCATGAACTCGTTCGTGAACGACATCTTCGAGCGCATCGCCGCCGAGGCCTCCCGTCTGGCCCACTACAACAAGCGGTCGACCATCACGTGTCGCGAGATCCAGACGGCCGTCCGTCTGCTGTTGCCCGGTGAACTGGCCAAGCACGCCGTGTCTGAGGGCACCAAGGCCGTCACCAAGTACACCAGCAGCAAGTAAATCCGCATGGGTGCAGTGTTTGGTCTCGCGTTCGTCGGTGATGCTGCCTCATTCTCATCAATCATTTCTCCTCATGCTCATCAACGCCGGCGACTGACGAGACACCCGCGTCGCAACCAATAGGTCTTTTTTAAGACCACCACTCATTCCCGTACAAAGCGATTGTGGAACTAACGTTGCTCGTTGGAATCACCACTCTGGACCTCTGGAGAGTCGTGTGTGGTGGATTAACTGGGCATCACTAATGTGGGCGCGTTGGGTGGTCACCGATCTGTGGGGGTTTGACACCTCGCTTTAGAATAGGGTATTGCGTAACGGAGGCGCGCACGTTTCCGACGCGATTGGACATTGCGCTTATGGCGCGATAGAGAATTCAATTATGATTGCATGTTTGAATGTTGTGCTAATTTTTGAGATGGCAATTTTTAACTTGAGTTCCCAGGAGACCACTTAGTAAAAGGGCAGCCGACTGCCGGTGTAGGAACGTCCAGAACATTGGAGGCGGGCACGCAGTGTGTTGCGGTACCAGAAATGCCGACTTTTGAAGGGACCGGTAATAATCTGGCCAGGCTTGTCGACTCTCGTACAGCCTCATGGAAAGTGCAGTCGTTGTGCCCCTTCCAGTCACCCTTGACCCCGGGTATGATGTTGGCTCAGATTGGTGCAGCTACTCGAAAGGGTACGCCAATAGTGAATTTCTGGCTCGCTCGATGCGAATCGGTAAACAGAAATGCCGACCCTTCTCATGCTGATCCGCCTTTGGCATTTCTGGTACAAGTTTTGCCACGAGCAAACCAAAAATTCACCCTTAGACGCGAGATCGACATTTCTGGTTTCCTCGAATCAAACAGGTAAACTTTACGTAGCAAAAATGACGACACTCCCATGCTGAGCCGCCTTCGGCATTTCTGCTACGAGCCAACCACAAATAACGACGCCGCGGCTCAGGGTGACTGCAAGGGGGGCGGGCATTTCTAGTCTGCTCGAAGCTAATAGGTAAATTTGTCGTACCAAAAATGGTCGACTACAAGGGGTACGTTGTGGGTCACGAATGACAACGCTGCCCTAACAGCCACTCTTAGCGGTATGCAGTCATCATTCGTGGTCTGCTGGTAAACATGTGGTACGACGGATCCATGGCTAGGGATATGTCAAAATTTTAGCACGTTGCAGCCATTTTCGGTGGAAACATGGCATTACAAAATTCGGAAATCACTAATACCTCAAGAACTGTTAGACCCATACAAAGGAAACAATTGTGTTGATGGCTCCGATGGGTTTGGTTGATGCAGATTTGGCGTTGCTAGAGCTTTCAAATGAGGCTCGAAGACTTGATCGAGCTGTATTAGAGCCCTAATTCCACCCTGGTTTTTCAGTCTTATTTAAGAATAGCATAATCGGCTTACATGACCTGATGTCGAGCTTCAGCCATAACCTGTTGAATTGATCACCCCGAGGGAAAAAAGCAGCTCCTGTCCGAAACCGCTATGTGGGGGCCTCAAGAATACCGGTGCTAAGCAGCGGCCATGAGCATGCCAACGGCCAGACAGTCATGGCCGGTTTGGGGTAACCAGTCATCTGTCAGCTAGGTCACAGTAACCAGTCATCCGTAGTCGTTTTCTTGTCAAAACTAGGTAGCTGGTACATGCGTCCAAGTCGTGCCAACGTCACATGCAGCGACATAGACAACGGTCCTAGCAAAGGTCGTTGTAAAGACGATGGCAAAGGTCATGGCAAAGGTGGAGGCAAAGGTGGAGGCAAAGGTGGAGGCAAAGGGGGCAACAAAGGGATGTCAAAGGTATGAGGTAGCAGCCGGTAGGGAAAGTGTCCAGATATGTTTGTAAGACGGAATTTCACAGAACAGACGATGCCTCTGCTGGAATTCACAGCAGTCATGTACAAGCCTCAGCACATCTTTCTCCGTTCCACTCAATAGTTGTTGCCGCCTGGCTTCCAACGGCAAGGGGCGTCTGGCTCAGGAGACGGGCAACAGTTTAAACCGACACCATCGTGCCGGGCCACTCGGGAGACATTTAACCGTCCATGCAATACATCGCAAATGATATTGCCCGTATTTCAGCACAAACTGCTGAGTCGTAAGAGTGTGGAGCTCCGGGTGGCAGCCCTGAATCTCAGCTGGTGTCGTGACCCAAGTTACGTTCGTCGACGGCATACCGGGTTTGGAAGCCTCCTTGCGCCTCATGCTAGCTGGGTGCAATCGTGACAGTGTCATCGCTGGACCGACAACATGTTAAAAGGTCGGATTTCAGAGCTCCATGGTGTTCAAGCCGGTGTGCCCCCTAAAATTCAATGGAACAACTTAACCAAACATTAATGTTGCAATTCGGTACACCAGTCCAGTGACGTCAGCTGCATTTTGTGCACTCGGGTGTGGGCAACACTTAGTACGCCCACAAACTCTGTGCACCGGTAAAGCTAAAATTTTATCGCCATGACCGATACCGCTGCTGCTCCCGCTCCGGCGAAAGCCTCCAAGCCCAAGGTGGCTAGGGCCAAGCCTACGCATCCTCCTACCGTGGAGATGGTGCAAGGCGCCATCAAAGGCCTGAAGGAGCGTGGTGGTTCTTCGTTGATAGCGATCAAGAAGTACATCGCTGCCAACTACAAGGTCGACGTCGAGAAGCTGGCTCCATTCATCAAGCGTGCCCTCAAGTCGGGTGTCACTTCTGGCTCCTTGGTGCAGACTAAGGGTAAAGGTGCCAGCGGCTCCTTCAAGCTGTCGGCGGCGACGCTGAAAGACAAGCCCAAGAAGGCTGCTGTCAAAAAAGTTGCCAAGTCACCAGCCAAAAAGGCGACGAAAAAGCCGGCCAAAAAGCCCGCCGCAAAGAAGGCCGCCAAGTCGCCGGCCAAGGCCAAAAAAGCTGCAAAATCGCCCGCCAAGGCGAAGAAACCTGCGGCCAAGAAGCCCAGCAAGGCCAAGAAAACCGCCAAGTCTCCGGTCAAAAAGCCCAAAGCGCCCAAGGCGAAGAAGTCTCCGGCAAAGAAGGCAGCCAAGAAGTAAGCGGCTATTGCCGGTGCTATTTACGGCGACGCGTCAGCGATGGCTGGCAATGGCTCTTGTTAGAGCCACACCATTCTTGTCCAGGCATGCATTGCAGACGTCACGCCAATGTCTTTTGCTCAGAGAACTTTGTCTTGTTGCTGAGGTACGACTCCGTCGTGCACTTAAAGGGAGATACGCGAAAATTTTTTCTTGGCTATATGAAAAGGTTACAAAAAGTTGTTTCAGAAGTTCCACTCTCATTTTTGAGAATTCGGCCTGCAAATGCCTTAAAATTGCTCTCAAAGACAACATTTCTAGACGACTTTACCGATACACCTCATATCGATGTATATGACGTACACACGGCCAAGACTATCAATTTCTCTAAGAAGTAGGTCATATCTAGCCTGAACAGTAATGTAGATGCTTGGACTACTACGGAAAACAATTACTTTAGAAAAACAATATTCCGAAACTCTTCCGAAATAGACATATAGGGCTTAAAAGAAATCACAATTCACCAATCAGAGGCCTGGGAATTCTCAAACCGGGGTCACGTGACCCATCTGACGCAAAAGTTTTGTCATCCTGGGACTGAAGCAGAAAACGACTCAAGATCAGCGGAGTGAAACCGCTGAAGACTTGAGTAATTATGCTTTTTTCCCTTTTCAAGGGCAAACTAATTCATTTTGTAGTTTTTAGAAGCTTTTTAGAAATAATTCAAACACAAATACAGAAGAACAGACCTTTGCATTATTAAATAAACATTACTTTTCAACTTTAGACAGTTTTTGAAAAGTACGTGATGGGTATGGGCATGGGTAAGTGATGGGCATTTTATCGAAACTGTTAACCTATTTCGATAATAGGTGAGTGGCCTCCCAAAATTTTGCCGAAGATACAAAAATAATTGATAGTTTCGGTATCAGGATTTTTCAAATAGCAAGAAACCACAATAATAACTTTCGCGTATCTCCCTTTAACACGCGCATTCACGGGGGTACCCGCCCCCCCCTTTGGGTTTTTTCGAAACAGGAGAAAAACGGCCGCGCGTAGCGTCGCCGTGCTTGGTATACTTTTTCCCTCATCATTTTACAACTTCTGTGAAAATTTTAAGGTTAAGTCATGTCAGGTCAGGTCACCAGTGCAGGTCAAACCACCCGACCTCAAAAAAAGTTTTAGATAGCATAAGTCAGAGCAGAGTGAACTTATCCGATTGAAACTCATATCACATAATGGCCCCACCAGGTTAGTTCCGGTATTTTTTATATCGATGATCTAAGGTCAGGTACGAGGCATGACCTCACCATTGGAAAAAATGGGAAAAAAGTTTTTTTTACGGAATAACTCAGTAACAGGTGATGGGAGAACATTTTTTTTGCTGCATTTGACTCGCCTGGGCTTTGCGGTTCCAACAATATGCTTTTTATATAATTTGACCCTGAACTGACCTCAGGCCAGGTCAAACCATTGATTTGACCTAGCAAGGTCAAATTATATATCATTCGATTCGGCTTGCTGAGAAAATTCATATAGTTCCAGACGTTTTTCTCTCTCTTTACTTGTTTAGATGAAATGACCGAAAAACTTAATTTACATGTAATCCCTATTACAGCATGTTTTGACCTCTCGTGACCTTAACACGCGCATTGACGGGGGTCTGAGCCACCTTCGCATTGACGGGGGGGCGGGTACCCGCCCCCGTCAATGCGCGTGTTAAATGTGACCTGAGAAAAAAATGGTTCAAATGTTTTTGATGGAGAAGTGGATGCGCAGCCCAACACCGTTTACCGTTTTTCGCCACCTACCGTGGTTCTCGAGATCTTAGGGGGGGCGGATCCCCGTCAATGCGAAGGTGGCTTAGACCCCGGTCAATGCGCGTGTGAACCCTTACCCCACCGGGGGGCATCGATGGCCACCCCCCGGCGGGGCGAAGGTGGCGCTGGACCCCCGGTGGGGCGCGGGTCAAATGCGGATAGAACGTGCGGAGAATCCCATGCTCTGAAACCATAGCAGCTAGTGACTCGCTGTTTCCACCAATGGAATCGGCGTGGTCTGAAATGGGGCATTCTTGACTTTCTGATCCATCCGTAAATACCAACGCTATAACGTGTTTTTTTGTATAAAGGGCCCAGAGAATCAATCTCGTGAAGCAGCCAAAAATTATTCTCGGGAGTGCTCCCGAGAGTCATTCTCAGCGACATACGGCAGCTAGTCTTGGGGCTCAGGGGCACCTGAGAACAAGCTCGGACCCCCTGAGGCCAAACCCAGAAGCCCCAAAATCAATGTTCGATAATCCGGAGCCTTCGATATCGATGATCGGGGGTCCCCTGACACCAAGCTGGGGGAGGGGAGCCCTGAAACCAAGTTAGCGCAAATCTGCAAAGTGAATTGGAAGGGTCGAGCGAGTCCAGTAAGTTATTCATTGCATGTTTAAGCCCTCAGGTCAATGGTGTAACCATTGATCACCGCAGCTAGGATTGCTAATTGCTCCCTTCTTAATTTCGCAGGCCAAAAAGTAGCGCTTTACGTTAAGGCGTCAGTATTTATTTACAGATCGAAATGAAACTCAATAGTAGTCCGTTCCAGATCACGCCGATTCGATTGGTTAAAAAAGCGAGTCGCTAACTGCTCTGGTGACGGAGCATGAGTTTCTCCGCACCTTCTATCCGCATTTTAGTCCCTCCCCTAATTGCACCAATGAAAGAACATTAGCTGGTACGATAGTACCGCTTCCAATGTCCAAGACACTTAGTTTATTCGTTTAACAACGTGAGGTGGGAAATCGCTCGACAATTTTATTCCAACTTCACTTTTAAAATTTTTATTTCCATTGTTTCACACTGCCCCTGAATAGTTTTGCTACCTTCTTATTGCCAATAGTAGTCTTTGCTAAAAAAAACAGTCTTGATTCTGCTTCTTTTTCTTCATTGCCACTAAAGCAGACGGCCTCACTATTTCTGCTGCCAGTATGCCGCAAGGGTGTTTTGGCGCAGTCATGCATTCCCCAGTCTTATACTGGCCTCATCTCCTCAGTGTTCTTCCCAAACCTGGCAAAGAGAGCAGGCTCAGCGGATGACACAAGGCCAAAGGTGGAATTTCTGCACAAGCATTGGTCACGGTAACCATAATTGACTATTTTTGTTTGTTTTTCTTTTGGCAGTGCTCATCACTGGAACTTCCCAAGACAAGAAGGTGAGTGTGAAGGATATTTTGTCAACATAAATGAAATTGATATGTTTAAATTTTCAAGCATGCTGTGTGTTGAATTGTTTTAGTGGATGCATGGCCTTACAAATGCATGTGTTAGTTATGCATTTCCTCTTCACTGATTATTATTTGAATACTGACATCATTTTCGACTTGAGCCAAACTTGAGTTGGGTTGTGTTTTTAGTCACATCCTAATTGTGTTGGCCAGACTGAAGTTTGAGTCTGAGTTGTGTGGGTTCACTGTGTCGCCCCTGGTTAATTGAGTCAACCACTTTTTGCATGTGACAGGAGTGCGACACTCCATTTTAAAGGTTTGAATTGCTGTGGCGGTGCTAATATTAACAATGGGCATGGTATGCTGTGTACAGGAAATGTCCATGTAGCTAGGTTTTTCAATGGCCTTCCTGCCTGAGCCTGTATATGTCTTTGAACTATGATCAATGAATTCCACAGAGCCAAACAGAAGGCAACCACAGTGTTCAAGTCCGAGCATGCTGCTCATGGTGTGGGGCGTCTTGGTATCACCTCCAAACCTGAAAGCCAGTTGGACAACCCTAGCCAACCTGACAACGTCATGAGGTAAGTGAATGAGGTGAGTGTAGATGTCCACAACTTTTCAAGCTGTCAACACATTTCAATTTCATTTTCACTTTGTTTGAGTCAGCAGCCTTCGCGACTGAGGTCAACTTTAACCAAGCTGTGCCTATGCTAACTGAAACTAACCTCGACTCATCTTATTCAAACCTAGTCTAGCCAACCAGAACCTGCTACATGCCAGCAAGGAAGCTGTGGTCAGGGCTGCCAAAATAGCCACCTCCCCAGTGATGGGACCCATAATTGGAAGTTCACATTTCCATGGAAAAATATGCAGCACTTGTTTTCCAAGCAAAACCCAGGCTGCCAACAGATAGCATGGGAATCCGTCTTTCTGGCTGGTATTTCATCACGGCTGGGGTTTTCTGCCCGGTCGGTGTTCAGAAATTGTAACATTTTGGGCAGGTTGCTAGTTTAGATAGCATAGCTGGACATAGCTGTTCAGAAAATGCATGAAATGTACTGGAAGGTCATAAACTTGTGATCACTGAAAAATACCTTCCATATATCCACCAAACCAAAGCTGCCAATGCATGAGGAAACGTGTTGGTTCCGTGGAAATCTACCTTCAAGCAGAGTGGATTCACCCTGGTGATTTTAGCAGTATGGCTGAACTGTATGTTAGATAAACAAAGGGTGAAAGGAGTGGTAATTGACAAGGTTTTGGAGCAGAAATTGCTTCAGTTTTATTGCAGCCCCAGAAAATACCGCAATGCCGTAGCCAAACAGCATGTAAATGTGTTCCCATTTGGATTTTGTAGCTATTATAGCCAACTCTGGACACAGCTTTTCACCACTGGTGAGGGCGCCTTCTTTAGCACATTACCCGACTTTGCCGTCGACTGGTGTCTGCATCAAATTTAAACGACAGCTTAGTGGTCCTGATAAGGACCTGTTTTGTTGACGCACAATGTCGTCACTGCTTAAGCACGCTCGCCACGGATGCGGCGCGCCAGCTGGATGTCCTTGGGCATGATGGTGACACGCTTGGCGTGGATGGCGCACAGGTTGGTGTCCTCAAACAGACCGACCAGGTAGGCCTCGCTGGCCTCCTGCAGGGCCATGACGGCGCTGCTCTGGAAACGGAGATCGGTCTTGAAGTCCTGGGCAATCTCACGCACCAGACGCTGGAACGGCAGCTTGCGGATCAACAGCTCAGTGCTCTTCTGGTAACGGCGGATCTCACGCAGGGCCACCGTGCCGGGCCTGTAACGGTGAGGCTTCTTCACGCCGCCGGTGGCCGGCGCGCTCTTGCGGGCAGCCTTGGTGGCGAGCTGCTTCCGGGGAGCTTTGCCACCGGTGGACTTGCGGGCAGTCTGCTTGGTACGCGCCATGGTGAGTGTCGATCTGAATCTGAATACCTGGCGCCCTTAACTGCGATATATTAGTAAACTTGTCCGCCTATAGGTGGCAGCACTGAAGTGGCGTGCTCCCACATTTGCTGGTGCTAAATTACAGCGGTGCCCCATGGTGCACCTATTATGGGATACGCGAGCCATAGTCGATAACACCGAATATCGATATCATCCCTGAAAATCGAAAATGACCGGACGCGGCAAGGGAGGCAAGGGGCTGGGTAAAGGGCGGAGCCAAGCGCCACCGAAAAGTTTTAAGGGATAACATCCAGGGCAGCATAATGTCATACCAGAATTGCCGAC
Source organism: Lepas anatifera (assembly GCA_034440635.1). NCBI lineage: Eukaryota > Metazoa > Arthropoda > Thecostraca > Lepadidae > Lepas > Lepas anatifera. The sequence continues at coordinate 102,864 of JAOTON010000787.1, read as the reverse complement.
TTTTCAAACGGCTCGGCCATACCGGCCGCTCGCAAATAATGTGGCCACTTTTGCCGACTCCAGTACAGCCTCTGACATCTGCCGCGCTTTTCGCCCTTGCGTTCACCGTTAGCGGCGGGTATAATGTCGCACCACTTCTGCCCACCGGCCACAAGGGCGACGCCAACGGACAAAGTCGGCATTTCTGGTGCGCTCGAATCAAACGGGTAAACCAAACGTACCAGAAATGCCGACTCTCCCCATGGTGAGCGCAGTCGGCATTTCTGGTACGTTTCGTTTACCTCTTAGCTTCGAAGAAACCAGAATTGCCGACCCACAGTCTAACGGCCAATCGGCAATACTGGTTTCTTCGAATCAAACGGGTAAACGAAACGTACCAGAAATGCCGACTTTCCAATGCTGAGGTAGAGTCGGCATTTCTGGTACGACATCTTTACCTCTTTGCATCCAAGATACCACAAATGCCGACTTATCGGTATTCAGGGTGAAAAGCACCCTTATGGGTGCCTTCGGCATTTCTGGTATGGTCGAAATAATGTCGTGCCACAAATGACGACCGCCCAATGCTGATGTGTAATGGCGGCAGCCGTAGGGTCAGGGCTTTAAAGGGGGTGATATTTTACCGTTAATGTGTACTTTTCTGACATGTTAGTATATTATGGTGTGCATCCAGGCCATGCTTCTTCCCAAGACTGGCGCCTGAGGGTGAAAGGCCTTTCTTAAGGCCAACACAAAATAATAGGCCTTTTTAAGGCCACCTAATTACGTTGGCGTTGATTCGATTGCAGACTGCCGTGATATAGTGCTGCTATTGTTTTGCAAACGTAAATAATTGACATTAATAAATTATTTCATTTTAATTTATCCCAAGTTATTTATGATTAGGACTTAATTTCTTCCTATTAAATAGCAACTATGGCACACACTTAAAAATAGGCAATAGGGGTTAGCATTCAGATTTTAGTAATTTTTAGGACCAAAAAATGTAAGATAATATGTGAAGAATTATTGAAATTGAAGAAGTTGATATTAACGTTTTCAATATGTACCATTATTCAGCCATTTTCGATGCAAATATGTCATTAAAAAATTGTCACAGTATTACCGCTCTTAAAAGCCACGGTCAAGCCTATGGGCGACCAGAAACGATGCAATGGAGCCGTCGTCATTTGTGGTATGAAAAGTTTTCGACCAGGCCAGAAATGCCGACAGAAGCGCTAAGGTTGACGCGTCGGCATTTCTGGTGTCCTCGAAGCTAAGAGGTAAAGTTTTCGTACCAAAAATGCCGACTCTGGCTCAGCACGGCAGAGTCGGCATTTGTGGTACGTTTCGTTTACCTCTTAGCTTCGAGGAGACCAGAATTGCCGACGCGTCAACCTTAGCGTCACCCTTAGCGGCTCAGCATTGGAGAGTCGGCATTTGTGGTACGTTTCGTTTACCCGTTTGATTCGAGCAAACCAGAAATGCCGACTTTACTGCTAAGGGTGACTGTAAGGGCGGGTGGGCATTTCTGGTCGCTCGGGTATTCTTTCATGCCACAAATGACGACGGGTCCATTGCTAAGAAAGTTCTAATTCTACCCTGTTACAGCCGTTTTCGATGGAGACATGTCATTGCAAAAGTGTTCGGCGTGATCGATTTGATAAGTGTGTATTTTTTTGGGGTGAAATAGAGAAAAACTTGTTTGGCTTTAAAAACACTATATAGATTTTTATGGCGAACAAAAATGCAATATATTTGTTTCACCACTTCTTGCAAATGAGGAATACTTCTCCAATTTTACCGTGTTGCATCCATTTTCTATGGAAGCATGACATTACAAAATTGATCAGGACACATAATATTACCGCTCCTCAAAGCCACGGTCAAGCTTATGCCTATCGGCGACCAGAAACGAGAAACAGCCTTTGCAATGCAGCCGTCGTCATTTTTGGTATGAAAGAATACCCGAGCGACCAGAAATGCCCACCCGCCCTTACAGTCACCCTTAGCAGCAAAGTCGGCATTTCTGGTTTGCTCGAATCAAACGGGTAAACGAAACGTACCACAAATGCCGACTCTCCAATGCTGAGCCGCTAAGGGTGACGCTAAGGTTGACGCGTCGGCAATTCTGGTCTCCTCGAAGCTAAGAGGTAAACGAAACGTACCACAAATGCCGACTCTGCCGTGCTGAGGCAGAGTAGGCATTTTTGGTACGAAAACTTTACCTCTTAGCTTCGAGGAGACCAGAAATGCCGACGCGTCAACCTTAGCGTCACCCTTAGCGGCTCAGCATTGGAGAGTCGGCATTTGTGGTACGTTTCGTTTACCCGTTTGATTCGAGCAAACCAGAAATGCCGACTTTGCTGCTAAAGGTGACTGTAAGGGCGGGTGGGCATTTCTGGTCGCTCGGGTATTCTTTCATGCCACAAATGACGACGGGTCCATTGCTAAGAAAGTTCTAATTCTACCCTGTTACAGCCGTTTTCGATGGAGACATGTCATTGCAAAAGTGTTTGCCGTGATCGATTTGATAAGTGTGTATTTTTTTTGGGTTGAAATAGAGAAAAACTTGTTTGGCTTTAAAAACACTATATAGATTTTTATGGCGAACAAAAATGCAATATAATTGTTTCACCACTACTTGCATATGAGGAATACTTCTCCAATTTTACCGTGTTGCATCCATTTTCTATGGAAGCATGACATTACAAAATTGATCAGGACACATAATATTACCGCTCCTCAAATCCACGGTCAAGCTTATGCCTATCGGCGACCAGAAACGAGAAACAGCCTTTGCAATGCAGCCGTCGTCATTTTTGGTATGAAAGAATACCCGAGCGACCAGAAATGCCCACCCGCCCTTACAGTCACCCTTAGCAGCAAAGTCGGCATTTCTGGTTTGCTCGAATCAAACGGGTAAACGAAACGTACCACAAATGCCGACTCTCCAATGCTGAGCCGCTAAGGGTGACGCTAAGGTTGACGCGTCGGCAATTCTGGTCTCCTCGAAGCTAAGAGGTAAACGAAACGTACCACAAATGCCGACTCTGCCGTGCTGAGGCAGAGTAGGCATTTTTGGTACGAAAACTTTACCTCTTAGCTTAGAGGAGACCAGAAATGCCGACGCATCAACCTTAGCGCTTCTGTCGGCATTTCTGGCCTGGTCGAAAACTTTTCGTACCACAAATGACGACGGCTCCATTGCAAAGGCTGTTTGTCGTTTCTGGTCGCCCATAGGCTTGACCGTGGCTTTTAAGAGCGGTAATACTGTGTCAATTTTTTAATGACATATTTGCATCGAAAATGGCTGAAGAATGGTACATTTTGAAAACGTTAGTATCAACTTCCTCATTTTTAATAATTCTTCACATATTATCTTACATTTTGGTTAGTCATAAAAATTACTAAGACTGCTAAAATCTTAATCTCTGGATCCGGTCCACCAATGAAAACAAAAACCAAATGCACCAATGAATGGGGTTATCGCTAACAAAAAAAACCCTGCAAGTTCCTTAGCGGCGCCCTAACAAAGTTGCGTGATCGGCCGGTAGTAGGTTTACAGCTTGGAAACCGAGAGAATGCTTAGCTGTGAAGCAGATTCTGAGACTTGTGCTTGAGATAGAGGCCTGAAATTTTGTGCCAGTGGAGAAATTGTAACAATTGTTCGGGCTGAAAAAGCACCCAGGGTCATTCCTACCAAAAATTTCAACCTTCGCCATTTCTGGTAAGAAAAAAATACACAGCCGACCACAAGTGACTAGAACGGCCGGTGCGGATACCCTTTAACCTGCCTTTGTCGGCTTCATCATTTCTGGTCGGCCGCTACCAGAAATTTTGACTTTGGTTCTTTGTGGGAGGATCAAATACGCCACCGACCACAAGGTTTTTGACGATTTTGCTCATTTTGGGATAAGGGTATATTTAGATGCGTATCTTTATTTTCAATGAAAATTTAATATATTTCTTGAACAAATTACTGTATTTAAGGAAGTTTCAAATTTTGCGTTCAGATTTTGAGCATGTTGCGTCCATTTTCGATGGAAACATGGCATTACAAAATTGTTCAGCGTGATCGCTTTGATAAGTGTGCATTGTTTTTTGGGTGAATTCCAGAAAAAGTTTTTTGGCCTTAAAAAACACCAAAGGGGTTAACCTTCAGATTTGGCCGATTTTTGGTCATTTTGAGATAAGGTCATATTTATATGTAGAATTTTATGGCAAACAAAAATGCAATGTATTTGTTTTACGAAATATTGATATTTGGACTAATAAACAATAAAATAGTAGCCTTAGCATCACCATAGCTGTCCTAGATTGGCATCACCAGAGCCCCTGCAGTTATGCAGAGGCGTACCATGATTGAGTATTCAGAGGCTATTCTCGCATTTTTTTACAATCAAGAAATGGCTAGATATGAGTAAAATACAAATTATTTGGTGTTTCATTAAATTCACCCTACCAGGGAACATCAGCTGAAGGCGCCACTGTCGCCGCCGCAGCCGGCCGGCGCGGCGGCGGCGCGGCAGCCAATCAGGTGCTTCAGTTGGCTGACAGGCGTGCGAAGGGGAGGGTGCGCGTGGCTGCGCGGAGCGTCAGCGAGACGCGTTAGTGAAGTGCACGATAACTGTGAATTTGTGTAGCTTCCATATGAAGAAGAAGGCTCTGATTCCTTTTTGGAAGAAGTTTTACACTGTTTTTCCGTGGAAATGGCATCGGAACAGGTCTGTATCTGCCTCTGAAGTATTGCTGGAACCGGTATGGAGTGTTTTTATGATTTCTTTGCTGCTGCCTCTGCTCTGTGTCGTTTTCGTGCTACTTCAATTCCCTGTTTTTGTAACATAACTGTTTGGTTTACCCCCGCTTGAGGTAAACTTTGTCGTCGGCATTGCTCGTTCCCCATTACCGGATAAGTTTATTAAGTTTACCGGATAAGTTTAAGAGAACAGTAGTTGTGCGCAGCTACAAAATGAAGATTGCAGTGTAGACATGGAAGCACAGGGCACGCAAGTGCGGGACTTGAGAAGCATGTGAAGACATCTCCAGCTACTCAATGGTTGATTCTGCGACTGCTGTTCCGTTCTGTCTAGAGTGTAGTATAAACCTGCTCTTACAGGTGCGGAACAGTGTTTGCAAATCGACTCATCTCTTCGTCTCCTGCCCAGTGTCAAAGTCAGAAGCCTGATATTTATACAAGTTTGCGTAGAATACAACTACAGGGGTGTATCTTTTAAAGGGAATGTGGCACCTTCACAACGTGATTTTAACTGAGATAGCCAAGTTGTAAAGCAGGTCGGAAAACCCGGTACTCCATATTTCATTTGTCTTGGAACTCGATATTTCCGTAGAAAAAAGCTAAAACGTACCTCACACCAGCCCCCCTCAGCCCCCCGTCGCCGGCGGCCATTGTTGTGAGCTACTGGTGTGCCGACATATGCTGATGTCACGATGAGCATCAGCCAATCGAAGCCCTTGAAGCTTTTCAAGTATGGTAGTGGTTGCCAGATCATGACATCATCCACAGGCTGATATTTATTTCTTTTTCTAGAGGAGTATTTTTAAAAACCAAATATTGAGCTTATTGTACATTTTTCAGAGAAATCATGAGTGGTTTCATTATTTTTGACTAAAAGTACGCCTAATTACACTAAATTCCAGGATTCGACCAAGGTGTCACATTCCCTTTAAGTATTTTCCATGGTCTGGCTTTGATTGATTGTAATAGTTTGTGTGTCGGCTTATGTTGTCTATTAATGCTTGTGTTATCAAATCGTGATGGTCGATGTGAATTTATATTTAGTCCTTCAAGACGTAGGTGGCCAAGAATAACAGCTCAGTTTTGGTGTGCTCCTGACATTTGCTCTGAAGCACCGTCTGTAATTTCATGTTAAAACTATTGCAGTTGCGTATAACAACAATGCATGCATCCTGCTGTTCTGCAACCCCGTTCAGTTTTCCTTCTTTTCAACCATTGTTGAGTGGTGGATAGTTCAATAAGCATATCTATATATCCCAAGCCCATTAGCCCGCGCCCCACCGGGGGTCCAGCGCCACCTTCGCCCCACCGGGGGGCCATCGATGCCCCCCTCTGTCTCCGAAAATATTGACGTTAGCGCAAATCTGCAAAGTGCATTAGACAGCCCACGTGAATTTAGTAAAAAATTACTTCACGTGTTTTAGTGCTCAGGTCAATGGTTTCTGGATTTGTTCCTGCTATTTTTGTTACGTTTATGTATTTATAGAAATGTGACAGTGACCAACTAATTGCTAAACTAGCAATACAAATGATAAACATATAATCTTGTCATAAATACAGTAAAAAACTATAACCAGTTGCTCATGGGGTTTATTGATTTATTGGTCATAAATGAGCAACATACTTGAACTTACGAACTTATGATTAAATCATACCATGTAAAGGTACTAGATTCTGACAACACATATGATTTTTTCATGCGTTTTTGTATTACGTATTTGATAACATTTTTGACTGATTAATATGCGCAGCTAATGAACACATGCTTGTAATACAGCACATACAACTTGTAATCACTGCACATATGCTTAACCTTTCGCTGTTTGGTACTAAGAATATACTATATGTAAATAATTAGTCTCTAAATCTCAGTAAATATAATTCCTTTCATACTTCAACTTTTTGAAGGTAAATTTTTACTCACTAAGACATATCTTCTGGGAGCAAATTAAAGCCTCAGTTCACGCAAAAGTTTATTTCACTTCAGGTAGCCAAATTGGTCGCATCAAGGATATGTGGGTAGCCAACCTGAGATGTTCTTGACCTCTGTTGTTGCTGCTGCTGCTGCTGCTGGTGATGCTGCTGAGGCTTCGGCGTCGGCGGCGGCGGCTGCTGCTGGGGCGCTGGCTGTTGTTGCTGCTGCTGCTGCTGCTGCTGGTGATGCTGCTGAGGCTTCGGCGTCGGCGGCGGCGGCTGCTGCTGGGGCGCTGGCTGTTGTTGCTGCTGCTGCTGCTGCTGCTGGTGATGCTGCTGAGGCTTCGGCGGCGGCGGCGGCGGCGGCGGCGGCTGCTGCTGCTGCTGCTGCTGCTGCTGCTGCTGCTACTGTTGCTGCTGCTGCTGCTGCTGCTGCTGCTGCTGCTGCTGCTGCTGCTGCTGCTGCTGCTGCTGCGGCGCTGGCTGCAGTTGCTGCTTTAGCGGTGTCTGCTGCTGCTGCTGCTGCTGCTGCTGCTGCTGCTGCTGCTGCTGCTGCTGCTGCTTCTGTGGCTGTTGCGATGATGAAGTCGGCTGCTGCAGCGGCGGCTGTTGGTGCTGCGACGCTGACTGCTGTTGCTGCTGCAGCGGTGGCTGCTGAATGCTGTGCGCAGGGGCGCTCTGCTGTGCGCTGCAGCGGGGCTGCTGCGCTGGCGTGGGTGTTGCTGCTGCAGCGGTGCTGTGCTGCTGCGGCGCTGGATGCTGTTGCTGCTGCAGCGGTGACTGCTGCTGCTCCTGCGACGCTGGCTGCTGTTGCTGCTGCAGCGGTGGCTGCTGCTGCTGCTGCTGGGGCTGCTGCTGCTGTGGTGCCTCTCGCGGGCCGTGGTGCTGCCTTTTCTTCTTGAGTTTCTTCACTTGTTTCTTCTTTTTTCTTTCTCTTCCTTCTTCTGTCGCTTCTCTGATCCTTTAAGACGGGGCGATTTGTTAGTCACGTAAGTAATTGAGTATTTCACCTTTACTAAACACTCACGCTGAAAAATAGTCCGCCACAAACGAGATTAGGATGCTCTGGAACGGCTGCTTTCACCAGTGGTGAACGGAGGAAAATTTCAGAAAATAATTAAGGTTGCTCACGTTTTAACCAATAACAAAAATGCCCACGCTGCCAATGATAACATATATTTAGGTGCATTAAATTTGTCTAGGGACCTGATTTAAGCAATGATACAATGGTTCATTCCCAAATTGGAAAACTTGAAGATTAGAAACGTATTCACATCTCATCAGTCGATTGGTTGGTAGTATCCAGAAACACCAAAATATTCATTAAAATTCATACCTCGGATTAATCGTGCTACACTCACCCTCTGCCTGGCCGGAGGGCCCAGAGGGCCCTGGCAGCTGCAGGGACCTGCGGGCCTTCGGAGCAGGGGCTCCTGTGTCGGGCCCGATGGCTGCCGCTGCTGCCGACCGGCGCCGCGAAACCGGCGTGCCGGCAGGGTCGGTCGCAGCAGCTGCGACAGCTTGCCCGGCGCTGGGCTGGCTGGCACGGCTGGCTTCCTGTTGGGAAATAAAGACTTGTTTCCTGATAGCCGCAGCAACACCCGAGGGCGAAAGGCATTGGCAGCTCGCAGGTCTGCAGCTGCCTGCGCTGCCAGCTGGGCAACCCGCTGTCCGGGTGATGGCTGCTGGTGCTGACTGCTGGGCCAGCCACCCATCCTTCCCTCCTTTTGCTGCTATCAAATGATAAACCTACTTATAGGTATCAGTTTAAGAGACAGCTAATTTTCCCACCGAAAAACTTTTGAAACGACCCTGCCTGACACGTTGAAAGTCTAAAAAGTACGAATATCCAGCTAGAGCTAGCTCATCACTACTCACAGCACGTCGGCGCTGCTTGGCCCTCTGAAGAGGGGGAGGCAGCCGCAGCACCGCCCGGCGGCGAGCGGCGTGGGCAGCTCTCAGGTTCGCAGCTGCCTGAGCTGCCCGCTGGGCCGCCCGCTGTCCGGGCGATGGGTGCTGGCGCAGGGGGCTGACTGCTGGGCCAGCCACCCGCTCCCCCCGCTCTTCCTGCTGGGCCCGCCAACGGCTGAAACACGCCGTCCCTGCCATAGGCCTGTTGAGAAAAGAAAACATTGTTGTCTCCAGGAAAAAACATACTGCACTCCAACTGTATTGCCTTACTCGGTAAAAATTTATGAGACTCAGACAACTTATGTTCTGGTCAAACAATAGATTCGCACTCGTGCACGTTGACAAACAATTTTTTACCTATACGCATACTTTTTGGCACAAGCCACGTTGCAATTTGCGGTATCTAATTCAGTTTTTAAAACGGTAAAATAAAAAACAGCATCACATTCATTTGAACTTGCTTTTAGATAGCCCACAATGCTACCGCGAGAGCATAATAGGACACTTCCTAAAACTGAGCTATTTCTGAAACGATTTATTTGACTCCTGACCAATTACAGGAGGCTATATTGCACGTCCCCCCTCCTTAACGAAGTATAGAAAAAGTATTCGAAATTGTAGTCTTTTTATGTAACATCCTATGCCCTGGTGGCATAGCTGTATCCAGCTTACCGACTGAATCCTCCAGGGGTTGCAAAATACGGCCTACAGGATCTCAAAAGTTTACCTTAAACATTTTCATGTTTTTTTCGTTAATGCTCCATCCATGAATTTCCTATCAGAACATAGGTCAGTCATGTCAAATAACCCCGAGAGTTAACCCGACCCCGGCGATGAACGGAAGATAAACAATCAACGTTTTGGACGGGGCGCTAGTTGATTACCTACTCTAGACGCGATTGTAATTACAAGTGACAATAAAAAACAACCTGCTATACTATACCAGGTTCGTGACCCACTGACGGCAGACGGCGTGGAGCCGCTGCCGGGCGGCTCGGACACCTGGGGCCCAGAGCAGACCGCAGCTAATTGGAAGGGTTTAAACGCAAACACCCAGAGCAGACAGATACCCAGCCCCATCGGTTTTGTGCACAGGTGCGCGGTGAGTGACTGGGCCTGGCCGCTTGGGAGAGCAAACATCAAAAAGCCACTGTAAAGAGTATTCATGAAGTCTCTGCTGCAAAATAAGCCCGAGACGACAGATCCGTATTAGACAGATCCGTAGTAGTGCAATTAAGATGTAACTAATAAAAGCTTAAAACGTTACCAAGTTAGGCTGAAATACTGCTCTTTAAAAGGAAGTGGAACCTACATGTAATGTTTTTCTTATCTCCTGTCCAATGAGAGGCAGCTACGCAGATACAGATATAATGCAAGCTATGCTCCTCCACTTAACGAAATGTAGCAAGGCTGTTCGAAATGGTAGACATAGAAGAAATGCTATGCATGTTTAGTAGTATTGCTTCGAACATGTTCCAAATTGCAGCGTTTATACGATTTGAACACGGTACTGAATCAAAGCCAGCTACACATGCTCGAGGAAAGCGTGAAAGTCACCATATGACACTACGAAGGTGCTCACCACAACTCAATAATATCTGTGGTTTCACCTCTGGCACATGAGAGGAAGCTATGCTGCCCCAACAGTAGCTAAATACAGAACGTGTAGTCAAAATTGTAGAATTTCCTGGTACAATAAGATGAGCCTCAGACCACTATAATGTGAGTCACACAAAGAAGAACGGTTTGGTACGTTCAAGAAGCGTTGTGAGGCTTTGCACAGGTTCTTTATTCCGCTAATCACCCCGAAGACTGCAATGTCTATTTAAAACAAAATGCTAGCTTCATGTTACTTGTGTCTGAGATTACTCATGACATACGTTGACAATGTGTCTAAAGCCTGTCTCCTCGAACACTGAATGTAAAGCACAATTAGATAATGTATTCCGCCACCGCCCTTCATCACAATCGGGTAGGTTAAAGAAATAAATGTCTGGCTGCACTATGGCAGAACATTTGTGAATGGATATAACTGATCTTGATGAAAGGCTGTGCCCTAATATAAAATATACGTGTATTTTACATTTTGGGTTCAAGGAGACAGGCCAGTATGCATATTTTCAACTAATGTTATGAGTAGCCGGAAATACAAGTACCATGTAGCTAACACTGTTTTCTAATAATATAACAGTTCTTATAGTATTTAAAACCATGAGTGCTGGCAAGAATGCATTCCCCTGTTGGTTATTAGCAAACTTGGCCGTGCTTGTACTCCTGCTTCCCAAACATGCATGAACAATAGACCAGAACAGCTTCTAACTCAAGGGACACACATTTGCCTACGTCCATGTAAAATTGCAAAACTTTGAGGTTCTTAGATCAATGACAAAAACATTTTGCAGGTTCCACGTTTTAATGCAGCTAATAAACAGGGTTATGGACAAGAAGGCTAGGCACGTTGCAAACGGCAGAATTGGCATTAGGGTCAAGCCAGGTCACACAGAGCGGTTTGGCGCGGCCCGACAGCGGCCGTGCCGGCCGGCCAGAGATCAAAACGAAGGAGCCGCCGGCGGCGCTGCTGGTGTTTGTACAGATTTTGACAACCACAGACCGGCGCGGAATAATATTGCCAAGGCGATACGGCCCTCACGGCGTCAACAGCAGGGGGAGAGCGTGGACGTCTGAGCAAACTCCATCGCCGCGCTGGGATTGACAAGATCTAACATAATTGCCGACACCAGTGGCGGATGCAAGGGCGGAGGCGGTTAAAGCGGCCAAGACACCCCCGTAATCACAAAGCGCGTGTAGCTAATGCATGACTTAATGATTAAGGTAAAAGCTGGGGAGCCTCCAAGCTCCCTGTCCCCTAGCTAGGCCCGAAAGGTTGTTGTGAACCCGCCATTACCTAACTTGTTCAACTCATGCATATAATGAATAGATCAAGTGCTAGCCATTTTACCATAGCACAAACAAAGATTTATTGGCACATCAGCGGTTGGGACGATAAGCTTTGAATACATTCGATCTATTGGGTTCCTGATAGTTTTGCAAAGTATTCTGGCACAATCAGTTTTTTTCCGAGTTTTGATTTCATCTCCCCATGAAACACCTCTAGTAAATTGAGCGTATTACTACATGCGTGAGAGGAATAAAAAAACATGATGATATGAGTATGAGTATGCAGAAATGTTTTAGCATGAGTATTCATGAAGTATCTGTTGCGAAATAAGCCCGAGACGACAGAGACGCATTCTACATATCCGTAATACAGCAAGTAGGATGAAACTAACAAAATCTCAAAACGATGCTAAGTTGGGCTGCAATACTGCTCTTTGAATGACAGTGATGCATGTAATGTTTTATTTAAGCCCTGTCCCATGAGAAAAAACTACGCAGATACAGATAAAATGCTAGCTATGCTCCCCCAGTTTAACGAAAGGTAGTAAGGTTGACCGAAATGGTAGCCATGGAAGAAATGTTATTCATGCTTAGTATTGCACCGAACATGTTCAAAATTGAAGTTTTTAATACAATTTCAACACAGTAAAATAATTAAACTGAATCAAAGCCAGCTACACATGCTCGAGGAAAGCGTGAAAGTCACCATATGACACTACGAAGGTGCTCACCACAACTCAATAATATCTGCAGTTTCACCTCTGGCACATGAGAGGAAGCTATGCTGCCCCAACACTAGCTTAATACAGAAGGTGTAGTCAAAATTGTAGTATTTCCTAATACAATAAGATGAGCCTCATACCACTATAATGTGAGTCACACAAAGAAGAACGGTTTGGTACGTTCAAGAAGCGTTGTGAGGCTTTGCACAGGTTCTTTATTCCGCTAATCACCCCGAAGACTGCAATGTCTATTTAAAACAAAATGCTAGCTTCATGTTACTTGTGTCTGAGATTACTCATGACATACGTTGACAATGTGTCTACTGGCCTGTCTCCTCGAACACTGAATGTGTAAAGTACAATTAGATAATGTATTTCGCCACCGCCCTTCATCACAATCTGGTAGGTTAAAGAAATAAATGTCTGGCTGCACTATGGCAGAACATTTGTGAATGGATATAACTGATCTTGATAAAAGGCTGTGCCCTAATATAAAATATACGTGTATTTTACATTTTGGGTTCAAGGAGACAAGCCAGTATGCATATTGTCAACTAATGTTATTAGTAGCCGGAAATACAAGTACCATGTAGCTAACACTATTTTCTAAAAATATAACAGTTCTTATAGTATTTAAAACCATGGGTGCTGGCAAGAATGCATTCCCCTGTAGGTTATTAGCAAACTTGGCCGTGCTTGTACTCCTGCTTCCCAGACATGCATCAACAATAGACCAGAACAGCTTCTAACTTAAGGGACACACATTTGCCTACATCCATGTAATATTGCAAAACTTTGAGGTTCTTAGATCCTGGACAAAAACATTTTGCAGGTTCCACGTTTTAATGCAGCTTATATAAAGTCAAAAAAAAAAGTAGGCAAATGCTCTCAGGGCAAAGAAGGTTTATTTACGAGATAAAAAAGGGGCAGGCCCCGCCACGCATAAAAGTAGGAAACATCAAACAGGGTTACGGACAAGAAGGCTAGGCACGTTGCAAACGGCAGAATTGGCATTAGGGTCAAGCCAGGTCACACAGAGCGGTTTAACGCGGCGCGACAGCGGCCGTGCCGGCCGGCCAGAGATCAAAAGGAAGGAGTCGCCGGCGGCGCAGCTGGTGTTTGCGCAGATTTTTACAACCACAGATCGACGCGGTATAATGTGCCCGAAGCGACACGGCCCTCACGGCGTCAACAACAGGGGGAGAGCGTGGACGTCTGACCAAACTCCATCGCCGCGCTGGGATTGACAGGATCTAACATAATTGCCGACACCAGTGGCGGATGCAATTGCGGAGGCGGTTCAAGCGACCAAGACACCCCCAAAATCACAAATTGCCTGTAGCTCATGCATGACTGAATGATTAAGGTAAAAGCTGGGGAGCCTCCGAGCTCCCTGTCCCTTAGCTAGGCCCGAAAGGTTGTTCTGGACCTGCCATTACCTAACTTGTTCAATTCATGCATATAACGAATAGATCAAGTGATCGCTATTTTATCATAGCACAGGCAAAGATTTATTGGCACCTCAGCAGTTGGTAAGATAAGCTTTGAATACATTTGATCTACTGGGTTTCCAATAGTTTTGCAAAAAATTCTGGCACAATTAGTTTTTTCGAGTTTTGATTTAATCTCCCCATGGTACACCTCTTGCAAATTGAGCGTATTACTACATGCATGAGGGGAAAAACATGATGACAAGAGTATGAGTATGAATGAAGTATGTAACATGAGTGTTCGTGAAGTTTCTGCTGCGAATTAAGTCAGAGACGACAGAGCCGTATTAGACAGATCCGTTATACAGAAAATAAGATGTTCCTAATGAAAGCTCAAAACGTTACCAAGTTAGGCTGCAACACTGCTCTTTAAATGGCAGTGATGCATGTAAAGTTTTATGTATCCCCTGTCTCATGAGAGGAAGCTACGCAGAGGCAGACATAATGCAAGCTATGCTTCCCCACTTTAATAAAATGTAGCAAGGTTGCTCGAATTGGTAGCCATTGAAGAAATGCTAGTTATGTTAAATAATGCACCAAACATATTCTAAATTGAAGCCTTTAACACGATTTTAACACGGTGAAATATTTAAACTGAATTACAGCCAGCTACACATGTTCCATGAGAGGTCAAATGTCGACACGTCTTGCGAAATGAGCATATTACTTTTTGCGTGAGAGGAACAAAAACATGATAAATTTGGCGCAAGGCAGGCTGCGAACGACGTTGACTGATATTTAATGTCGGGCTGTATATGTGGTTTGTCTGCAGGAACAACACCAGGTATCTGCAATGTTTCCGAAACAAAAATGGGTGATTTGGGTGGAATGCTTGATTGGTAGCTTGCAGGTGCTTGTCAGGCATTCAAAATCTAAAGCCTATTAAGGTTGAGCCCTTTTAATGAACCCCTGGCCTGATTTTTCCCAGGGTGTTTAGCTCTATACAGATTTGGCTCGACGTCTGCACGCTTCCATTAACTCGTATAAAAACCACAAATACACAGAGAGCATGCGATATTGGTGTAACGATTAATTTGCAAATCGGTACTCACCGTGCAGGTCTCGGTCTCTCATCGCTCCTTGCTGGGGGCACCTCCTGCTGCTCCTGCCCCTTCCGCTCCTCCTGCTCCTCCACCTTCTTCTCCTCCTTGCTAGATGCTGAAAACGGTACAACAGTCTTACTACAGAGCAAAATCCATTGATGACATTTGGGACAAGCAACTGCAACTAGTACCAGCTAAGAAACGATGTTGCATCATTCTGAACTGGGGTTATAAACACTTCAAATACATTCGTTTACATAGTTTCAAGATATTCAGAACATTGGCTTCTACATGTGATTCGAATGCAGATGACGCTCAGAAGACGTAGGAAAGCTACATAGGGATAGGGGAATAACAAATATAGCTGCGGAGTCACAATACTTCTGGACTTGTCCTACAAAAATCAATCGTGATACATGTGCTTCTTCTCTAAGGCAAAGGACATTCGAGAAAAGTCTTGGGACCATCCCAAAAAGGAGTAATCAACCACTGAATTGTGAATACATACATACCTTCATCCGGTTCCTGCTTAAAGGACATGGCCTCTCACATCTGTACTGTATAGCCCAGTTATTTTCTCATATCGGCGGGCAGTGTGTTACTTTCAATCGTCTTGTGCCTTAGCATTCACGGCATAATTTCAAACAAAAAAGAGGCAGCATATCGTTTACGTCAAAGGAGGACGGCTGGCAGTGAGGTAAAAGTAGCTTTGCATTCATAGGGCAGACACTGATTGACGTTATGTTAATCAAGGATAGCGTTGGCATTTCTCTCTAAATGAATTAGTTGTAGTTATGTTTCAAATTGGTTAGGCTTTTCCCGTAAGATACACCGACACTAAACGGATTTGTTTTTCTTTGATAGACATGCTCTACTAGATTTGCAAAACACATTTTGAATATATTGCTGTCTCGTAAGCTCATTACACAGAACCATTTAAATCTAGCCCATACATTGTGCACAATGCAAGAGGTATGAAGAGTCAGAGAAGCGTTGGCGGCGATGGCAGATAACAAATGTCGTAAAATGATGATGCTCTGCCATATGTTGATGTATTTTTTATTCACCCGTGGAAAAGTAATCAGTCAGGACAGAGCCCACGTACTGAGTTGTGTAGCCTTTGTGAAGCTGAGTTTTATGTTTGCGAGCGACATTCCCTAACCTGGATTCTATGCGTGCTATTGCATGATGACGAGCAATTTGACGTTGAAGAATTTGACGTAGGAACTATGAAATAAATGCTGAATTCAGCTGCTCTTCTATGTGGTAGTACTTTCATGGGAACCTTTTATATAATATAAAAAAGCTAAGTTGTTGTGAGTTTGCAACCGGGAGGTGCACGTACACAACGATTTTGTGCAGGGTGATTAATCATAAAAGCGAAACAAGGGTCATCAAAAGTGAGCAAACAATGGGCTAGTATGTGTTAAAAAATAAAACTGTACTTGGCTGCATTTTAAATCGGCTTACAAAATTGATTAAGCACATCTACATCATTGACAAAGATGGATAATCAAGAGAAACATAGAAGTCACAGAGCACTAACCTGGGTTGTCCATGCTCAGGCAGATCGCTGCGTAGACCTCCGCACTTGGTGATGCCTGACCGGCGCACACTGACACCGGCGACTCCAGCCACCCATTGTTTTGTATCTCTCGCCCTGGCAGAGGGGGAGCCAGGGGGACTCGTGTTTGCACATCCACCGATACGGCTCGCCACGGAACTGTGCTCTCACACTGGCAGATCCAGAGGTGGGCCAACTTACAAGCCATCCTCCCTGAGTGGTTGAGTATCAGCCGATTAACACAAACCATTATCGTTTTCTTTTGCTTCCTGCAAATAAGGCATTTATACCTTGAGCAGGCTACGACGTCTTTGCCTGTTTTATGGTATTTTCGAAAAAGTAAAAGGCTAAAGATGTAGAGTTTACACCAATAACCTTCCGCTAATGATGATTCAGATTGACATATTCAGTTTAATCAGAGTCTAGGCGTCCCAACTGACTGGCGCAAAAGCAAGGAGCCAGTTCAGAGCGTTACTCGGAAGGCTATATCTTCCATGTCAGCCGTATTTAGGAAGTGTACATGCACTCTGTCTCAACACAGCTAGCAAACGCCTAGCTGTCTGGGAACACCAGCTCTAAGAGAAAGTTGCATTCCAATTTGCTCTATATAAGCCGGAATCCCGGTCTGTTCGAGTATAAAATGATTCAATGAAACTTAAGTTCAAGAAGCAGTTGAGCACGCTTGCTTTCACTAGATCTTCTTCCCAGCATAACACCGAGAGAAGAAGGGTTTATGTAGGTTTTGACAGCGTTGACAGCTCTTAAAATGATTCTCGACTTCAATACATAGTGAGAAGAAACGTATTATGATACCAGTTTAGGGTTGCATGCGGGGTTTATATTTCTATCGCAGATCTTCGCTTTACCGTCGGTACTCGGTTTATTCTAGCTGCGAAATTCAAACAGATACTTATGTAATCTTCACAGTTTAATATTATACTTAAAACCATTATATTTTTTCACAGGATATGGACAGTAACGTGGTAGCTTCGGCAGAGCCGGCGACGAAGCTCCGGCATCTTGATCTGAGCAAAATTTGGGAAGGATTGCAGACATTTGTCGCCTTCCGTTGACACCTGCTCCTGCTTTTGCCTTCTCGGCTCCAACTCAGGTTTTGAGCTGTAAAGCCTGAAGAAGCTTTGCAGCCATTAGTGTGGTCTATTGGGCCAACTCGACAGACTTAGCCGTGATAACGGATCAAGAAGGGAAGCTTTCGCGGAGTCTGATGACCGACATACTCCGCTGAGAGCTTCTCCAAATGAAGCATACTGGGGCTGTGACGGCTCAGGCTTTCATTAAACTGGTGGCCTGCAATGCACTGGACCAGGAGTTCATGTCTGTCAGCTAGATGACGAAAACACGCACCGAATATCCAAATTTGACCGCGCACAAAAGCCTGGGCAGTGCATGGGTACGATGACAGAAAACATCACAACTTTACGCCCGACTAGTACTGTGCTGACCATGGTGCAAGTTGCAGCATTTAATATAGGCTCAATACGGTAAGATAATTCAACAGGATTAAAACCAGCTATGTCGACTTAAAAATGTTCAGAAGCTTCCACATGAGGCTACAAATTTGCTCTTCACATTTCAGTGATCTCTGTACTATTTTTTTTCACCCATGACCAATGGCAGAAGGCTATGCTACATATACCCAAATACAGCTAGAATAGTTAAAATATAGGTTTGAACTGTCATCAACAGAATGTTCGGAGATCAAAACAAGTTTAGTAACACAAAGCAAGTATCTACGGGCACTTTGACAGGCAAATTTTATTGCAGTACCCGTGTGTCAGGTTGCAGTGTTTAATACAGGTTTCAGCATGGTACAATTTTCAAGCAGTATAACAAGTTTTTCCATATGTTTCAAGAAAGCTCGAAGGCTACCACATGATGCAACTAGTCAGTCAGTCAATGGTTTTTTATAAGACATTCTGTGCAACGCACTTTTGCCCGCCTCTACAGTGTGTGAGATAATGTTGCGGGGTGGGTGTTTATTTTCCTGTCGAAGAGCAGGGGCGAGCTTATTTCAAGGAATGGTGCGCGAAGTGTAGCAGCACTTGTGATAGTAGGGTTATAGCTAGTGCAGAGATGCCCAGCCTGGTTGTTTGGTAATTGTCGGGGATTTAAAAGGGCACGTGAGAATGCCTGCTACCAAGGTTCCCGCGACACTCCAATCATCTTTGCAGCGTTATGTTTAATTCCTGTGGAGAAATTAACCAAATCGGCCCAGCCAGGTAGCTTTCATATTGCTTTAAGTGCACGGATGTATACATATTCTTAAACGGGCGGCGTTGCAAGTCAGCCGTGGTACATGCAAGTCTGGTGATCGGTGATAGAAAATCACCAGGGTCGCAACTAAGTCGCATGCGTAACATTTCCTTTAGTTAGGGATCACCAATTTGCTTTAATTACATCGTCTTTCTATTGATTTCAGCTGGCTTACATTTAAACACTATTAAGGGGCTATTTTAGTGTCCACCCCCAGCCTGCTTTATAGACTCGTTGGTTCGCTAATGGCTCATATTTCCGGTAACCTGTTTTCCTGGTCAAGGCATGGCACGCAATTGCACCAGCCAAGCACCGTCCTTCATTATCCCGCTATCCCATTCGTCAGCCGGGCCCTCACGCGCTCGAAAATCCTGGATGCACGCCTCCAGACTGTCCGTTCTTGCTTGGTGAGCGGGTTAATTACACCGTGGTGGAGGATATTGAAAAACGTGGAGAGCATGGAGATACCTGGATATTATGACGTCGTGGTAAATCTGGATATCACAATGTCGGAGCTCTGCGTTCCCGCTTCCAGAATTTTGGTAGGTAGGATACGTAGGAAGACATCGGGAAAAGCGGTGGTAAATGTGATTTGTTATTATTTCTTCCTTTTTTCTCAACCACTGATGAATTTCTCTCAGAATTTCTTCATTTGCAGGGGGAAAAATTGTGAAGAAAATAAAAAAAACTTTTTTTTAATTTTAACTTTTTGATATTTTTTTCTTTTCAACAGAATAATGGATGCCAGAAACGTATCCAAACTTATTTTTAGGACCATCGGTTGACCGAAGCTATTTATTTTGATTTTTTAAAATTTAGACTAAATTTAATGGTTTTTAACCCCTGTTAGGTAAAAAACCATAGTCGGGCTTACTATTCCTCCCTAAATCGGGAGCCTGTGTTGCCCCCAAGTTTTTGATATACCTTTAAGGCTAAAAGACAATGACGCAGAGAATTTAAAAGCAAATCACGAAATATTGACACACTAAATAAATTAACAAAGATTGTAGCGCTGTGAAATTCAGGATTTTGCCCTAAAACTTTTGAAAATTGTTCTCCAAATAGCCAAATGTATGGCGTGCACAGTGTCAAGAAATCTAAAGAATCAAAGGAACACATAGCGAGTTATAGGTCTCACCATAATCCTCAAATGTAGCCTTTAATTTCAATATATATTCCAAGAAGTCAACAGATACAGCTTCAAACCTTAAACTATTGCCTGGAAATGAGAGCCCATGTCATCCCACTTCAATTAGGGTATAAAAACACCAGTTCCATTCTGTATTCTATGAGATATTACGGAAAAACGTTATTTCCGGCAATTTCACAGGGCAATTTGAAGGTTTTTTGCTTGTAACTCTGTTTCTAGATAGATTTGGGAAACAAAACTTTGACCAAATGTGCGCATTTGCAAGACGATTATTTTGAGCCCTTATACAAGACATTTCGATGTGTCATTCGGAAGATATCAGCAAAAAACCACATCAACGGGCAGTCTTGTTTTCGCCATAGAAATACCGTACCAGTGCCTACTGAGCCGTATGCACCGACGCTGCATTTTTTCCGAGAGTTTCGTACCCAGCCAAGTTTTTAGCGCTGACATGCCCTTAAATGTTCGCTTGTTTAACCCATTGAAACTTAAAGCTAGGCTTTGCAATTTTGCACACATAAAGCCAATGAATGGAACTACCTCTGGAATCAAACCGCATCTCCTGATTCAACCTAGAAACTGATAAATCAGCTGACGACGATGAAGCAATTTTGTTAGCGCTTCTTAACAAAAGTGCGTGATCAGCCGATAGCTTGTAGTAGGCCGGTGGACCACGACACTGAATGCTCTTGTGGAGTGTACTAACATGACCCTGAATGTTAGCTTATTTAACCCACTTAATCTTGCAGTTCAGTTTTGAAATTTAGCAAACAGAGAGCCAATGAATGGGGCTAAACCTGGAAAAAAGCGGCGTCTCGTTATTCAATCTAGAAAGTCACAAATCTACAGGGTTATTTCTGACGACGATCATGCAATTTCCAAGGCATGCAATTTCACAAAGGTGCGTGATCGGCCGGTAGTAGGTTCACAGCTTGCAAACCGAGAGAATGCTTAGCTGTGAACAAGATTGTGAGACTTGTGCTTGAGATAGAGCTCTGAAATTTTGTTGCAACAGAGAGAATGAGCTGGTCTATCTTTATAAGCCTTCCCATTATTCTGGTATACCTACAGAAGGAGCCAAGAGAGATCAAAATATTTGCTTTCCATTGGGAATTTTCCCCTTTTCCTTGGAAATATTTTCCATGCCCCAATCCAACTCGGGGTCCAAACCCTTGTGGGCGGCTTAAGACCACAATGCTTAAGTTTAGAGAATTGAAATTATATAGCCTTTAGTGTTGTTATAACCCTAGGCGTTAGCCTGTTGTCTTACCAGTCTCTTAGTGCTGGTAAGAACCTAAATATTCGCTTGTCTAACCCATTGACACTAAAAGCTAAGCTTTGAAATTAGGTTCAAATGACACCAATACATGGGGCTATCTCTGGCAACAAACCGTTTCTCTTTAGATGCCATGGAAAGTGAGATATCAGCAGGGTTATTTCTGGCGACGAATAAGCAATTTCCTTTAGGCTGCCCGTGGAAAAGTATGCAAACAGCCTTTAGAAGGTTTACAGCTTGCAAAACCAGAGAATGTTCAGCTGTGAAGAAAATTGTGAGATTTAAGCTTGAGATAAAACTCTGACATTTTGTTCCAGCGGAGAGAAAGAATCAGGCTATCTTTGCAAAACTTTTTCAATCTTCTGGTATACATAGGAAGGGAAGGAGGAGAGATCAAAATAACTTTTCCATTGGGTTGTTTTCCCCTTTTTCCTGGAAAAATTTCTTATGCTCCAAACCACCTCGGGGGTCAGTGGCACCCTCAAGACTTGTCCTTGTCCCTGCCGTGTACATTGTCCAGCCAACATCTCAGGTCTCAGGGAGTCGGAGTTGTATTCCCATCGGCTGGCAGAGGCCGGGAACACCGGGCCGGTCACACGAGGCAGCGGCTCTCTTGCCGCTGGCGGTACTGGCGGAGGGGAGCGCGACAGAGGTAAAAATTACATGTCTGCTAGTGTCACTTTCATGACAGTGTGCCCTATCTTTGGAGTTGCTGGCTTTGGATGTTTTCTTGAGTTTCAAACACCATGTCATGTTCAATTATGTGGCAAATATAAATATGTAAATAAATATAAATAGTACAGCGACATGGGATACCACGCACATATTTTTTCCCCCTTTCCACCACGTGACCGTGAGCAGTAACGTCGACGGCGGAGAGTCCAGCAGCGCAGTCAGGAATGCTTGGGGGCTAGTAGGAACATGGGCGGACCCAGGTCTAAGACTGGTTGGGTTGGAAATCACAATACTTAACCCGCGCCCCACCGGGGGTCCGGCGCCACCTTCGCCCCACCGGGGGCCATCGATGGCCCCCCTCTAACTCCGAAAATATGGGCGTTAGCGCAAATCTGCAAAGTGTAATAGAAAGCTCGCGTGAATTCAGTAAGAAATTACTTCGCATTTTTTAGTGCTCAGGTCAATGGTTTGACCTCCAGAGGTCAAATTAGGTCAAAATCGGCTATTTAGACTCAAATATGCAATGATTAAGCAAACTGGGCATAACTCTTATGTCATTAGAGCTATTGAGGCCTGGTAAAGTACATTTGATAGCAAATTGCCAGTACTTTTTCCGCTATGTGGAACGTAAAGACCTCCCGCCAGTGGTTTGACCACCAGAGGTCACCTCGTGACCTAATATGACCTGAGGTCACGAAAGGTCAAAAAGTGACCTTGCCGTATATCAAATGAAAGCCAGTGACAAGACAAACACGATAGTATTTGTTTCTCCGCTCTAGCTCAATTACGTCAAAAGTTATTGTCAAAATACTGTTTTTGACCTCTGGTGACCTTGGATGACCTTGGAAAAGTCAAAGGGCAAATATGACCCCTGGGATCCGTGAAAGGATGTCCAAAAACGTTGTTCTGAGCAGTCTGAGTATTTGCAATCATTTTTGTGGCTTTTATATCATGAAATAGCTTTTCCCCATGCTTTTCCAATTGGAGAGGTCGCCTCGTGACCTGACCTCAGGGCACGAAATCGAAAAATCCCTGACATACACCTTGTAGACCCTGGAGGGGTCATGAAGTGTAGGAAGTTTCAAATCAATCGACTTTGAAATGTAGCTCTTACAGAGCTCTAAAGGTGAAGTGAGGTGACCTTGGTTGACCTCGTCTGGTGACCTGACCTTGGGTGACCCGGGGTAAAAAATTTCAGGGATGATGGGAAAATGATGCAGTGAGAGGTAGAGCCCTCAACCGCGGTGCTGCGCCTCGTCGTTTTTCTGCTATCCCGGAAAAACCTTAGGGGGGCCATCGATGGCCCCCCGGTGGGGCGAGGGTTAATACCGGTTTCAGCATGATACAATCTTCAAGCAGTATTGCATTATTTTCTGTATATTTCAAGAAAGCTCAAAGGCTACCACATGATGCACCAGCCAAGCGCCGCCCCTCATTAGCCCGCCATCCCATTCGTCAGCCGGGCCCTTGCGCGCACGAAAATCATGGATGCACGCCTTCAGACTGTCCGCTCTTGCTTGGTGAACGGGTTAAAAACACCATGTTGGAGGATATTGAAAAAGGTGAGGGCATGGAGGTCCCTGAATATCATGACGTCAAACATATCTGGATATCCCATTGTTGGAGCTCTGCAAGCCCGCTTCCCGAATATTGGTAGCTAGGATACGTAGGAAGGCATAGGGAAAAGCGGTGGTAAACGTGTTTTTTATTAGTTTTCATTTTTTCTCAATCACTGTTGAATTTCTCTCAGAATTTGTTCATTTGGAGGAGGAAAAAATTGTCAAAAAACTAGAAAAAAACTTTTTTTAAAATTTTGACTTTTTCATAATTATTTCCTTTCGAACAGAACTATGGATGCCAGAAAAGTATCCGAACTCATTTTCAGGACCATCTGTTTGCCGAAGCTATTTATTTTGATTTTTTTAAATTTGGAATAAATTCAATAGTTTTCTACCCCTGTTAGATCTAAAAACCGTTGCTGGGTTTCCTATTTATCCCTAAATCGGGAGACTGTATCACCCCCAAGTTTTTGATATACATTGAAGGCTAGAAAACAAACACACGGAGTATTTAAAAGTAAATCACGAAATATGGCCACGATAAATACATTATCAAAGTTTGTAACGCTGTCAACTTCAGGGTTTTGCCCTGAACCTTCTGAAAAATTGGCTCCAAAAAGCCAAATGTATGGTGTGCACAGCACCGAGAAATCTAAGGAATCAAAAGTACACAAAGCGAGTTATAGGTCTCACAATAATCTCTAATTTGGCCTTTAATTTCAACATATATGCCAATACATCCTCAAATACAGCTTCAAACCTTAAACTTTTATCTGAAAATGAGACCTCGTGCCATCCCACCTCAATTACGGTATACAAACACCAGTTCCATTCGATATTCCATGATATATTACGAAAAAACGATGTTCCCGGCAAGTTTAGAGGAAAATTTGAAGGTTTTCTGCTCGTAACTTTGCTTTTAGAGTGATTTTGAAAGCAAAGTTATGACAAAAAATGCGCATTTCTAAGACGAGTATTTTGAGCCCGCCTGCGAGATATTCGGATGCGTGGTTCAAAAGATATCGGCAATAAACCACATGAAAATACAGCGCGGGTGCCTACTAAGCTGCATGCCCCGACACTGCACTTTTTCCCGGTGTTCTGCGTCTAGCCAAGTCGGCACCGCGCTGACATGACCCTAAATGTTCGCTTGTTTAACCCATTGAAACTTAAAGCTAAACTTTGAAATTTTGCACCCATAGAGCCAATGAATGGAGCTAGGTCTGGAATCAAACCGCATCTCTTTATTCAACCTAGAAACTGAGAAATCAGCCGACGCCGATGAAGCAATTTTGTTAAACCGCCTTAACAAAAGTGCGTGTTCGGCTGACCGCGTTTTGGAGGCCGGGACACTTGTAAATTGCATGTTTTTGTGGAGTTTACCAAAATGACCCTGAATGTTGGCTTATGTAGCCCACTTAGTTTTGAAACTTACAATGAAGGGCACCAATGAATGGGGCTAACGCTAACATAAAAACCATGCAAGTTCCTTAGCAGCGCCTTAACAAAGTTGCCGGTAGTAGGTTTACAGCTTGCAAACCGAGAGAATGCTTAGTGGTACCTGGCCTATTGAATATTTCCTATTACTTACTTACTTAAGGGCTTTTTATCAGGCGTTCTGTACAAGGCCACTGTGCCCGCCACTAAAGTTGATATTGGTTATTCAACATTTGGCTTTTTTGCGGGATGCCCAGGAGATCCCTCCAGAAAATCTGAGGGGATTGAAAGCACTAGAATATGTCTGCAGTCAGCCGTCTGTCATGTAACTGCTGTCACTTTCTGTCCCAAGTGTGGCCTAAACGTGCTGGGACAGTTAGGTGGCAGTGCTTACGTATGGACCCGGTGAGGCACGGGCTAAGGTTCTGACATTTCGGAAATTATTTTCCCTCTAATGCCTCAATGCTCTCAAACGTTGTCCTCTTTAGCCCATTGAAAATAAGAACGAAATTTCGCAGTATACTGCAAATAGTGTGGACAAATTAGGCTAGGTTTACTTCACACTGGAAATTGGGTGCCATGAACCTAAGTGGTGGGCCACATTTGGTCGGTGCGGGGGAGAAGCGCCAGTTGTAAGGAGCTTCATCCCTCCTTTGTGGGTTTGGTCACAGAGGGTCGATTAGCTTCAAAATCTGGCGCGAAGCGTTGGCGCGCATTTTCAAGTCGGCTGCCGGCCGGCGGTGGTCTCCCACGGCTGTGCCAGGAAGGGGGAGGGGCCGGGGGTGGCGACAGCGGCAGCAATGGCGTCCAGCGGAGGGGCGGCCGACCACAGGAGGTGAAAATGTCGTTCGGCCTGCTATTGCCACAGAGATGGAAAAATGTAGAAATGGATGAGGCTTATGTTGACTTTGTTGTATAGTTGAGGCATCCTTCCTAGAAAGGCTAAAAAACGAATTTTGTTCTATCTCTTCATACGCTCAGCCGATATTCATCTGACCACAATGACTTACTGTTTTAACCCTCGCCCCACCGGGGGGCCATCGATGGCCCCCCTAAGGTTTTTCCGGGATAGCAGAAAAACGACGAGACGCAGCACCGCGGTTGAGAGGTCTACCTCTCACTGCATCATTTTCCCATCATCCCTGAAATTTTTTACCCCGGGTCACCCAAGGTCAGGTCACCAGACGAGGTCAACCAAGGTCACCTCACTTCACCTTTAGAGCTCTGTAAGAGCTACATTTCAAAGTCGATCGATTTGAAACTTCCTACACTTAATGACCCCTCCAGGGTCGACAAGGTGTATATCCGGGATTTTTCGATTTCGTGCCCTGAGGTCAGGTCACGAGGCGACCTCTCCCATTGGAAAAGCATGGGGAAAAGCTATTTCATGATATAAAAGCCACAAAAATGATTGCAAATACTCAGACTGCTCAGAACAACGTTTTTGGACACCCTTTCACGGATCCCAGGGGTCATATTTGCCCTTTGACTTTTCCAAGGTCATCCAAGGTCACCAGAGGTCAAAAACAGTATTTTGACAATAACTTTTGACCTAATTGAGCTAGAGCGGTGAAACAAACACCATCGTGTTTGTCTTGTCACTGGCTTTCATTTGATATACGGCAAGGTCACTTTTTGACTTTTCGTGACCTCAGGTCATATTAGGTCACGAGGTGACCTCTGGCGATCAAACCACTGGCGGGAGGTCTTTACGTTCCACATAGCGGAAAAAGTACTGGCAATTTTCTATCAAATGTACTTTACCAGGCCTCAATA
Organism: Lepas anatifera; assembly: GCA_034440635.1. Taxonomy (NCBI): domain Eukaryota; kingdom Metazoa; phylum Arthropoda; class Thecostraca; family Lepadidae; genus Lepas; species Lepas anatifera. The sequence goes on along the minus strand of JAOTON010000787.1, from coordinate 76,437 downwards.
GCTCTAATGACATAAGAGTTATGCCCAGTCTGCTTAATCATTGCATATTTGAGTGAAAATAGCCGATCTTGACCTAATTTGACCTCTGGAGGTCAAACCATTGACCTGAGCACTAAAACATGCGAAGTAATTTCTTACTGAATTCACGCGAGCTTTCTATTGCACTTTGCAGATTTGTGCTAACGCCCATATTTTCGGAGTTAGAGGGGGGCCATCGATGGCCCCCCGGTGGGGCGAAGGTGGCGCCGGACCCCCGGTGGGGCGCGGGTTAACCGAGGTGACCGGCCCCAAAGTAGATTTAGCGCCCACCCCTGGTGATAAAGGGGTGTATTTGGTTGATTTATTGTGACAGCTCACAGCACACTCAATGGTACCTTCTAGTATGAAAATAATCACTAAAAGGTCCTATTTCACCTGCAATCGATTGTTTTCATTCTGGCAATGAATAAATACCCGACAAGGGTCCAATGGTATCTTTTCATTGCCAAAATGCAACTACGTTGTTTTACTGGGGAAACCGGTTAAATGGGTGTTTCTGGGTGATTTATGATTGCTACGGCTTGCAGCACTCTCAATGAACAGTTTTAGGATGAGAATAATCACTCAAAGGCTCTCATTCACCTGGAATCAGTTATTTACATTCTGGCAATGAAAATATTCCCGGCAAGGGTCCAGTGGTATCTTTCCATTGCTAAATTGTCAACTCAGTGTATTGTCGAGAAATACTTATTCAAGACGTGTTTATTTAGCATTGCTACCGCATACAACAAGCTTGAATGTCCAATCTAGCCTTAAAACATCACTAATAGGCCTTAATTTACCTGGAATCGATTTTTACATTCTGGCAATGGAAATATACCGGGCAAGGGTCCAATGGTATCTTTAAATTGCCAAATTGTCAACCCCGTGTGTAAACCACATTTTGCTCTCCAAACTTGTGTTGGAGCTTGTTTAAGGCTTACACCACACCCAATTGTCCATTCCAGTGTTGGATTAGTCACCAAAAGGCAGTCATTCAGTCGAAACCCGCCCGTTGACATTTTGGCAATGTAAATATACCCGGCAAGGGTCCCGACAATGGTCCAGGGGTATCTTTTCATTGCCAACTGTGTCTTTTTGCTGGGAATTCCTGTTAAAGGGGTGTTTTTGGTTAGTTTATGATTGCTAAGGCTTGCAACACTCTCAACAGTATATTCTAGGATAAAAATAATCACTAAAAGGCTCCCGTTCGCCTGGAGTCGATTTTTTACATTCTTGCAATGGAAATATACCGGGCAAGGGTCCAGTGGTATCTTTTCATTGCCAAAATGTCAAAGGTGTGTTTCTACCTCATTTTTCACTCCAAGCCTTTTCTACCACAAATGCCGACGGGTGGGTCGACTGCAAGTGGGTCTACTCACACTTTTCTTGCACTCAGGCATATGTGGCATCCACCGTGCTGGTGTGTGATGAAAAACGACATCAACAATTTTCTGCATAACCGAATTAATTACGATTGGCGGCACAGTCCGTCACGCTATCGACCTCTTACTGGAAACACAACTGCTTAAAATTATAGATACATTTTAAGAACAGCATTCCTTCCTGGTCCCGCCACTAATATAATATAATATTAAGCGTGACGACACAACTTCAATTCGCGTCGCCCAGTCATGCCATTAACCTGCGTAATTTTTGAAAGCAAAATCGGAAAATTCATTAATGCTCCCCTCCTGGCTCTGCCACTATTGCAACGTAATGAGCATCGCAACCAACGCAACTACCATGCACGGCACTAAGCCAATCGCCCTACGACGGCACTGTTGCACTCCCAATTAAAGCACGCTTCCTGACTACGCAAGAAAAAAGCGAGCTAAGAAAACTTAATTAGATCCCCCTTACTGCATCCGCCCCTGCTGCAACATAATGTTCATCGCATCCAACGCAATTCCTGTGCAGGACGGCCGTGCCGCCGCCGCCGACACTCTTGCTTGTCCTCCGCCAGTCGTCGCCACCGGCCGGTGTCAGCGACAATATGGTCAGAGGCTGTACGTCGGCAGTTCTGGTGCACATTATTTCAGCCAACGTAGACTCCAATGGTTAGCCAGAATTGCCGACTGGGGTACCACGTTTGCCGACAAATCAGCTGATAGTCGGCAAAAACGGTACGAAAAGCTCCAGGGCATTACGAAGCCAGCCATTCGTCGCCTGGCTCGTCGTGGTGGTGTCAAGCGCATCAGCGGTCTGATCTACGAAGAGACCCGCGGTGTGCTGAAGGTGTTCCTGGAGAACGTCATCCGTGACGCTGTCACCTACACCGAGCACGCCAAGAGGAAGACTGTCACCGCTATGGACGTCGTCTACGCCCTGAAGCGCCAGGGACGCACCCTTTATGGCTTCGGCGGATAGATTACCCCGGTTCGAGGAAACGCTTTCTTCAAAGCGACGACAACAGGCCTTTTTAAAGGCCACCATATGAGTCGATTCTGGTTTTGCATGACAGCGCTTAGTTAGGGCCTTTATTCCTACTCATTTTCTTTTCGCACCACACCCGATTGATATCCCCCCGTGATCCCTTACCAAATTAGGGACTTGTAGGGATGAACCTGCCTCATTGCTACCTCCCTTCGCATCAATAGCATTGATAATACCGTACAATATTGAGGGAAACGACATAAGATATATGCTATGCATGGAATTCCACAGAATTGAAAAAATATAACAGAGCAGTTGATCGTAATGAAATACTTTCAATTCAACACCACATAATCTATCTAAATCCTTCATAGAATGTAATGCTAATTAGACCAATAGATTAGGAAAATCAAATTCATAGATACCTGTTGAAAATTGGATCTGTACAACCCAACCCCGATTTACATTGCCATTTTTTACATTCATTGCCTGTATTTTCTCGTATTGGTAATATATAATTATAACAGTTTATTTTAATTTTTGCGTTGTATTCATAATGCAGCCCCACCTTACGAAGATCTGTAACAGGTAGTAAAATTCCAATCTCAATTATGGTGATACTAAAATAAATATAAATGTATACATATGAGTTACAAATAGCATGCCACACAAAAATAGTTTTCCAAAGTTTTATTTACATTTAGAAAAAACATATATAAATACATATACATATATCTGATAATTTATTACAAGAATTTGTTTTATTTTTTTCAAACACAAATAGCGATGAAGTTACGTCTACAAAAATTCATGGCAGCATGTATTTGTTCATGTCTGGTGATTTCAAGGATTGCTGCACTAAATTAAAAATAGGCCACCAATAAGCCTGATATGAAAATATAAATCATATATGCACCGAAATATTGGCACACCATGGCACTGCTATGTTGTATATCTACCCATAGGTAATAAATACTTGTTTTGTAAGTTCATTTTATAATTGATACCTAATTTTTACTCTTCATCTCAAGCGTAATCATTTTAAAATTTCGAATTTAGTGCGACTTTCCTAGATATCAAAAACTATATACCATTAGTTTCTTAGTTCCATATTTGTTTGTACACATGGTTCCATCAAGATGTGTTGTCAAATAATTGATTAACCAATTATCGCTGGCTTATCTTTAATCGTGAATGGCATTTATAATTAAATTCATGGTCTCACTCATTTAAAAACTACCTGACGCAGTCCCGTTTCCATAACATTGAGCTTCTCTTCTTTATACTTGTGTGCCATATTTGCTATTAATGGAAAGAAATTAAGTCATAATCATAAACAACTCGGAATAAACTACAAAAAATAATTTAAAACTAATATGCCAATAATTTAGAATCACATAATAATGTCAATGATGTACGTTTGCAAACGAATAGTACTAATAGCGGTATATCACCGGTGTGAGCTGCTCAATGGGTATTTCACGGCAGTCTGCAATCGAATCCACGCCAACGCAACTAGGTGGCCTTCAAAAAGGCCTATTTTGTGTTGGCCTTAAGAAAGACCTTTCACCCTGAGGCGCCAGTCTACTTCTTCTCAGTCTTCTTGGGCAGCAGCACCGCCTGAATGTTGGGCAGCACACCACCCTGTGCGATTGTCACGCCCGACAGCAGCTTGTTGAGCTCCTCGTCGTTGCGGATGGCCAGCTGGAGGTGACGCGGGATGATCCTGGTCTTCTTGTTGTCGCGGGCGGCGTTGCCAGCCAGCTCGAGCACCTCAGCGGCGAGGTACTCCATGACGGCAGCCAGGTACACCGGGGCACCGGCACCGACGCGCTCGGCGTAGTTGCCCTTGCGGAGCAGACGGTGGATACGGCCCACCGGGAACTGCAGGCCCGCGCGAGACGAGCGCGACTTGGACTTTCCCTTCACCTTTCCGCCCTTGCCGCGTCCAGACATGTTAGCGGATACTGAAGCCTCAGTGATTTCCCAACAATTTGGCCCCACCTGGCCAAGCCAAGTTAAGCAGGAGAACTAGTGTGGCCGTTTGGCCCGCTTCGTGTTCGCCCTGGTGGCTGCGGCGCAAACTACTCGACACTTGGTGTTATATAGAATCTGAAGACCGTGCGGACTGCTAATATTCGTGTATCGTATCAGCTGTCAGTGGAAATGCCGCCGAAGACAAGCGGAAAGGCCGCCAAGAAGGCCGGCAAGGCCCAGAAGAACATCTCCAAGGGAGATAAGAAGCGCAGGAAGAAGAGGAAGGAATCGTACGCCATCTACATCTACAAGGTGCTGAAGCAGGTGCACCCGGACACTGGCATCTCGTCCAAGGCCATGAGCATCATGAACTCGTTCGTGAACGACATCTTCGAGCGCATCGCCGCCGAGGCCTCCCGTCTGGCCCACTACAACAAGCGGTCGACCATCACGTCCCGGGAGATCCAGACGGCCGTCCGTCTGCTGTTGCCCGGTGAACTGGCCAAGCACGCTGTGTCTGAGGGCACCAAGGCCGTCACCAAGTACACCAGCAGCAAGTAAATCCGCATGGGTGCAGTGTTTGGTCTCGCGTTCGTCGGTGATGCTGCCTCATTCTCATCAATCATTTCTCCTCATGCTCATCAACGCCGGCGACTGACGAGACACCCGCGTCGCAACCAATAGGTCTTTTTTAAGACCACCACTCATTCCCGTACAAAGCGATTGTAGAACTAACGTTGCTCGTTGGAATCACCACTCTGGACCTCTGGAGAGTCGTGTGTGGTGAATGAACTGGGCATCACTATGTGGGCGCGTTGGGTGGGCACCGATCTGTGGGGGTTTGACACCTCGCTTTAGAATAGGGTATTGCGTAGCGGAGGCGCGCACGTTTCCGACGCGATTGGACATTGCGCTTATGGCGCGATAGAGAATTCAATTATGATTGCATGTTTGAATGTTGTGCTAATTTTTGAGATGGCAATTTTTAACTTGAGTTCCCAGGAGACCACTTAGTAAAAGGGCAGCCGACTGCCGGTGTAGGAACGTCCAGAACATTGGAGGCGGGCACGCAGTGTGTTGCGGTACCAGAAATGCCGACTTTTGAAGGGACCGGTAATAATCTGGCCAGGCTTGTCGACTCTCGTACAGCCTCATGGAAAGTGCAGTCGTTGTGCCCCTTCCAGTCACCCTTGACCCCGGGTATGATGTTGGCTCAGATTGGTGCAGCTACTCGAAAGGGTACGCCAATAGTGAATTTCTGGCTCGCTCGATGCGAATCGGTAAACAGAAATGCCGACCCTTCTCATGCTGATCCGCCTTTGGCATTTCTGGTACAAGTTTTGCCACGAGCAAACCAAAAATTCACCCTTAGACGCGAGATCGACATTTCTGGTTTCCTCGAATCAAACAGGTAAACTTTACGTAGCAAAAATGACGACACTCCCATGCTGAGCCGCCTTCGGCATTTCTGCTACGAGCCAACCACAAATAACGACGCCGCGGCTCAGGGTGACTGCAAGGGGGGCGGGCATTTCCAGTCTGCTCGAAGCTAATAGGTAAATTTGTCGTACCAAAAATGGTCGACTACAAGGGGTACGTTGTGGGTCACGAATGACAACGCTGCCCTAACAGCCACTCTTAGCGGTATGCAGTCATCATTCGTGGTCTGCTGGTAAACATGTGGTACGACGGATCCATGGCTAGGGATATGTCAAAATTTGAGCACGTTGCAGCCATTTTCGGTGGAAACATGGCATTACAAAATTCGGAAATCACTAATACCTCAAGAACTGTTAGACCCATACAAAGGAAACAATTGTGTTGATGGCTCCGATGGGTTTGGTTGATGCAGATTTGGCGTTGCTAGAGCTTTCAAATGAAGCTCGAAGACTTGATCGAGCTGTATTAGAGCCCTAATTCCACCCTGGTTTTTCAGTCTTATTGAAGAATAGCATAATCGGCTTACATGACCTGATGTCGAGCTTCAGCCATAACCTGTTGAATTGATCACCCCGAGGGAAAAAAGCAGCTCCTGTCCGAAACCGCTATGTGGGGGCCTCAAGAAAACCGGTGCTAAACAGCGGCCATGAGCATGCCAACGGCCAGACAGTCATGGCCGGTTTGGGGTAACCAGTCATCTGTCAGCTAGGTCACAGTAACCAGTCATCCGTAGTCGTTTTCTTGTCAAAACTAGGTAGCTGGTACATGCGTCCAAGTCGTGCCAACGTCACATGCAGCGACATAGACAACGGTCCTAGCAAAGGTCGTTGTAAAGACGATGGCAAAGGTCATGGCAAAGGTGGAGGCAAAGGTGGAGGCAAAGGGGGCAACAAAGGGATGTCAAAGGTATGAGGTAGCAGCCGGTAGGGAAAGTGTCCAGATATGTTTGTAAGACGGAATTTCACAGAACAGACGATGCCTCTGCTGGAATTCACAGCAGTCATGTACAAGCCTCAGCACATCTTTCTCCGTTCCACTCAATAGTTGTTGCCGCCTGGCTTCCAACGGCAAGGGGCGTCTGGCTCAGGAGACGGGCAACAGTTTAAACCGACACCATCGTGCCGGGCCACTCGGGAGACATTTAACCGTCCATGCAATACATCGCAAATGATATTGCCCGTATTTCAGCACAAACTGCTGAGCCGTAAGAGTGTGGAGCTCCGGGTGGCAGCCCTGAATCTCAGCTGGTGTCGTGACCCAAGTTACGTTCGTCGACGGCATACCGGGTTTGGAAGCCTCCTTGCGCCTCATGCTAGCTGGGTGCAATCGTGACAGTGTCATCGCTGGACTGACAACATGTTGAAAGGTCGGATTTCAGAGCTCCATGGTGTTCAAGCCGGTGTGCCCCCTAAAATTCAATGGAACAACGTAACCAAACATTAATGTTGCAATTCGGTACACCAGTCCAGTGACGTCAGATGCATTTTGTGCACTCGGGTGTGGGCAACACTTAGTACGCCCACAAACTCTGTGCACCGGTAAAGCTAAAATTTTATCGCTATGACCGATACCGCTGCTGCTCCCGCTCCGGCGAAAGCCTCCAAGCCCAAGGTGGCTAGGGCCAAGCCTACGCATCCTCCCACCGTGGAGATGGTGCAAGGCGCCATCAAAGGCCTGAAGGAGCGTGGTGGTTCTTCGTTGATAGCGATCAAGAAGTACATCGCTGCCAACTACAAGGTCGACGTCGAGAAGCTGGCTCCATTCATCAAGCGTGCCCTCAAGTCGGGTGTCACTTCTGGCTCCTTGGTGCAGACTAAGGGTAAAGGTGCCAGCGGCTCCTTCAAGCTGTCGGCGGCGACGCTGAAAGACAAGCCCAAGAAGGCTGCTGTCAAAAAAGTTGCCAAGTCACCAGCCAAAAAGGCGACGAAAAAGCCGGCCAAAAAGCCCGCCGCAAAGAAGGCCGCCAAGTCGCCGGCCAAGGCCAAAAAAGCTGCAAAATCGCCCGCCAAGGCGAAGAAACCTGCGGCCAAGAAGCCCAGCAAGGCCAAGAAAACCGCCAAGTCTCCGGTCAAAAAGCCCAAAGCGCCCAAGGCGAAGAAGTCTCCGGCAAAGAAGGCAGCCAAGAAGTAAGCGGCTATTGCCGGTGCTATTTACGGCGACGCGTCAGCGATGGCTGGCAATGGCTCTTGTTAGAGCCACACCATTCTTGTCCAGGCATGCATTGCAGACGTCACGCCAATGTCTTTTGCTCAGAGAACTTTGTCTTGTTTCTGAGGTGCGACTCCGTCGTGCACTTAAAGGGAGATACGCGAAAATTTTGTCTTGGCTATATGAAAAGGTTACAAAAAAGCTCATTTTTGCGAATTCGGCCTGTAAATGCCTTCAAATTGCTCTCAAAGTCAACATTTCTAGACGACTTTACCGGTACACCTCATATCGATGTATATGACGTACACACGGCCAAGACTATCAATTTCTCTAAGAAGTAGGTCATATCTCGCCTGAACAGTAATGTAGATGCTTGGACTTTTACAGAAAACAATTACTTTAGAAAAACAACATTCCGAAACTCTTTCGAAATAGAAATATAGGGCTTAAAAGAAATCACAATTCACCAATCAGAAGCCTGGGAATTCTCAAACCGGGGTCACGTGCCCCATCTGACGCAAAAGTTTTGTCGTCCTGGGGCTGAAGCAGAAAACGACTCAAGACCCGCGGAGCGAAACCGCTGAAGACTTGAGTAATTATGCTTTTTTCCGTTTCAAGGGCAAACTAATTCATTTTGTAGTTTTTAAAAGCTTTTTGGAAATAATTCAAACACAAATACAGGAGAACAGACCTTTGTGTTATTGAATAAAACATTACTTTTCAACTTTAACACGCACATTGACGGGGGCGGGTACCCGCCCCCCGTCAATGCGAAGGTGGCTTAGACCCCGGTCAATGCGCGTGTGAACCCTTGCCCCACGGGGGGCATCGATGGCCACCCCCGGTGGGGCGAAGGTGGCGCTGGACCCCCGGTGGGGCGCGGGTCAAATGCGGATAGAACGTGCGGAGAAACCCATGCTCTGAAAACATAGCAGCCAGTGACTCGCTGTTTCCACCAATGGAATCGGCGTGGTCTGAAATGGGGCATTCTTGACTTTCTGATCCATCCGTAAATACCAACGCTATAACGTATTTTTTGTATAAAGGGCCCAGAGAATCAATCTCGTGAAGCAGCCAAAAATTATTCTCGGGAGTGCTCACGAGAGTCATTCTCAGCGACATACGGGAGCTAGTCTTGGGGCTCAGGGGCACCTGAGAACAAGCTCGGACCCCCTGAGGCCAAACCCAGAAGCCCCAAAATCAATGTGCGATAATCCAGAGCCTTCGATATCGATGATCGGGGGTCCCCTGACACCAAGCTGGGGGAGGGGAGCCCTGAAACCAAGTTAGCGCAAATCTGCAAAGTGAATTAGAAGGGTCGAGCGAGTCCAGTAAGTTAATGGTGTAACCATTGATCACCGCAGCAAGGATTGCTAATTGCTCCCTTCTTAATTTCGCAGGCCAAAAAGTAGCGCTTTACGTTAAGGCGTCAGTATTTATTTACAGATCAACATGAAACTCATTAGTAGTCCGTTTCAGATCACGCCGATTCGATTGGTTAAAAAAGCGAGTCGCTAACTGCTCTGGTGACGGAGCATGAGTTTCTCCGCACCTTCTATCCGCATTTTAGTCCCTCCCCTAATTGCACCAACAAAAGAACATTAGCTGGTACGACAGTACCGCTTCCAATTTCCAAGACACTTAGTTTATTCGTTTAACAAAGTGAGGTAGGAAATCGCTCGACAATTTCATTCTAAATTCACTTTAAATTTTTATTTCCATTGTTTCACACTACCCTAGAATAGTTTTGCTACCATCTAATTGCCAATAATAGTCTTTGCTCAAAACAAAACAGTCTTGATGCTGCTTCTTTTTCTTCATTGCCACTAAAGCAGACGGCCTCACTATTTCTGCTCCCAGTATGCCGCAACGGTGTTTTGGCGCAGTCATGCATTCCCCAGTTGTATACTGGCCTCATCTCCTCAGTGTTTTTCCCCAACCCTGGCAAAAAGAGCAGGCTCAGCGGATGACACAAGGCCAAAGGTGGAATTTCTGCACAAGCATTGGTCACGGTAACCATAATTGAATATTTTTGTTTGTTTTTCTTTTGGCAGTGCTCATCACTGGAACTTCCCAAGACAAGAAGGTGAGTGTGAAGGATATTTTGTCAACATAAATGAAATTGATATGTTTAAATTTTCAAGCATGCTGTGTGTTGAATTGTTTTAGTGGATGCATGGCCTTACAAATGCATGTGTTAGTTATGCATTTCCTCTTCACTGATTATTATTTGAATACCGACTTCATTTTCGACTTGAGCCAAACTTGAGTTGGGTTGTGTTTTTAGTCACATCCTAATTGTGTTGGCCAGACTGAAGTTTGAGTCTGAGTTGTGTTGGTTCACTGTGTCGCCCCTGGTTAATTGAGTCAACCACTTCTTGCATGTGACAGCAGTGTGACACTCCATTTTAAAGGTTTGAATTGCTGTGGCGGTGCTAATATTAACAATGGGCATGGTATGCTGTGTACAGGAAATGCCCATGTAGCTAGGTTTTTCAATGGCCTTCCTGCCTGAGCCTGTATATGTCTTTGAACTATGATCAATGAATTCCACAGAGCCAAACAGAAGGCAACCACAGTGTTCAAGTCCGAGCATGCTGCTCGTGGTGTGGGGCGTCTTGTATCACCTCCAAACCTGAAAGCCAGTTGGACAACCCTAGCCAACCTGACAACGTCATGCGGTAAGTGAATGAGGTGAGTGTAGATGTCCACAACTTTTCAAGCTGTCAACACATTTCAATTTCATTTTCACTTTGTTTGAGTCAGCAGCCTTCGCGACTGAGGTCAACTTTAACCAAGCTGTGCCTATGCTAACTGAAACTAACCTCGACTCATCTTATTCAAACCTAGCCTAGCCAACCAGAACCTGCTACATGCCAGCGAGGAAGCTGTGGTCAGGGCTGCCAAAATAGCCACCTCCCCAGTGGTGGGACCCATAATTGGAAGTTCACATTTCCATGGAAAAATATGCAGCACTTGTTTTCCAAGCAAAACCCAGGCTGCCAACAGATAGCATGGGAATCCGTCTTTCTGGCCGGTATTTCATCATTGCTGAGGTTTTCTGCCCGGTCGGTGTTCACAAATTGTAACATTTTGGACAGGTTGCTAGTTTAGATAGCATAGCTGGACATAGCTGTTCAGAAAATGCATGAAATGTACTGGAAGGTCATAAACTTGTGATCACTGAAAAATACCTTCCATATATCCACCAAACCAAAGCTGCCAATGCATGAGGAAACGTGTTGGTTCCGTGGAAATCTACCTTCAAGCAGAGTGGATTCACCCTGGTGATTTTAGCAGTATGGCTGAACTGTATGTTAGATAAACAAAGAGAGGTGAAAGGAGTGGTAATTGACAAGGTTTTGGAGCAGAAATTGCTTCAGTTTTATTGCAGCCCCAGAAAATACCGCAAAGCCGTAGCCAAACAGCATGTAAATGTGTTCCCATTTGGATTTTGTAGCTATTATGGCCAACTCTGGACACAGCTTTTCACCACTGGTGAGGGCGCCTTCTTTAGCACATTACCCGACTTTGCCGTCGACTGGTGTCTGCATCAAATTTAAACGACAGCTTAGTGGTCCTGATAAGGACCTGTTTTGTTGACGCACAGTTTCGTCACTGCTTAAGCACGCTCGCCACGGATGCGGCGCGCCAGCTGGATGTCCTTGGGCATGATGGTGACACGCTTGGCGTGGATGGCGCACAGGTTGGTGTCCTCAAACAGACCGACCAGGTAGGCCTCGCTGGCCTCCTGCAGGGCCATGACGGCGCTGCTCTGGAAACGGAGATCGGTCTTGAAGTCCTGGGCAATCTCACGCACCAGACGCTGGAACGGCAGCTTGCGGATCAGCAGCTCAGTGCTCTTCTGGTAGCGACGGATCTCACGCAGGGCGACCGTGCCGGGGCGGTAGCGGTGGGGCTTCTTGACGCCGCCGGTGGCCGGCGCGCTCTTGCGAGCGGCCTTTGTGGCCAGCTGCTTGCGTGGCGCCTTGCCACCGGTGGACTTGCGGGCAGTCTGCTTGGTACGCGCCATGGTGAGTGTCGATCTGAATCTGAATACCTGGCGTCCTTTACTGCGATATATTAGTAAACTTTTCCACCTATAGGTGGCAGCACTCAAGTGGCGTCCTCCCACATTTGCTTGTGCTAAATTACAGCGGTGCGCTATGGTGCACCTATTATGGCATAGTCCGGCACCCTTAGGGTCACCGAATATCGATATCATCCCTGAAAATCGAAAATGACCGGACGCGGCAAGGGAGGAAAGGGACTCGGAAAGGGCGGAGCCAAGCGGCACCGCAAAGTTCTGCGTGACAACATCCAGGGCATCACCAAGCCCGCCATCCGTCGTCTGGCTCGCCGTGGCGGTGTGAAGCGCATCAGCGGTCTGATCTACGAAGAGACCCGCGGTGTGCTGAAGGTGTTCCTGGAGAACGTCATCCGTGACGCTGTCACCTACACCGAGCACGCCAAGCGCAAGACCGTCACCGCCATGGACGTCGTCTACGCCCTGAAGCGCCAGGGACGTACCCTGTACGGTTTCGGCGGATAGATTACCCCGGTTCGAGGAAACGCTTTCTTCAAAGCGACGACAACAGGCCTTTTTAAAGGCCACCATATGAGTCGATTCTGGTTTTGCATGACAGCGCTTAGTTAGGGCCTTTATTCCTACTCATTTTCTTTTCGCACCACACCCGATTGATATCCCCCCCGTGATCCCTTACCAAATTAGGGACTTGTAGGGATGAACCTGCCTCATTGCTACCTCCCTTCGCATCAATAGCATTGATAATACCGTACAATATTGAGGGAAACGACATAAGATATATGCTATGCATGGAATTCCACAGAATTGAAAAAATATAACAGAGCAGTTGATCGTAATGAAATACTTTCAATTCAACACCACATAATCTATCTAAATCCTTCATAGAATGTAATGCTAATTAGACCAATAGATTAGGAAAATCAAATTCATAGATACCTGTTGAAAATTGGATCTGTACAACCCAACCCCGATTTACATTGCCATTTTTTACATTCATTGCCTGTATTTTCTCGTATTGGTAATATATAATTATAACAGTTTATTTTAATTTTTGCGTTGTATTCATAATGCAGCCCCACCTTACGAAGATCTGTAACAGGTAGTAAAATTCCAATCTCAATTATGGTGATACTAAAATAAATATAAATGTATACATATGAGTTACAAATAGCATGCCACACAAAAATAGTTTTCCAAAGTTTTATTTACATTTAGAAAAAACATATATAAATACATATACATATATCTGATAATTTATTACAAGAATTTGTTTTATTTTTTTCAAACACAAATAGCGATGAAGTTACGTCTACAAAAATTCATGGCAGCATGTATTTGTTCATGTCTGGTGATTTCAAGGATTGCTGCACTAAATTAAAAATAGGCCACCAATAAGCCTGATATGAAAATATAAATCATATATGCACCGAAATATTGGCACACCATGGCACTGCTATGTTGTATATCTACCCATAGGTAATAAATACTTGTTTTGTAAGTTCATTTTATAATTGATACCTAATTTTTACTCTTCATCTCAAGCGTAATCATTTTAAAATTTCGAATTTAGTGCGACTTTCCTAGATATCAAAAACTATATACCATTAGTTTCTTAGTTCCATATTTGTTTGTACACATGGTTCCATCAAGATGTGTTGTCAAATAATTGATTAACCAATTATCGCTGGCTTATCTTTAATCGTGAATGGCATTTATAATTAAATTCATGGTCTCACTCATTTAAAAACTACCTGACGCAGTCCCGTTTCCATAACATTGAGCTTCTCTTCTTTATACTTGTGTGCCATATTTGCTATTAATGGAAAGAAATTAAGTCATAATCATAAACAACTCGGAATAAACTACAAAAAATAATTTAAAACTAATATGCCAATAATTTAGAATCACATAATAATGTCAATGATGTACGTTTGCAAACGAATAGTACTAATAGCGGTATATCACCGGTGTGAGCTGCTCAATGGGTATTTCACGGCAGTCTGCAATCGAATCCACGCCAACGCAACTAGGTGGCCTTCAAAAAGGCCTATTTTGTGTTGGCCTTAAGAAAGACCTTTCACCCTGAGGCGCCAGTCTACTTCTTCTCAGTCTTCTTGGGCAGCAGCACCGCCTGAATGTTGGGCAGCACACCACCCTGTGCGATTGTCACGCCCGACAGCAGCTTGTTGAGCTCCTCGTCGTTGCGGATGGCCAGCTGGAGGTGACGCGGGATGATCCTGGTCTTCTTGTTGTCGCGGGCGGCGTTGCCAGCCAGCTCGAGCACCTCAGCGGCGAGGTACTCCATGACGGCAGCCAGGTACACCGGGGCACCGGCACCGACGCGCTCGGCGTAGTTGCCCTTGCGGAGCAGACGGTGGATACGGCCCACCGGGAACTGCAGGCCCGCGCGAGACGAGCGCGACTTGGACTTTCCCTTCACCTTTCCGCCCTTGCCGCGTCCAGACATGTTAGCGGATACTGAAGCCTCAGTGATTTCCCAACAATTTGGCCCCACCTGGCCAAGCCAAGTTAAGCAGGAGAACTAGTGTGGCCGTTTGGCCCGCTTCGTGTTCGCCCTGGTGGCTGCGGCGCAAACTACTCGACACTTGGTGTTATATAGAATCTGAAGACCGTGCGGACTGCTAATATTCGTGTATCGTATCAGCTGTCAGTGGAAATGCCGCCCAAAACCAGTGGCAAGGCCGCCAAGAAGGCCGGCAAGGCCCAGAAGAACATCTCCAAGGGAGATAAGAAGCGCAGGAAGAAGAGGAAGGAATCGTACGCCATCTACATCTACAAGGTGCTGAAGCAGGTGCACCCGGACACTGGCATCTCGTCCAAGGCCATGAGCATCATGAACTCGTTCGTGAACGACATCTTCGAGCGCATCGCCGCCGAGGCCTCCCGTCTGGCCCACTACAACAAGCGGTCGACCATCACGTCCCGGGAGATCCAGACGGCCGTCCGTCTGCTGTTGCCCGGTGAACTGGCCAAGCACGCTGTGTCTGAGGGCACCAAGGCCGTCACCAAGTACACCAGCAGCAAGTAAATCCGCATGGGTGCAGTGTTTGGTCTCGCGTTCGTCGGTGATGCTGCCTCATTCTCATCAATCATTTCTCCTCATGCTCATCAACGCCGGCGACTGACGAGACACCCGCGTCGCAACCAATAGGTCTTTTTTAAGACCACCACTCATTCCCGTACAAAGCGATTGTAGAACTAACGTTGCTCGTTGGAATCACCACTCTGGACCTCTGGAGAGTCGTGTGTGGTGAATGAACTGGGCATCACTAATGTGGGCGCGTTGGGTGGGCACCGATCTGTGGGGGTTTGACACCTCGCTTTAGAATAGGGTATTGCGTAACGGAGGCGCGCACGTTTCCGACGCGATTGGACATTGCGCTTATGGCGCGATAGAGAATTCAATTATGATTGCATGTTTGAATGTTGTGCTAATTTTTGAGATGGCAATTTTTAACTTGAGTTCCCAGGAGACCACTTAGTAAAAGGGCAGCCGACTGCCGGTGTAGGAACGTCCAGAACATTGGAGGCGGGCACGCAGTGTGTTGCGGTACCAGAAATGCCGACTTTTGAAGGGACCGGTAATAATCTGGCCAGGCTTGTCGACTCTCGTACAGCCTCATGGAAAGTGCAGTCGTTGTGCCCCTTCCAGTCACCCTTGACCCCGGGTATGATGTTGGCTCAGATTGGTGCAGCTACTCGAAAGGGTACGCCAATAGTGAATTTCTGGCTCGCTCGATGCGAATCGGTAAACAGAAATGCCGACCCTTCTCATGCTGATCCGCCTTTGGCATTTCTGGTACAAGTTTTGCCACGAGCAAACCAAAAATTCACCCTTAGACGCGAGATCGACATTTCTGGTTTCCTCGAATCAAACAGGTAAACTTTACGTAGCAAAAATGACGACACTCCCATGCTGAGCCGCCTTCGGCATTTCTGCTACGAGCCAACCACAAATAACGACGCCGCGGCTCAGGGTGACTGCAAGGGGGGCGGGCATTTCTAGTCTGCTCGAAGCTAATAGGTAAATTTGTCGTACCAAAAATGGTCGACTACAAGGGGTACGTTGTGGGTCACGAATGACAACGCTGCCCTAACAGCCACTCTTAGCGGTATGCAGTCATCATTCGTGGTCTGCTGGTAAACATGTGGTACGACGGATCCATGGCTAGGGATATGTCAAAATTTTAGCACGTTGCAGCCATTTTCGGTGGAAACATGGCATTACAAAATTCGGAAATCACTAATACCTCAAGAACTGTTAGACCCATACAAAGGAAACAATTGTGTTGATGGCTCCGATGGGTTTGGTTGATGCAGATTTGGCGTTGCTAGAGCTTTCAAATGAGGCTCGAAGACTTGATCGAGCTGTATTAGAGCCCTAATTCCACCCTGGTTTTTCAGTCTTATTTAAGAATAGCATAATCGGCTTACATGACCTGATGTCGAGCTTCAGCCATAACCTGTTGAATTGATCACCCCGAGGGAAAAAAGCAGCTCCTGTCCGAAACCGCTATGTGGGGGCCTCAAGAATACCGGTGCTAAACAGCGGCCATGAGCATGCCAACGGCCAGACAGTCATGGCCGGTTTGGGGTAACCAGTCATCTGTCAGCTAGGTCACAGTAACCAGTCATCCGTAGTCGTTTTCTTGTCAAAACTAGGTAGCTGGTACATGCGTCCAAGTCGTGCCAACGTCACATGCAGCGACATAGACAACGGTCCTAGCAAAGGTCGTTGTAAAGACGATGGCAAAGGTCATGGCAAAGGTGGAGGCAAAGGTGGAGGCAAAGGGGGCAACAAAGGGATGTCAAAGGTATGAGGTAGCAGCCGGTAGGGAAAGTGTCCAGATATGTTTGTAAGACGGAATTTCACAGAACAGACGATGCCTCTGCTGGAATTCACAGCAGTCATGTACAAGCCTCAGCACATCTTTCTCCGTTCCACTCAATAGTTGTTGCCGCCTGGCTTCCAACGGCAAGGGGCGTCTGGCTCAGGAGACGGGCAACAGTTTAAACCGACACCATCGTGCCGGGCCACTCGGGAGACATTTAACCGTCCATGCAATACATCGCAAATGATATTGCCCGTATTTCAGCACAAACTGCTGAGTCGTAAGAGTGTGGAGCTCCGGGTGGCAGCCCTGAATCTCAGCTGGTGTCGTGACCCAAGTTACGTTCGTCGACGGCATACCGGGTTTGGAAGCCTCCTTGCGCCTCATGCTAGCTGGGTGCAATCGTGACAGTGTCATCGCTGGACCGACAACATGTTAAAAGGTCGGATTTCAGAGCTCCATGGTGTTCAAGCCGGTGTGCCCCCTAAAATTCAATGGAACAACGTAACCAAACATTAATGTTGCAATTCGGTACACCAGTCCAGTGACGTCAGATGCATTTTGTGCACTCGGGTGTGGGCAACACTTAGTACGCCCACAAACTCTGTGCACCGGTAAAGCTAAAATTTTATCGCCATGACCGATACCGCTGCTGCTCCCGCTCCGGCGAAAGCCTCCAAGCCCAAGGTGGCTAGGGCCAAGCCTACGCATCCTCCTACCGTGGAGATGGTGCAAGGCGCCATCAAAGGCCTGAAGGAGCGTGGTGGTTCTTCGTTGATAGCGATCAAGAAGTACATCGCTGCCAACTACAAGGTCGACGTCGAGAAGCTGGCTCCATTCATCAAGCGTGCCCTCAAGTCGGGTGTCACTTCTGGCTCCTTGGTGCAGACTAAGGGTAAAGGTGCCAGCGGCTCCTTCAAGCTGTCGGCGGCGACGCTGAAAGACAAGCCCAAGAAGGCTGCTGTCAAAAAAGTTGCCAAGTCACCAGCCAAAAAGGCGACGAAAAAGCCGGCCAAAAAGCCCGCCGCAAAGAAGGCCGCCAAGTCGCCGGCCAAGGCCAAAAAAGCTGCAAAATCGCCCGCCAAGGCGAAGAAACCTGCGGCCAAGAAGCCCAGCAAGGCCAAGAAAACCGCCAAGTCTCCGGTCAAAAAGCCCAAAGCGCCCAAGGCGAAGAAGTCTCCGGCAAAGAAGGCAGCCAAGAAGTAAGCGGCTATTGCCGGTGCTATTTACGGCGACGCGTCAGCGATGGCTGGCAATGGCTCTTGTTAGAGCCACACCATTCTTGTCCAGGCATGCATTGCAGACGTCACGCCAATGTCTTTTGCTCAGAGAACTTTGTCTTGTTGCTGAGGTACGACTCCGTCGTGCACTTAAAGGGAGATACGCGAAAATTTTTTCTTGGCTATATGAAAAGGTTACAAAAAAGTTGTTTCAGAAGTTCCACTCTCATTTTTGAGAATTCGGCCTGCAAATGCCTTAAAATTGCTCTCAAAGACAACATTTCTAGACGACTTTACCGATACACCTCATATCGATGTATATGACGTACACACGGCCAAGACTATCAATTTCTCTAAGAAGTAGGTCATATCTAGCCTGAACAGTAATGTAGATGCTTGGACTACTACGGAAAACAATTACTTTAGAAAAACAATATTCCGAAACTCTTCCGAAATAGACATATAGGGCTTAAAAGAAATCACAATTCACCAATCAGAGGCCTGGGAATTCTCAAACCGGGGTCACGTGACCCATCTGACGCAAAAGTTTTGTCATCCTGGGACTGAAGCAGAAAACGACTCAAGATCAGCGGAGTGAAACCGCTGAAGACTTGAGTAATTATGCTTTTTTCCCTTTTCAAGGGCAAACTAATTCATTTTGTAGTTTTTAGAAGCTTTTTAGAAATAATTCAAACACAAATACAGAAGAACAGACCTTTGCATTATTAAATAAACATTACTTTTCAACTTTAGACAGTTTTTGAAAAGTACGTGATGGGTATGGGCATGGGTAAGTGATGGGCATTTTATCGAAACTGTTAACCCATTTCGATAATAGGTGAGTGGCCTCCCAAAATTTTGCCGAAGATACAAAAATAATTGATAGTTTCGGTATCAGGATTTTTCAAATAGCAAGAAACCACAATAATAACTTTCGCGTATCTCCCTTTAACACGCGCATTCACGGGGGTACCCGCCCCCCCTTTGGGTTTTTTCGAAACAGGAGAAAAACGGCCGCGCGTAGCGTCGCCGTGCTCGGTATACTTTTTCCCTCATCATTTTACAACTTCTGTGAAAATTTTAAGGTTAAGTCATGTCAGGTCAGGTCACCAGTGCAGGTCAAACCACCCGACCTCAAAAAAAGTTTTAGATAGCATAAGTCAGAGCAGAGTGAACTTATCCGATTGAAACTCATATCACATAATGGCCCCACCAGGTTAGTTCCGGTATTTTTTATATCGATGATCTAAGGTCAGGTACGAGGCATGACCTCACCATTGGAAAAAATGGGAAAAAAGTTTTTTTTACGGAATAACTCAGTAACAGGTGATGGGAGAACATTTTTTTTGCTGCATTTGACTCGCCTGGGCTTTGCGGTTCCAAAAATATGCTTTTTATATAATTTGACCCTGAACTGACCTCAGGCCAGGTCAAACCATTGATTTGACCTAGCAAGGTCAAATTATATATCATTCGATTCGGCTTGCTGAGAAAATTCATATAGTTCCAGACGTTTTTCTCTCTCTTTACTTGTTTAGATGAAATGACCGAAAAACTTAATTTACATGTAATCCCTATTACAGCATGTTTTGACCTCTCGTGACCTTAACACGCGCATTGACGGGGGTCTGAGCCACCTTCGCATTGACGGGGGGCGGGTACCCGCCCCCCGTCAATGCGCGTGTTAAATGTGACCTGAGAAAAAATGGTTCAAATGTTTTTGATGGAGAAGTGGATGCGCAGCCCAACACCGTTTACCGTTTTTCGCCACCTACCGTGGTTCTCGAGATCTTAGGGGGGGGCGGATCCCCGTCAATGCGAAGGTGGCTTAGACCCCGGTCAATGCGCGTGTGAACCCTTACCCCACCGGGGGGGCATCGATGGCCACCCCCGGTGGGGCGAAGGTGGCGCTGGACCCCGGTGGGGCGCGGGTCAAATGCGGATAGAACGTGCGGAGAATCCCATGCTCTGAAACCATAGCAGCTAGTGACTCGCTGTTTCCACCAATGGAATCGGCGTGGTCTGAAATGGGGCATTCTTGACTTTCTGATCCATCCGTAAATACCAACGCTATAACGTGTTTTTTGTATAAAGGGCCCAGAGAATCAATCTCGTGAAGCAGCCAAAAATTATTCTCGGGAGTGCTCCCGAGAGTCATTCTCAGCGACATACGGGAGCTAGTCTTGGGGCTCAGGGGCACCTGAGAACAAGCTCGGACCCCCTGAGGCCAAACCCAGAAGCCCCAAAATCAATGTGCGATAATCCAGAGCCTTCGATATCGATGATCGGGGGTCCCCTGACACCAAGCTGGGGGGAGGGGAGCCCTGAAACCAAGTTAGCGCAAATCTGCAAAGTGAATTAGAAGGGTCGAGCGAGTCCAGTAAGTTATTCATTATGTTAGCCAGGTCAATGGTGTAACCATTGATCACCGCAGCAAGGATTGCTAATTGCTCCCTTCTTAATTTCGCAGGCCAAAAAGTAGCGCTTTACGTTAAGGCGTCAGTATTTATTTACAGATCAAAATGAAACTCATTAGTAGTCCGTTCCAGATCACGCCGATTCGATTGGTTAAAAAAGCGAGTCGCTAACTGCTCTGGTGACGGAGCATGAGTTTCTCCGCACCTTCTATCCGCATTTTAGTCCCTCCCCTAATTGCACCAACGAAAGAACATTAGCTGGTACGATAGTACCGCTTCCAATGTCCAAGACACTTAGTTTATTCGTTTAACAAAGTGAGGTGGGAAATCGCTCGACAATTTTATTCTAAATTCACTTTAAAATTTTTATTTCCATTGTTTCACACTGCCCCTGAATAGTTTTGCTACCTTCTTATTGCCAATAATAGTCTTTGCTCAAAAAAAACAGTCTTGATGCTGCTTCTTTTTCTTCATTGCCACTAAAGCAGACGGCCTCACTATTTCTGCTGCCAGTATGCCGCAAGGGTGTTTTGGCGCAGTCATGCATTCCCCAGTCTTATACTGGCCTCATCTCCTCAGTGTTCTTCCCAAACCTGGCAAAGAGAGCAGGCTCAGCGGATGACACAAGGCCAAAGGTGGAATTTCTGCACAAGCATTGGTCACGGTAACCATAATTGAATATTTTTGTTTGTTTTTCTTTTGGCAGTGCTCATCACTGGAACTTCCCAAGACAAGAAGGTGAGTGTGAAGGATATTTTGTCAACATAAATGAAATTGATATGTTTAAATTTTCAAGCATGCTGTGTGTTGAATTGTTTTAGTGGATGCATGGCCTTACAAATGCATGTGTTAGTTATGCATTTCCTCTTCACTGATTATTATTTGAATACTGACTTCATTTTCGACTTGAGCCAAACTTGAGTTGGGTTGTGTTTTTAGTCACATCCTAATTGTGTTGGCCAGACTGAAGTTTGAGTCTGAGTTGTGTTGGTTCACTGTGTCGCCCCTGGTTAATTGAGTCAACCACTTTTTGCATGTGACAGCAGTGTGACACTCCATTTTAAAGGTTTGAATTGCTGTGGCGGTGCTAATATTAACAATGGGCATGGTATGCTGTGTACAGGAAATGTCCATGTAGCTAGGTTTTTCAATGGCCTTCCTGCCTGAGCCTGTATATGTCTTTGAACTATGATCAATGAATTCCACAGAGCCAAACAGAAGGCAACCACAGTGTTCAAGTCCGAGCATGCTGCTCGTGGTGTGGGGCGTCTTGGTATCACCTCCAAACCTGAAAGCCAGTTGGACAACCCTAGCCAACCTGACAACGTCATGAGGTAAGTGAATGAGGTGAGTGTAGATGTCCACAACTTTTCAAGCTGTCAACACATTTCAATTTCATTTTCACTTTGTTTGAGTCAGCAGCCTTCGCGACTGAGGTCAACTTTAACCAAGCTGTGCCTATGCTAACTGAAACTAACCTCGACTCATCTTATTCAAACCTAGCCTAGCCAACCAGAACCTGCTACATGCCAGCGAGGAAGCTGTGGTCAGGGCTGCCAAAATAGCCACCTCCCCAGTGGTGGGACCCATAATTGGAAGTTCACATTTCCATGGAAAAATATGCAGCACTTGTTTTCCAAGCAAAACCCAGGCTGCCAACAGATAGCATGGGAATCCGTCTTTCTGGCTGGTATTTCATCATTGCTGGGGTTTTCTGCCCGGTCGGTGTTCACAAATTGTAACATTTTGGGCAGGTTGCTAGTTTAGATAGCATAGCTGGACATAGCTGTTCAGAAAATGCATGAAATGTACTGGAAGGTCATAAACTTGTGATCACTGAAAAATACCTTCCATATATCCACCAAACCAAAGCTGCCAATGCATGAGGAAACGTGTTGGTTCCGTGGAAATCTACCTTCAAGCAGAGTGGATTCACCCTGGTGATTTTAGCAGTATGGCTGAACTGTATGTTAGATAAACAAAGAGAGGTGAAAGGAGTGGTAATTGACAAGGTTTTGGAGCAGAAATTGCTTCAGTTTTATTGCAGCCCCAGAAAATACCGCAATGCCGTAGCCAAACAGCATGTAAATGTGTTCCCATTTGGATTTTGTAGCTATTATGGCCAACTCTGGACACAGCTTTTCACCACTGGTGAGGGCGCCTTCTTTAGCACATTACCCGACTTTGCCGTCGACTGGTGTCTGCATCAAATTTAAACGACAGCTTAGTGGTCCTGATAAGGACCTGTTTTGTTGACGCACAGTGTCGTCACTGCTTAAGCACGCTCGCCACGGATGCGGCGCGCCAGCTGGATGTCCTTGGGCATGATGGTGACACGCTTGGCGTGGATGGCGCACAGGTTGGTGTCCTCAAACAGACCGACCAGGTAGGCCTCGCTGGCCTCCTGCAGGGCCATGACGGCGCTGCTCTGGAAACGGAGATCGGTCTTGAAGTCCTGGGCAATCTCACGCACCAGACGCTGGAACGGCAGCTTGCGGATCAGCAGCTCAGTGCTCTTCTGGTAGCGACGGATCTCACGCAGGGCGACCGTGCCGGGGCGGTAGCGGTGGGGCTTCTTGACGCCGCCGGTGGCCGGCGCGCTCTTGCGAGCGGCCTTTGTGGCCAGCTGCTTGCGTGGCGCCTTGCCACCGGTGGACTTGCGGGCAGTCTGCTTGGTACGCGCCATGGTGAGTGTCGATCTGAATCTGAATACCTGGCGTCCTTAACTGCGATATATTAGTAAACTTTTCCACCTATAGGTGGCAGCACTCAAGTGGCGTCCTCCCACATTTGCTGGTGCTAAATTACAGCGGTGCGCTATGGTGCACCTATTATGGGATAGTCCGGCACCCTTAGTCGGTAACACCGAATATCGATATCATCCCTGAAAATCGAAAATGACCGGACGCGGCAAGGGAGGAAAGGGACTCGGAAAGGGCGGAGCCAAGCGGCACCGCAAAGTCTTAAGGGATAACATCCAGGGCAGCATAATGTCATACCAGAATTGCCGACTTTTCAAACGGCTCGGCCATACCGGCCGCTCGCAAATAATGTGGCCACTTTTGCCGACTCCAGTACAGCCTCTGACATCTGCCGCGCTTTTCGCCCTTGCGTTCACCGTTAGCGGCGGGTATAATGTCGCACCACTTCTGCCCACCGGCCACAAGGGCGACGCCAACGGACAAAGTCGGCATTTCTGGTGCGCTCGAATCAAACGGGTAAACCAAACGTACCAGAAATGCCGACTCTCCCCATGGTGAGCGCAGTCGGCATTTCTGGTACGTTTCGTTTACCTCTTAGCTTCGAAGAAACCAGAATTGCCGACCCACAGTCTAACGGCCAATCGGCAATACTGGTTTCTTCGAAGCTAAGAGGTAAACGAAACGTACCAGAAATGCCGACTTTCCAATGCTGAGGTAGAGTCGGCATTTCTGGTACGACATCTTTACCTCTTTGCATCCAAGATACCACAAATGCCGACTTATCGGTATTCAGGGTGAAAAGCACCCTTATGGGTGCCTTCGGCATTTCTGGTATGGGCGAAATAATGTCGTGCCACAAATGACGACCGCCCAATGCTGACGTGTAATAGCGGCAGCCATAGGGCCAGGGCTTTAAAGGGGCTGATATTTTACCGTTAATGTGTACTTTCCCGACTTGTTTGTATATTTGGAGCTTTCTTCAAACAGCTGACTGTGGTGGTGTGCATCCAGGCCGTGATAGGCCTTTTTGAAGGCCACCTAATTACGTTGGCGTGGATTCGATTGCAGACTGCCGTGATATAGTGCTGACCGCAGCTATTGTTTTGGAAACGTAAATCATTGACATTAATCATGTCATTCTAAATCATTGGCATATTTACATTATTTCATTTTAATTTATCCCTAGTTATTTATGATTATGACTTAATTTCTTCCTATTAACAGCAAATATGGCGATAGGGGTTAGCATTAAGATTTTAGCAGTCTTAGTAATTTTTATGACCAACCAAAATGTCAGATAATATGTGAAGAATTATTGAAAATCAGGAAGTTGATACTAACGTTTTCAATATGTACCATTCTTCAGCCATTTTCGATGCAAATGCGTCATTAAAAATTGACACAGTATTACCGCTCTTAAAAGCCACGGTCAAGCCTATGGGCGACCAGAAACGACAAACAGCCTTTGCAATGCAGCCGTCGTCATTTGTGGTATGAAAAGTTTTCGACCAGGCCAGAAATGCCGACAGAAGCGCTAAGGTTGACGCGTCGGCATTTCTGGTCTCCTCGAAGCTAAGAGGTAAAGTTTTCGTACCAAAAATGCCGACTCTGCCTCAGCACGGCAGAGTCGGCATTTGTGGTACGTTTCGTTTACCTCTTAGCTTCGAGGAGACCAGAATTGCCGACGCGTCAACCTTAGCGTCACCCTTAGCGGCTCAGCATTGGAGAGTCGGCATTTGTGGTACGTTTCGTTTACCCGTTTGATTCGAGCAAACCAGAAATGCCGACTTTGCTGCTAAGGGTGACTGTAAGGGCGGGTGGGCATTTCTGGTCGCTCGGGTAATGTTTTCGTACCAAAAATGCCTACTCTGCCTCAGCACGGCAGAGTCGGCATTTGTGGTACGTTTCGTTTACCTCTTAGCTTCGAGGAGACCAGAATTGCCGACGCGTCAACCTTAGCGTCACCCTTAGCGGCTCAGCATTGGAGAGTCGGCATTTGTGGTACGTTTCGTTTACCCGTTTGATTCGAGCAAACCAGAAATGCCGACTTTGCTGCTAAGGGTGACTGTAAGGGCGGGTGGGCATTTCTGGTCGCTCGGGTATTCTTTCATACCAAAAATGACGACGGCTGCATTGCAAAGGCTGTTTCTCGTTTCTGGTCGCCGATAGGCATAAGCTTGACCGTGGCTTTGAGGAGCGGTAATATTATGTGTCCTGATCAATTTTGTAATGTCATGCTTCCATAGAAAACGGATGCAACACGGTAAAATTGGAGAAGTATTCCTCATTTGCAAGAAGTGGTGAAACAAATATATTGCATTTTTGTTCGCCATAAAAATCTATATAGTGTTTTTAAAGCCAAACAAGTTTTTCTCTATTTCAACCCAAAAAAAAATACACACTTATCAAATCGATCACGGCGAACACTTTTGCAATGACATGTCTCCATCGAAAACGGCTGTAACAGGGTAGAATTAGAACTTTCTTAGCAATGGACCCATCGTCATTTGTGGCATGAAAGAATACCCGAGCGACCAGAAATGCCCACCCGCCCTTACAGTCACCCTTAGCAGTAAAGTCGGCATTTCTGGTTTGCTCGAATCAAACGGGTAAACGAAACGTACCACAAATGCCGACTCTCCAATGCTGAGCCGCTAAGGGTGACGCTAAGGTTGACGCGTCGGCAATTCTGGTCTCCTCGAAGCTAAGAGGTAAACGAAACGTACCACAAATGCCGACTCTGCCGTGCTGAGGCAGAGTAGGCATTTTTGGTACGAAAACATTACCCGAGCGACCAGAAATGCCCACCCGCCCTTACAGTCACCCTTAGCAGCAAAGTCGGCATTTCTGGTTTGCTCGAATCAAACGGGTAAACGAAACGTACCACAAATGCCGACTCTCCAATGCTGAGCCGCTAAGGGTGACGCTAAGGTTGACGCGTCGGCAATTCTGGTCTCCTCGAAGCTAAGAGGTAAACGAAACGTACCACAAATGCCGACTCTGCCGTGCTGAGGCAGAGTAGGCATTTTTGGTACGAAAACTTTACCTCTTAGCTTAGAGGAGACCAGAAATGCCGACGCATCAACCTTAGCGCTTCTGTCGGCATTTCTGGCCTGGTCGAAAACTTTTCGTACCACAAATGACGACGGCTCCATTGCAAAGGCTGTTTGTCGTTTCTGGTCGCCCATAGGCTTGACCGTGGCTTTTAAGAGCGGTAATACTGTGTCAATTTTTTAATGACATATTTGCATCGAAAATGGCTGAAGAATGGTACATTTTGAAAACGTTAGTATCAACTTCCTCATTTTCAATAATTCTTCACATATTATCTTACATTTTGGTTAGTCATAAAAATTACTAAGACTGCTAAAATCTTAATCTCTGGATCCGGTCCACCAATGAAAACAAAAACCAAGTGCACCAATGAATGGGGTTATCGCTAACAAAAAAAACACTGCAAGTTCCTTAGCGGCGCCCTAACAAAGTTGCGTGATCGGCCGGTAGTAGGTTTACAGCTTGGAAACCGAGAGAATGCTTAGCTGTGAAGCAGATTCTGAGACTTGTGCTTGAGATAGAGGCCTGAAATTTTGTGCCAGTGGAGAAATTGTAACAATTGTTTGGGCTGAAAAAGCACCCAGGGTCATTCCTACCAAAAATTTCAACCTTCGCCATTTCTGGTAAGAAAAAAATACACAGCCGACCACAAGTGACTAGAACGGCCGGTGCGGATACCCTTTAACCTGCCTTTGTCGGCTTCATCATTTCTGGTCGGCCGCTAACAGAAATTTTGACTTTGGTTCTTTGTGGGAGGATCAAATACGCCACCGACCACAAGGTTTTTGACGATTTTGCTCATTTTGGGATAAGGGTATATTTAGATGCGTATCTTTATTTTCAATGAAAATTTAATATATTTCTTGAACAAATTACTGTATTTAAGGAAGTTTCAAATTTTGCGTTCAGATTTTGAGCATGTTGCGTCCATTTTCGATGGAAACATGGCATTACAAAATTGTTCAGCGTGATCGCTTTGATAAGTGTGCATTGTTTTTTTGGGTGAATTCCAGAAAAAGTTTTTTGGCCTTAAAAAACACCAAAGGGGTTAGCCTTCAGATTTGGCCGATTTTTGGTCATTTTGAGATAAGGTTATATTTATATGTAGAATTTTATGGCAAACAAAAATGCAATGTATTTGTTTTACGAAATATTGATATTTGGACTAATAAACAACAAAATAGTAGCCTTAGCATCACCATAGCTGTCCTAGATTGGCATCACCAGAGCCCCTGCAGTTATGCAGAGGCGTACCATGATTGAGTATTCAGAGGCTATTCTCGCATTTTTTTACAATCAAGAAATGGCTAGATATGAGTAAAATACAAATTATTTGGTGTTTCATTAAATTCACCCTCCCAGGGAACATCAGCTGAAGGCGCCACTGTCGCCGCCGCAGCCGGCCGGCGCGGCGGCGGCGCGGCAGCCAATCAGGTGCTTCAGTTGGCCGACAGGCGTGCGACGGGGAGGGTGCGCGTGGCTGCGCGGAGCGTCAGCGAGACGCGTTAGTGAAGTGCACGATAACTGCGAATTTGTGTAGCTTCCAATTGAAGAAGAAGGCTCTGATTCCTTTTTGGAAGAAGTTTTACGCTGTTTTTCCGTGGAAATGGCATCGGAACAGGTCTGTATCTGCCTCTGAAGTGTTGCTGGAACCGGTATGGAGTGTTTTTATGATTTCTTTGCTGCTGCCTCTGCTCTGTGTCGTTTTCGTGCTACTTCAATTCCCTGTTTTTGTAACATAACTGTTTGGTTTACCCCCGCTTGAGGTAAACTTTGTCGTCGGCATTGCTCGTTCCCCATTACCGGATAAGTTTATATATTGAGAACAGTAGTTGTGCGCAGCTACAAAATGAAGATTGCAGTGTAGACATGGAAGCACAGGGCACGCAAGTGCGGGACTTGAGAAGCATGTGAAGACATCTCCAGCTACTCAATGGTTGATTCTGCGACTTCTGTTCCGTTCTGTCTAGAGTGTAGTATAAACCTGCTCTTACAGGTGCGGAACAGTGTTTGCAAATCGACTCATCTTCGTCTCCTGCCCAGTGTCAAAGTCAGAAGCCTGATATTTATACAAGTTTGCGTAGAATACAACTACAGGGGTGTATCTCTTAAAGGGAATGTGGCACCTTCACAACGTGATTTTAACTGAGATAGCCAAGTTGTAAAGGAGGTCGGAAAACCCGGTACTCCATATTTCATTTGTCTTGGAACTCGATATTTCCGTAGAAAAAAGCTAAAACGTACCTCACACCAGCCCCCTCAGCCCCCCGTCGCCGGCGGCCATTGTTGTGAGCTACTGGTGTGCCGACATATGCTGATGTCACGATGAGCATCAGCCAATCGAAGCCCTTGAAGCGTTTCAAGTATGGTAGTGGTTGCCAGATCATGACATCATCCACAGGCTGATATTTATTTCTTTTTCTAGAGGAGTATTTTTAAAAACCAAATATTGAGCTTATTGTACATTTTTCAGAGAAATCATGAGTGGTTTCATTATTTTTTACTAAAAATACGCCTAATTACACTAAATTATAGGATTCGACCAAGGTGTCACATTTCCTTTAAGTATTTTCCATGGTCTGGCTTAGATTGATTGTAATAGTTTGTGTGTCGGCTTATGTTGTCTATTAATGCTTGTGTTATCAAATCGTGATGGTCGATGTGAATTTATATTTAGTCCTTCAAGACGTAGGTGGCCAAGAATAACAGCTCAGTTTTGGTGTGCTCCTGACATTTCCTCTGAAGCACCGTCTGTAATTTCATGTTAAAACTATTGCAGTTGCGTATAACAACAATGCATGCATCCTGCTGTCCTGCAACCCCGTTCAGTTTTCCTTCTTTTCAACCATTGTTGAGTGGTGGATAGTTCAATAAGCATATCTATATATCCCAAGCCCATTAACCCGCGCCCCACCGGGGGGTCCAGCGCCACCTTCGCCCCACCGGGGGCCATCGAAGCCCCCCTCTGACTCCGAAAATATTGACGTTAGCGCAAATCTGCAAAGTGCATTAGACAGCCCACGTGAATTCAGTAAAAAATTACTTCACGTGTTTTAGTGCTCAGGTCAATGGTTTGACCTCCAGAGGGCAAATTAGGTCAAGTTTGGCTATTTTCACTCAAATGTGCAATGCTTAAGCAAACTGGGCATAATTATTATGCCATTAGAGCTATTGAGGTCTGGTAAAGTACATTTGATAGGAAATTGTCAATCCTTTTTCCGGTATGTGAAACGTAAAGACCTCCCGCCAGTGGTTTGACCTCCAGAGGTCACCTCGTGACCTAAGATGACCTGATGTCATGAAAGGTCAGAATGTGACCTTGCCGCATATCAAATGAAAGCCAGTGACAAGACAAACACGATTTTGCAGCGCTCTAACTTAATTAGGTCAAAAGTTATTGTCAAAATACTGATTTTGACCCCTGGTGAACTTGGATGACCTTAAAGAGTTCAAAGCCCAAATATGGCCCCTGGAATCCGTGAAAAGGTGTCAAAGAACGCTTTTCTGATCCAGCTGAGCATTTTCAATCGCTTTGGTGACTTTTAGACCATAAGACAGCTTTTCCCCATGCTTTTTCAATGGGAGAGGTCACCTCGTGACCTGACCTCAGGGTACGAAATCGAAAAATCCCGGATGTACACCTTATAGACCCTGGAGTGACCATAAAGTGTAGGAAGTTTCAAATCGATCGACTTTGAAATGTAGCTCTTACAGAGCTCTAAATTTGAAGTGAGATGACCTTGGTTGACCTCGTCTGGTGACCTGACCTTGGGTGAACAGGGGTAAAAAATTTCAGGGATGGTGGGAAAATGATGCAGTGAGAGGTAGAGCTCTCAACCGCGGTGCTGGGCCTCTTCATTTTTCTGTTATCCCGGAAAAACCTTAGGGGGCCATCGATGACCCCCCGGTGGGGTGAGGGTTAAATCTTGGTGCGGTATTTGCTGTCCCTCTAGCGCAGAGTCAAGCATTACCTTCGTATTGCAGGTTTGCCAGTGATTGGACATGGACATGCCTAATTTTGAATTCAATAAATGTATTTTTAATGCTTAATCGCCAAGCCTTGGGCGGGTAGAAAGTGTGTATAGCTAGAACGACTGCACCAGTCAATTGACTGGTTCCAGCTGAGCACACTAATTCGTTCACCCGGGATTCACAAACAACAAAATTCAATTTGCGCCCCAATTAGTTTTGATAATTACCATTAATTATGTGTTTTAAACCGGCAATGGAATATAACAGAGTTTCTTGGGAGCCAGCATGCTCTTTGTTCAGGGAAGCCGCTGGGCTTTGAACCCGGGTCGGCTGAATCGAAGCCAGCCACGTCGCGGCGGCGTACGCACTTGAGTGGTAGAGATGGAAATGTATGCCCATGACGTCCCTCTTCGGTGTTTGACGCCAAGTGCATACTAAATAGATTGACTTAAAAGTGAAACCAACAAGGTCAATTATTACAAAACAGCAATGCAAGCCACTTGGAAATAAATCGCAGGCCGCCGTGAGAGAGTGGCATTGACGCAGCAGACTTTCTTACCTCCTGTTGTCACATTACCCCTCCAAGGTCTCCCGACTGGTATCTGCTGTCCGGCCCGCCGGCGCGCCAGCACGGCAGCTAGCCGGCTCAGGCCTCCCGCAGACCCATGGAGCATGCACATGGTGCTTTCTATACGAATACAGCCCTGATATCGGGGTTCACTAGAGCACAACCAACACTAAAGAAGGACAAAACCCAGTTCGTGCAAAACAAAAAGTAGTTCAGGCATTGTTTTAAAACCAACATTAGTCGTCCTCCATAATGATATGAACACGCAACTAAGCCAGTACAAGGGTAGCAACGCTGTCCCGTTTAATCAAAGCAGGAAAGCTGGCTCTATTACTACAATTGTCGATTCTGCAATTGCTCTCCCGTCCTGTCTAAGAGCGTACTCTTGTTTGCTCTTACAGGTACGGTGCAAGGGTTTGGAAATCGACTCATCTTCATTAGCTTCCCAGTCCGGAAGGCAGAAGACAAATATGTGTGTTATGAGTATTGTTTTCCATTAAAAATGTAAATGATTAGTGTTTTTTTCGGATATATTGAAACAACACAGCTCAATTCTTCCTAAATTTACTTTCATATCTCCTGTGTTTATTATCATCTTATTAAGATATGCTCTGCTGCACCGTATGTGTGGGTTTAATGCCTGTTTAATTTGTATTTTGATCAGACCGTGGCATGCATGGTACCCTACTTCTTACCGTTTTGTTTAGATCTATCGGTGGCAATGTCTTCAAACGCTGCTTTTTATTACTTTCACTCTAAAACCAGCATTAGAGGAGAGTCGTGAAGTGGCCTAACACAGAATCCTGTGTTTTTAGCTCGTCGGAAAGCCCTTGTTTTTGATACCACCACTCTGATTCGGATTCAGATGCATTCAAACAAGGTCCAATCAGGAGGGCTTTTCACTTGTCCACGTCGATATGATAAAACAATCTCATGGCTGTCGCGTCGAGCACGTCCTGATACGTCTCGGCCAGTTGAGAAAATATCGGAACGGATAATATGATGGGACAATACTGTTTTCCAGGCACGGCGTATTTTCGGGCCTTATTTTCGAAAACAGTACCGGTCTGCCGTCCCAAGCTATTTGGAAAGCCAACGCTTCGTCGGTAAGTTCTACAGCGGAGTTTGGTTTTGGCCGGCCGAGTACACACACGCCCGTCGCACCCGTGGACGCTCCCGGATCTGCCGGCTCGGTGTCTGTGTGTGTGTGTTGGTTCTGGGTAATGTTCCCAATTCGTGGCGGTTGGCCCCTTACCTCAGGGGTCCGGACCGCGCGAGAAAAACAGGTGCGCGGGGAGCCGCGCTGTCTGCACTCAATATGTGGGCAGCGGCGTCAATTACGTCCGCCGTGTTCTTTGATTCGTTCCCCTGCTGCTGCGCTGAAACTTTTTGTCCATCCCGCGTATTTCACAGGGCTTTATTTTATGTTGCTTTAATTGACCACCAATAGCAGTGAATCAACGCTTGGGCCAGTTTCCCCCACCCCCTGGCTGGCATGCTTCCAGTAGCACCAAGTCCCGCAGACGGCACCCTGGAGTTAATCGAAACACCTGTCATAATGACACGAGTAAAACGGGTTCACCATTTGAAAGAAATTATTCACCATTTTTAAAACATAGCAGACAACTCAGAACTAGCCGTTTTCCAGTTCTAAGGCAACCAGAGTTCAAGAACATCTCAGGTTGGCTACCCACATATCCTTGATACGACCAACATGGCTACCTGAAGTAAAATAAACTTTTGCGTGAACTGAGGCTTTAAATTGCTCCCAGTAAATATATCTTAGTGAGTAAAATTTACTCTCAATAAGTGAACGTATAAAAGGAATTAAATTTACAGTGATCTGGAGACTAATGAATTACATATAGCATTCTCCTCGTACCAAACAGTGAAAGGTTACATATATGTGCAGTGAATACAGGTTGTGTGCACTGTAATACAAGCATGTGTCCATTAGCTGCTCATATTAATCAGTCAAAAATGTTATCAAATACCTAATACAAAAAGACATGAAAAAATAATATGTGGTGTCAGAGTCTAGTACCCTTACTGCAACTACTTGTTATAATCAATCATTGCTTAGATCATCATTGCTAAGACAGCAGACAACCACCATTTGGCTGTAGCAGTCACCATGCTGAGACTTAAGCTACTTGAAGGATACATTTAATTTACATTTTTTAAAGAATACATATAATTTAAATATATCCAATGCCTGCAGCCAAATATAGGTACTCCGCCAGAGGAAAAGTACCTCCTAATACCACAACCATCATCCAGCAAATCCTAGAAAAACTTAAGTAGATCAATGAGTATCACCACATTCACCTGCTCAATGGAAACTTTTGTGGAATCATTAAAATTTTGCTTAGCTTGATTTGATAAAACTGACTTAGGTAGTCACCAAAGAAAGCTACCTGCAGTTTACCTGACTTCATGGGCACCAAACAGCATATATTTTTGTAGGTGCAAAGCCAGAACTTGCAACCTTTATCTCTGCAGGTCCATGGCTCGCATGCACTTGATTGAAATGTGTGCTCTAATTGACACGCTCAAAACCACACAATTCTCCTAGGCTTTTGAGATCTGGCAGACTTCACTTTGTCCTACGTTTCCCTGGCTGTGGCATAATATTCAAAAATGGGTAGTGAATTTACCACTGGCAAAAAACCTATTCTGACTTAGGTCAAAATCTACAGCCTCATATCATTTCAACCACCTCGACATTATCTCCGAATTCCCGCACCAAGCCCACACCCACACAGCAGCTTCAACACGTAGTATTTCTGCCTGTTTTATTCTCGCTACTCGCGCGCCAGAAACGCAAAACTTTGTGGTTATCCAAGTGGCTACCTGGTGGTCCCTAATCGTAATTTTCGTTGCCGGCCTGGCTACCAGACCATCTCTAATTCCATGAAACGAGTCCTCAAGTACAAAGTAAGCAGTAGAGTTACTATCTTATGCTGAGTAATTTCACTATGAATCCTGATATAGACTTAAAAGTTTTCTCTTTTTGTTTAAAATAAATTGTCAAATTTGGAAAAAGAATAAATATCACTATTTCATGCCATCGCAATTTAGATTACCTTTTTCTCATGGCTTTTTATGGGTCAATTTCATTGCCGATGTGGTTACCTACACATCTCTAACTTAGCTGTGAAATAACTTGATTGAGTAAGGATACATTATTTGTCACTAATTTGTATCGTCTGTCACTAATAGTTATAATAGTACCTAAAATAAGTCAAGGTAGCACTGCCATGTTATGAATCGTTCTTTTTATGTGGCGGTAAGATCGTGGAAATAATTGTTTTGCGCTGGTAAGTGCAAATCTTGATATCTGTCAATTCTCCGTCATTGGCTACCTAAGTTCTGTTCCTTGAACTTCATTTGGCTACCCACGAGCGTGGGCGAGTTGGCGAGATGGTTGCCTTAGGCAACCAGGTACAATCTTACGGAGTTCAACATTAGCTGTCCTTATCGGCAACACACTAAGACAATAATTGATTTCATTTGGATAGACTGAGCTTCCGGTTTCTGATGTCTAACTCGATTTGATGTCAAACTCGATTCAGGCAGACTCATGCCCATTGTATTCCCGTCGTGGACACAATGAATTCATTTCGACTATCTTGAAGCCAGCACACAGCACATTGTATAACTCACAGAGGAGTCACCTTAAGATCGGAAACAAAGTCCCTGATGACTGGTTTCAAGTGATTTTGCGTCAAACTCGTTTTGTGAAAAATGAACAGCATTAATATACGCATAGTCAAATCCTAATGGAATCACTTTGGTTCAACTATCCACGAGGCATGGATTAGTAAAATACACGGCAACTCATCTTGACCTATGTCTCAAACGAATTACATCGATTGGAATATAGCCTAGTGGCAAAACTGATTGTAGTTTATATAGCATACTTTTACTCGCGCCTGTAATTGCATTGGGAACACTGAATGTTTGTCGTTAGTCTTTGGGTATTTTCTTATATGACTTTGTTAAATGGTAATGAGGATAATTAAAACACATGCCGCTGTCACCTGAGATAGCAGCCTTCGTTTACTTCGGAGATACAGAGTTAAGTGTAGACATGTATGATTGAACGTATCCTTCATGACTGAGCAAATAGCATTCTGTGCACGACGTGGGTTGCTGAATCAGACAGCAGCAAAAGCTTATCTGCGCGGCCAAATTTGGATATTCGGTGCATGTTTTCGTCATCTAGCTGACATACATGAACTCCTGGTCCAGAGCGTTGCAGGCCACCAGTTCAATGAAGGCCTGAAACTTCGCAGCCAAAGTATGCTTCATTTGCAGAAGCTCTCAGCGGAGTATGTCGGTCATCAGACTTCGCGTAACCTTCTCTTCTTGATCCGTTATCACGGCTAAGTCTGTCGAGCTGGCTTTCCCAGTACACCACGCGAAGCCTCTTTAGGCCTCACAGTTAAACACCTGAGTTGGCGCCAAGAAAGCAAAAGCAGTAGCAGGTGTCAACGGAAGGTGAAAACTGTCTGTAATTCCTCTCAATGCTCGCTCGGATCATGATGCCGCAGCTTCGTCGCCGGCTCTGCTGACACTCCAATATCACTGTCCATTTCCTGTGACAGAATATATTGATTTTAAGTATAATATTAAGCTCTAAAGGCTACATTAATTGATCTTTTATTTTCGTAGCTAGAACAGACCGAGCAGCGACGGTTAAACGATTATTTGCGATAGAAATAAAACCCCGCATGCAACGCCATGCGTTGCATGCAAGTTGCATACAAGTTGTACTTGAATTACTGCACCGTGCCGTCTCCGATGGGCTGTATTTGTTGCCAGTGTATAGTCTCACATGGCTGTCGCCATTAGCAATGCCTGTGGGCATATGCGAGCTGGATGGACGGCTCAGCATTTTTGTTGCAAATTCAGTTCAAAAAGGCTCGGCTTACCATTGTCTCCTTTTGCCAGCTTCGTCTTCACCTTCTAGAGCCTTCTTCTACCTTCTAGATACGTGTCCCTTCACGTGAGCGGTGGATGTGCAAACATGAGCCCCCTGGCTCCCCCCTCTGCCAGGGCGAGAGATACAAAAGAATGGGTGGCTGGAGTCCCCGGTGTCAGTGTGCGCCGGTCATCACCAAGTGCAGAGGTGTACGCAGCGATCTTCATGAGCATGGACAACCCAGGTTAGTGCTCTGTGACTTGTATATTTCTTTTGATGATCTAACTCTGTCAATGATGTAGATGTGCTTAATCATTTTTGTAAGCCGGTTTAAAATGCAGCCAAGTACAGTTTTATTTTTAACACAGGCCAGCATGTTCTTTTTGCACTTTTGATGACCCTTTCTTCGTTTTAAGATTAATCATTTTACTCCAAATTGCTTTGTACGGGCATTTTCGGTTGCAAACTAACGCAGACTAAAAATTGTTTTATTATAGGAAAAGTTTGCAAAAAACCACTACCACAGACAAGAGAAGCTGATTATTTAACATTTTCATGGCAAATTCTTCAACGTCAACGTGCTCATCTTCATGCAATAACACACAGGGAATCCGGGTTAGGGCATGGCGTTGACAAACATAAAACTCAGCTTCACAAGGGCTACGCAACTCAGTACGTGGGCTCTGTCTTGATTGATTATTTTTCCACGCGTCACATTTAAAAATACATCAATAACTGGCAAACCATCATCATTTTACGATATTTCTTTATATGCCATCGTCGGCAAACCTTCTCTGACTTTTCATGACTAGTCGATCGTGCACAATGAACGGGCTAGGTTTGAATGGTTCTGTGTATTGGCTTGCTTACGAGAACTTGCTCGGTCAAATCTACTAGAGAATGTTGATCAAAGAATGAAAATTACGTCTAGTGTCAGTGTAGCTTGCGGAAAAAACCTGACTAATTCGAAACATAAATACAATTTCATTATTTAGAGAGAAATGTCACCACTATCCTTGGTTAACCTAACGTCAATTAAAGTTTGCCCTATGAATGCAAAGCTAGCTTTGCATCACTGCCAGCTGCCTTTTTTGTCGAACACCATATACTCCCACTTCCTTGTTTGATATTTTGCCGTGAATGCTATAAGCGCTCAGACGATGGAAAGTAGTGAAGCTGTCCGGCGAGATGAGACGAACATAATTCAACTATACACTGGAAATTTGAGTGCCCATGTCGTTAAAACAAACCCGGGATAAAATATTGTTCATCCAGTAAATAATCGCACACAAACACCAGCGTTATGCCCATTATGCTTCTTCAAAGGAAAGTCAAAAGTGTTTTCCCGTGTCTGCTCTTCATTCGAGCTCTTGATTCGCCTCCACCTATGTGGTGTGGCAATGCGAAAGTGATTTTGTTTTCTAAATAAATAACCTTACACACACACAAATCCATGCTTTTCAACCACAAAATTTATAGCATAGATTAGAAGCTTTGTTCTTGTTCTTTGTCGCCAGTTTATGGTCCCTGTATTCATGTAATCCAATGTCTACGATTATGTAATAATCTAATGTGAATCCATGTAAACGTTCCAATTTATTTTCCCAAAGTTTGTTTTGTGGAAGTGAAAACAACATCGTTAAGCATATTTAAAAGCAACAACTTCTATATTTTTCCCAACACCTACTTTGTAATAATACATAGCCTTGCAATACATTCCAGCCTAAAATATTAGTTCGTTTGTATCAGTTTCTTCCAGCCCAGTGCCGGGTCCAGGCAAGGTTTCCCTCCAATAGGATCGACGGTGGGACCAATTATTTAGAAAAAGTAGGTCCTTGATTAGAAACTGAGTCCCTAAACAAGCTCGTATCTGAGCGGGCACTTCCCTCCCCGCACCCCACGTCATCAATGTGTGTTGCCCTGTATTAAAACGGTTGTAATGTTTCCAGGATCAAGCAAGCAGTATGAGAAGGAGCAGGTGAAGGAGAAGGAGCAGAAGAAGGAGCAGGAGCAGGAGCCTCGGACGGAACGGACTTCGGAGACCTCGCGGTGAGTACCGAGTCGCGAATCAATTGCTGCATGAATGTTGCATGGTATTGAAATTGTTATGAGCCTCCCACCACCTTCACGACACCCATCACGAAAGCAGGGCAAAGCAAATGCCTACAAAACTGTAACAAATTGTTTGTTTTCACTGCCGGAGCTCAGGAAGCAGTGTGACTTTTTATCAACACATTTCGTAGCATGCCATAACAGAGTTTGGTGCAGTGTATCGTAAGACACATTCTCGTTGTCTAGATCGCAAAGTTTAAGTTCTTTGCAACAGCGTCTTCAAACTTTTAAATTGATAGGGGAAGTGCTGTTGTTACGCACAACTAAAAATAAATCGCATTTGCTCCAAAGGTGGGACAATCCCGAATCAAGAAACATCGCGGTTTCAGCTGTCGTGGTCATCGCTAGGCAACACTGTTTTAATCAGCCTGCATTCGTGGGCTGCGTAATTAGGAACAGGGTGCATTATTGCACACAATTCATCGAACCTGTGTGCCCAATTACGTACAGCTATTACTGACCTTATATAAGTTATATGATTACGCCTATATTGGGCCTTATCACCACCTTGGTGGATATTTCACGAGTATTCACTTGCAAGTGTTCAGATACTTCGCCGCCCATTATTTGAAATAATCTCCCCATGACTTGGAGATCCCACCCTCATATAACATTTTTAATTCTCCCCCATACTTCTTTAGAGTCGGATAAATGTGCCTTGCAAAGAATGTTTTATGAAAAGTATTTAATTAATTGACGATTTTACTATTTCCTCGCAAGTGTTGAAACACCTCGCGATCCATTACTTGAAATAACCTCCCCATTGCTTTGGGACATTAAAGTAACCCACCCTGACCTATAAATTCTTTCATACACTTAAGAACCGGGAAAAGTGGCCTTGCACAATACACATATAAAATATCCTTAGCTTACTGACTTGATTGTTAGCCTGCTTTGATTGTTTAGGCTATTGTAATAACATAAACGTAAAAGACAGAAGAGCCTAACGCCCGTTCCATTGCCCTTTACGATGTTAATGATACAAATTTTCTTTTGTATTGCAGGGCATGATACATAGATGAATCTGACTCTTAAACTGTGAATCTGACTCGTTCACTGTGTGCAGCTCTGTAAGTATTTGCAAAGTAACAATTCAACAACATGTATATTGCTTTGGGAACAAGACAAAGTATGTTGAATAGAGATAAACAAACCTTGTTCTAGTGCAGATGTGGAAAAGCTAGGCTGAAGTGGTCCACCGGGGCAAAGCGATCACAAGGAGAATGTTGCACGTCAGATGGAGCAAAGAAAACACGTCTACATTGCTGGGAAAAGCCATGTGCTAGACACGCGCACGTGCCATCAGGGGTTTGAACCCTCCCTCATAACTGACGCCGTGCGTATCGCTGATCTTTTTGCATGCTTTCAGATCCTGCATAACCAAGTTAGATTGCTCAGTTGCGACCGGTCAAAAGGCGGCGTGGCCGTTATTAAAAATACAAAATATAACTTTTCCGTTTTCGCTTTTCTTCCCAATCTGTTGGTAGATAGTAAGATACTGTTGATTAAATAAAGTAACTATGATATCGTTACTGGCTGCCAGATTAGCATATTTAGGAAAGCTGTACGGTAGGAGAAATTAATTTTTGTCATCAGCACTTTGCGAGAAATATATATATATATATATATATATATATATATATATATATATATATTTAAAAACATATTTGTTCATGTGCATCACACAAGACTGTCACTTTTGTGTACAATGAAGTGATGCATGTGGTTGCAGCGTCAAGTCAGGCAGCAGGCCCCTGGCGGTGCTGCGTGGCTGTCGCGCTGGAAGGTCCGGAGTCCGAAGAAACGGATAGCTGGACCGTACGTCAGCCCGCTCCGGGGAGCCGGAGGTGCTGAGGACCGCGCCCGCCTGGCCAGCAGCAACATCCGGGCGGCGAACGCGGCCCGTGAGCGGGCACTGGTCCAGCTGTCCCCCAGCCGGCAGCTGGCCCGGCAGCAGCGCCAGCAGCTGGCGGCAGAGGCTGCCGGCCACCACCGCGACGTGAGTAGCCAGTCTGCTTGCGCACCTTCTTCAGCTGTCTGCTGTGGCAGCTCATGTAATCTTGTGGTTTGTCCGTGCTTTATATTTCTTGCAAGGCTTGGATGCATTTACATATAAAACGCACGAGAACCACTTTGACCAAACATAGATGTTTTTGACTCTTGGTGCCCGACAGGAGGGCAAGGTGCTCGCGACCGGCGCTTCAGCTGGCCCGAGTCACCTGCCCTCAGCCGCGGAGTCTGGTGCGCCGGTCAGAAAACGCCGCCGCAAGCTGTCCTACCAGGGCGCTGCCGGGGATGAAGGTACGCAGTATACCATGTCTCTTAAAATGTTCATGTGAATGGCAATTCCATTTAAAATGAAACGACACAAATTCACGTGATTCGTCTTATTGTCCCAAATAAACTCTCAGAGTGTTAAGGTTAAAACCAGAATGTTTGCCTGTACAAGTGTCCTAATATACTGCGATGATGAGACCAGGGAGAGAGTGTATTATTTGCCATATGTATGTATAGATAATGACATTGCAATAAAGTATTAATTGAGAGGCAAAGGCCAAATAAGTCCCGCCATCAAAATCCCCAAAACATATGCTTTAGCCCTAGAGCAGGTGCATTATGCTGTTTGAGCTTCAGTGAGATGTACCACACTTGCTCTTACCAATCGAAATGGTCACTAAACAAATCAACGGTAACACATCACTTCGCTGCACAGGGCTGGATGAGAAAAAGAGAAAAAGAAAAAGCAGAAAAAAGACAAGAAAGAGAAGAAGAAGAAGAAGAAGAGGAATGAAGAAGAAAAGACCACGCAGCTGGGCCCACCACAACAGCCGCAGCCCCAGCCCAGCCCGCTGCCGCAGGCTCAGCCCCAGCCGGGGCCAACGCCGCAGCCGCAGCCCCAGCCGGGGCCAACGCCGCAGCCGCAGCCCCAGCCTGGGTCACCGCCGCAGCCGCAGCCCCAGCCCAGCCCGCTGCCGCAGGCTCAGCCACAGCCGGGGCCAACGCCGCAGCCGCAGCCCCAGCCGGGGCCAACGCCGCAGCCCC
The DNA here is from genome assembly GCA_034440635.1 of Lepas anatifera. Classification (NCBI taxonomy): domain Eukaryota; kingdom Metazoa; phylum Arthropoda; class Thecostraca; family Lepadidae; genus Lepas; species Lepas anatifera. The sequence goes on along the minus strand of JAOTON010000787.1, from coordinate 35,563 downwards.
AGCCCGGCCCGCCGCCGCAGCCGCAGCCCCAGCCGGGGCCAACGCCGCAGCCGCAGCCCCAGCCTGGGTCACCGCCGCAGCCGCAGGTCCAGCCCAGCCCGCTGCCGCAGGCTCAGCCACAGCCGGGGCCAACGCCGCAGCCGCAGCCCCAGCCTGGGTCACCGCCGCAGCCGCAGCCCCAGCCCAGCCCGCTGCCGCAGGCTCAGCCACAGCCGGGGCCAACGCCGCAGCCGCAGCCCCAGCCGGGGCCAACGCCGCAGCCCCAGCCCCAGCCCGCCGCTGCAGCTGCAGCCCCAGCCAAAGCCCAGCCCGCCGCTGCAGCTGCAGCCCCAGCCGGGTTCGCCGCCGCCGTCCCAGCCCCAGCCGGGTTCGCCGCCGCAGCCCCAGCCGGGGTCACCGCCGCCGTCCCAGCCCCAGCCTCCACCGCCGCAGGCCCCACCCTTGAAGCCAGAGCTGAAGCTGCAGCCTCTGCAGCCGGCTCTGGAGCCAGGGGTGCAGCCGGAGACTGTGCAGCCAACCCAGCCGCCTCCGCCCACCGTGGCGGATTTATATACGGAAGGGCTGCCGGTCGACTTTGGTAAGTTTGGCACATGATTATTATTAATAACCGTACTCGGTACAAATTGGGTTTTTATTTTATACTACAACTGTTTTTCTTAAGTGACACCGGCTTGAAGATTGAGATGGGTCGTCTTACTTTTGCCGATGATGACCAGCAAAAGTTCATCCCTGAGCGACCTTACCCAACCATTTTTTGTGAGCTAAGAGCTCAGTCAACAGATGCCTGCTGGAAGCATGTGTGGGTAATAACGAGATCGTGTTCTGCCCTTCTGCAGAGCCTGCGCCGAAGGGGATGGTGGTCTGCCACTGCGGCAGAACCTACCCGGACGGCGTGACGGCCCGGCGGCACACCCAGAGGTGCAGCGACCCTGTAGAGCGGGAGAGGTTCCGGCTCTACAGGGACCTCATCAACCGGGGTGCAGTCCGGCTCTACGTGGCCCAAAACCCAGAGCAGTGAGTCGCTTCAGCAATATGAGCATGATTGTACCATGTTTAAATTTCTGCCGAAATGACTTTGCAACTTCTAAACTGTTCTGTTTATTTTTTTTCAAATGTCAGCCCAATATGTTTCCGACGAAACCTGGATGGAGCCAGTATTACCTAGAATCATTGAAATGACTGGACCTGTTCCAAATTTGACATTGCGTTTGACTCTCCCGCAGTGCTGAGGTTCGCTGCCCTCGCTGCCCTGGGCACAAGCCGTTCGGGCGGGGCGCAAAGGGCCGCAAGAACCTACTCCATCACTGCGGGAAACAACATCCCGGAGATGATGCGCCGCGGGAGGAGCGGTTCTTGCGGAACGTGGTGAGTTTTCCTGCTCTTGCAGGCCCTCGAGGTCTACATGCATCTAAATGACTGTCACTACTGTCATGATGCTCAAATACAGGTTATGTCATACAAGTTGCGTGACAACTGCTGAGACAATGACATTCATTTATTACAGGCCTTTTTTAAGGCGTTCTATGCAAGACATTATCTCGGTCCTTAAAGATGGCAGTGTGGTATGTTTCTTTTCAGCTTTTTGCTATTTCTGCGCTTTATTTTGTCAGTGTATGTAACCGTTGATGTAACGCTGCTTCTCTGTACAATTGTATTCGGTTTGAAAATTGTATCGACGTTGTCATCAAATCGCCTAAATACTTATCGTTGTCGGCGCTGAAGCTTCGGAGAGCCGTTTCCCGCAATTGTGAACAATTGTCGTTCATGAGTCGTAGCTAAAAACACATAATCAGAAGAAATCAGTAATGCTATGACCGGTAAATAAGCAACATAGTAGGCGGGCCCGTGCAGGCATTACGAATCACCGCGTTTTTTTTGCAGCGCCTACGGGCCCTCACGGAGGAGGCGGTCGCGCGCCTCTACATCCCCTGCGATGAGAGCGCCTTTGAGGATATTCTGGTGAGCACCAACAATCTGGATTTGTTCCTGCTATTTTTGTTACGTTTATGTATTTATAGAAATGTGACAGTGACCAACTAATTGCTAAACTAGCAATACAAATGATAAACATATAATCTTGTCATAAATACAGTAAAAAACTATAACCAGTTGCTCATGGGGTTTATTGATTTATTGGTCATAAATGAGCAACATACTTCTGTGAGGCCCCAGTTAAAGCCCATTTCGTTTGCCAATTGTTCGACGTGCAAGTTACAACAAAACATACTTACCTAAGTCGTCAGCATTTTACATTGTGGAGTGAGGGAAACTAGTCATTTGGAACTAGGAACAAATTACAAGAAGGTTCAGAGTGATGTTAAGATAAACACTAGAAATTATACAGGTTTTCCAGCGGTGACATGTCCTACCGTACGCAGGCCATTGTTTCATCTCGGGAGGCGGCTAGCCTGCTTCCCGAGGAGGAAGTGACCCCCCTGCCTGGCCACCTACGGCCAGAAGATATCCTCGGGGCCTCCATCGTAGAGGATGGCGCCGACCACCCCCTGTTCCGCCACACCGGCACGGTAAGTTTTGCTGTTGACACGTAAAGATAAACTTTTTACCAAGAGAGACAGAGAATACTATAGTTGCAAACTATAATACATATTTTCCATATGAAAAGTCCTAGGAGGCTAGCATGCACGATTGTTGGTTATTTGTTGTGCAACTGAAAGGCGTTGACTGAAAGCAGAAGCATTGTATGATGGCTATCCCTTAAAAAGTATCATAACCAATAACACGAATGGTCCTCTCATATACCGCATGAACCACAGTGAACGTTCCCGGCGGTTTCGTTGAAAAAAAACTTTTACATGTTCTGCTGATTTCGATGCTTTGTGTTGTGTTTCAGTACGCCCAGTCCTGGGCGGCCAACGTGGCGGGGGCGGAACAGGTGTTGAGAGCCTCCGGCTTAGACAGCCGCCCTGACTGGCGACATATTGTCACCAGCCAGGCCAAAAAGGAGGCGGTGAGCACTGAGACATAATTTGAACATATACATGTACTGTGCAAAGACAGCTATTATATTTTAAAGGTGAACCCACATTGTTCCTCCAGTGCACAGTGAAACCATTGCATACCCTGCCGTCTGAATCTTGAAGACCAGAGTGACGCTCTGTTGATTAAGTATCACCACAGTTCTATATTTGTATTGATTTCGTAATGATGTTATGCCAATACGTGTATGCGTGTCTTTTTCAAACATGAAGTTATCAGACAAAGATAGTATTAGATATGTTTAATTCTAAATGCAAACATTGTATTGCGGCAGTTTTACTTTTCAATTTCAGCTTGTCACAGAAACGGATGGTGCCCCCAGATCTTCAACACCATCGAGGCCGAGCTCCGCTCCAGGCCTGCCAACGGTGAGCGGCTGCTTAAGGCAGTCCGCCACCTGTGCACCTGGATCGCGGACAACAGCTGGCGGCTGCGGAACCAGGCCATCACGGCTCCGTTCCGCCAGCTCTCCTTGGGCCTCACCCGGCTGCGCGATCAGTACGGCCAGGGTGAGTCACTGCTGAAACCTGCCAGTCAACAAAAATCTACTTACTTAAGGGTTCTTTATAAGGCATTATGTGTATGGCACTTTTGTCCGGCTCTATAGTATCCAGTTAGCTAAAGACTTTTTTATAAAGCGTTCTGTACATGACAAGTTGCTCCTGGATTCACCCAAGGGCGATACACGGATTGTGTGCAGAAGGCTGTCACCGCCAAGGCTGAGGAATTTGAAGTTTATAATTCGCAATTGTGTTGCTTGTTACCTAGTGTCCGCTTTGCTTACGTTATCCGAGTTCCTCCATTTCAGCTCACCAAAGGAAATTTATGTTTTTGTACTAAGTAGTCCTGCATTTGTGCGTTTCTCAGCTATCAGCCTGCAGAGGGCACAGCGGGAGGAGGCGAAGAGGGACCCGGCCCTCACCCTCTCGGCTGATGAGCGCCTGCTGATCGAGGCCATCACTCAGCGCTACCTCCGTGAAGCGATGGGGATGGCCCCAACTTATCAGCTGGCCCAGCAGTTTAGGGCGTGAGTTTCTCAAGTGTCGGTGGCCGTATAATGCAACAAAATAAAATATCTCGGCATAACAAGTCGATCCTGGTTGATTATGGAAGGACGCAGCGTTCAACGTGAACCTGTAACGTGATTATGTGTGAATACAGTAGACTCCCTCTCCTGGTCTCTTCACCATGGAGCCAACAACATTGTTACCACCAACTGTATATAAGTCCTCCCCAGTAAATCAATTTTGATGAAGCAGGTATCAAAAGCTGGATGTTTTGTCTCTCCATCACAGGATGCTCTTCATCGCCCTTTCTAACCTGGGCGGCGCCAGGACTGGAGCCCTCGTCGGCTTCACTGAGGAGGAGATGACCGGAGCTGAGGTACCTATCTAGCATTTGCAATTGTTTGTTTCGCCTATTTCCCTGTGTTAGAGTCTCATGTAAATGTATTTGAGCGTTGAGTATGTGTGTGTGTGTGTGTGTGAATGATGTTGGGTAGTCCGGTCAGCGAAGTTGAATTGTGACTTTTCTGCTAAACTGAAAGAAATCAGACTACAATCACTGAGCAAGAAAGCTGTTTGTTTTGTTGATAAAAAACATATTCCCCATGGTGCCACGACAATTTCATGGTACCAGCAACACTATTCGCCAAGCCAGGTACTTGCTGAAATGCCAGTGCACACTGACCGTGCCGTCAATGCTTGTGTCGTCCTGTCAGCCGTTTGAGTACGAGGGATCGCGCTGGTGGTCGTTCTACACGTCCCGCAGCAAGACCCTCCGCTCCCACGGCCAGCTGCTGCTGGTCATCTCCTCCACGGTGATGCTGGCTCTGCGCCATTTCACGGCGGAGCTGCGGCCCATCCTCCGCCAGAGGATGACCAAGTCAGGTATGAACTGGCATCTGTGCATAGCTCATGATGTAATGAAAACAAAGTTTGTGTGTATCAAATGTTGAAACGATACAGAAACGCCATATGATGTAAGCAATTTGGCAAAACACCTAAAGAAGTAAGGCCGGGTGGTAAATCACTGGCATACTACGCAATGTTGAGCCAGTGATAGAGTCAGGGGAGCTGAAAAATTTGCGCTGGATAATTGACTCATTGGCGTGTTCCATTGCAGCCGACAACCCCTCCGTGCTGGTGGGCGTCTCTACCAGCACGGAGTCGCTTAACCAGAGGCTGCAGGAGGCCGCAGCGCTGCTGGAAATGGGGCCGGCTCCCAACCTGGTGGGGCGGTTCACGGGGTCCCGGAACAGAACGTTCCAGAACGTTATGGTAAGATTTGTATGCAGATGTAGCTGTAGTAGCAGTACAGGTGACGCAGTAGCTGACGGGTTAGGGATGACGCTTTGTTGGCACGTTGTGTTGTGACACTGTATAATGTTTTCACAAGTACGGGCTAAATCATGGACTTGAACTCATGTGAATTACCACCTCCTGCTGGGCGTGGAATTTTTTAAACCAGAGTAGTATAAGGCAAAGTAGATATAAACTCACTTATGCTACTAATGTCTGAGTGAAGGTAGTTAGACATACTGTGTTATAATGTTTTTACTCGTTACGAAACATATCTACGCGGTGATGAACTTTTCGTGGCCTGGGTGATTCTTCTATTCCTCATCCATGAATCACCAGTGACAGCGGTGCCCTGCCGTGCTTTGCAGGACCGGGCACTCCGTGAACGAGGCGTCATCGGCTTTTCGGCGGAGGTGGCGGCTGAGGCCCGGGCCCACTCCACCACCACCGCCGAATCAGCCTACATGGCCCAGGGGCACCGCAGCCGCATAGCGTCCTATGCGGCTTCGTTTAGGACCGGGCTGGTAAGCGCTCTTCCACTTAAAGCTGATAGATAAGTAAATGGCTTTGCAGCAGCTGAGCAACGAATGTGATAGAATGGACATACTTCGACTTTATTTATCAGCGTGGCCAGTGTCTAGCAGGGGTATAAACATGTCTCTCCATACTGTTTGTCCTCAGCTGTCCCTGGAGCCAGCCTCCGGTGGGAGACCACCGCCCCCCTCATCCCGTCGGGAGCCAGCCGCGACGGTGGTGCGGCCTGCACCTGAGCAGCAGACGGCCCAGGTTAGTCAGTCCAATGTTTTTAACAAGACTGCGTGTGTAGCTTGGCCATACCGGAAACCTTACCTTTGGTTCACCGCATACAGCAATTGATAAGCTCGTGTTTCATTTTCATACTTGCTCGGTCATGCCCACTTCTCAGAATGGAGATGAGCATTGTTCACTCACACTGTGTTTCTCTTCAGCTGTCTCTGGAGGCCCCGCCACCGCTGCCGCCCCGTCGGGAGGTCCCGGCCCCGCCGCCGCCCCGTCGGGAGGCCCCATCGCCGCCGCCGCCCCGTCGGGAGGCCCCATCGCCGCCGCCGCCCCGTCGGGAAGCGGCAGAGACGGTGCTGCCCGCGCCGGTGGAGGGGAGGCCCCAGGTTAGCATTGGATCATTGGAAATTTAATACAAATGACTCGCGCTGTAGCTCAGATAATTGCTGACAGGAAAACTTTGTCACTTTCCCGTCACAAAACGAACTGTATGATGCTCAAGTACTTCCTTTTAAACATGCTTCACGGCCGGAACTTTCTTATCAGCATGACTCCCCGACTTGTAGAGAGATGATGATGTTTTAATGCAATGTGTTTCTCGTCAGCTGTCTTTGGAGGCAGCATTTGCTCCATTGGAGCAGATGCTACCACCGCTGCCGCTGCCCCGTCGGGAGGCCCCGGCACCGCCGCCGCCCTGTCTGGAGGCCCCGGCACCGCCGCCCTGTCTGGAGGCCCCGGCACCGCCGCCGCCCCGTCGGGAAGCGGCAGAGACAGTGCTGCCTGCACCTGTCGAGGGAAGGCCCCAGGTTAGCAGGCTCTAATCACTGGAAATGAAATGATCAAATGACTCGCGCTGTAGCTCAGTTAAAGTCCTAAGAGGAAGGTATGTGTCACTTGCCCGTAAAAAAACAATATGTATGGTATCCCAGTACTTCATTTGTAACGTGTTTCATGACCGGAACTTTGTGATCAGCATGACTCCCCGACTGGTAGAGAGATAATTATAACTAATTGCAATGTGTTTCTCGTCAGCTGTCTCTGGATGCAGCATTTGCTCCATTGGAGCAGATGCTGCCACCGCTGCCGCTGCCCCGTCGGGAGGCCCCGGCACCGGCACCGCCGCCCTGTCTGGAGGCCCCGGCACCGCCGCCCCGTCGGGAGGCCCCGTCGCCGCCGCCGCCCCGTCGGGAAGCGGCAGAGACGGTGCTGCCTGCACCTGTTGAGGGAAGGCCCCAGGTTAGCAGGCTCTTATCTCTGGAAATGAAATGATCAAATCAGCCCTGATCATGTGTGGCGGTGGAGGCGGCCCTGAAGCCCCTGCAAAATTCCTTCATCAATCAAGCGATGGTATTTTCAAGGCGTTCTATGCAAATAACCTTTGACCGCCTCTAAAGTATGAATACATGGTATGATTTAATAATGTGATGTTACTGCAAATCACGGTGCAATAGCCCAGGTAAATTTTGTTGATGGTGTAGCCCACGCTAAAATAATTTCCCTTCACCAGATAAGGCAGACTGATTTCAGCATTGCCATTCTGCTTCGCAGGTCGCTTGGCCTACTGCACAAGCTGCAGTAGGCACGATGCTGCAGGAGGCCGTCCGCTCACTGGTAAGCATTAATTCGTTTGGGAATAATTAGAAATGTTATATGGTGAAGAACACGGAAGAAAGTAAACATTCTTCGCGATACATCCGACTAATTCTTTCGAAATACAGCTCTTGTAAATCAACTGGTAATTGACAGGTAACCCAACTGTTGACTGGTTTAATGTGCATAATATCGAATTTAGAAAATATGCAAGGCCTCAAGCGCTGATGGCGAAATTATTCAAGTGAATTTACGGGTGCAATTGCAGGCCGTTGATTGTTTGACGCTGCGTCGCAGGGAACTGGCAGTGTGCCCTTCCCTACCGGTGCCACGGTAGCGGTTGAGGAAGAGACAGGCATTCGGGTGGTAAGTATCACTGCGTCATCTATTTTCCCTGATATTTAAAGGGCACATGCCTAAAATTAATGTGCCTACGTGCCAGATCATTTGCTTTTTTGTGTATATTGTTTTATCCCAGGATAAATTGCAATCTTACCTAACGGAGTTTAGAGCTAGTCATTCCGCTGATGGATTCAGGGGGACCAAGGGTATCGCTGTCCTCAAAAATATAAAACTGTATCCAGGCCCTCAAAGCTGATGAATTGGGGCAAATTCGGTGTTCGTGACCTTCCTCAGGCGTTTTCCCATACGTTGGTTTGCCCCCCACACAAACTATTCCTAGACCCAGCCATATACTATTTTCCGGTAGTAACAAATATCCATATCTGCCTCGACAGATGGGGTCCCTGGCTGCATTCTACGCCGTCGCCAGGGCCGAGTACGGGCTCGGCGACGGCCAGAGCTACCGTTCCAGCTCCTGGGGGATGCAGCCCAGCAGCCGCAGCCAGTTCGCGAGGTGGTCGCCGGCCGAGACGGCGATCATCTACTTCTACCTCGCTGCTGGTCCGCGGCTGCTGAACCCCGTCACCGGAATGCCGTTCCGCGACGCCCAGGCCTTCATCGGCATGGCCAGGATGGCCCTGGGCTTCAACCGCTCCGTGGCGCAGTGGTACCGGAAGACCAAGCGTCTGGTGAGTTTAACACGACCACAATTGATCATTAGTAATCACTAGTGTATATTGTGGAAGGAGAACGTTAAATGTTTATTGTATTGTGACGTTTCTAGCGTTGATTTTCTAATTTCAAAAATGATATCTTCTTTTCTAAACTGCAGCGTTCTTGTCTTAACTAAAGCATTCTGGGGTGATGCACCTACGATGTGGGATGCCAAAATATGTACCGCAACTCATAGCTGATTGTTTTGGTACTGCAAACGGGGCTATCCGAAGTCTTGCACCTGCTATCTACACTGACAGCTATCCGTTTTGTTTTATGAAAGGACTTTGCGTTAACTTGTTCCCTCCACTGCTTGGAACACATGTGGATGAGTCTCTGAGCTAAATTTCACCAATATTTGATGTAATTATTGTCTGATCTAACCCTCTGTTTTTTTCTGTTCCAGGCCCCCCTCTTCCGCTCCGGACGGCGATAGTCTGATGGCCATTCTTCTAGTCATTTTGTACCGCATGTTGTCGTGAACTTCAAGTGTAGTGTATTGTTAACGTGTATAAAATAAATCATGCATCGCCAGTAACTCGCGTTTCTCCGCCCTGGACTGATGAAGGAGGCATTCACTTACACTTTAATGCCTCAGCGCGAGCATCCGAGAATGGTGTGACAGATATTTGTTATCACCGAGCAGGAGCGCAAAACCTGCAATGCGACACGCTACATACGCAAAAGATATCCCATTGTTGGAGCTCTGCGACCCCGCTTCCCGAATATTGGTAGCCAGGATACGTAGGATGCTGTTTCATGACAGCTGTTAAACGGAGCTGGAAAGACCTCCAGACGGCAATGTCTCGCCTTTGCCGTGTCTATCTGTCAGTGAGTAGAGATTGACTGCTATCGGTGGTGATTAAAAGCAATATAAAATAAAGCTCTGTAAAATAGGTGGCATGGACGAAAAGTTTCAGCGCAACAGCAAAGGAAAGAATCAAAGAACAGAACACGGCGGACGTAATTGACGCCGATGACCACAGATTGAGTGCAGACAGCGCGGCTCCGCTGCGCCCCTGTTTTGCTCGCGCGGCCCGGACCCCTGAGGTAAGGGGCAAACCGCGACGAATTGGGAACAACACTCACCCACACCGAGCCGGCAGATCCGGGAGCGTCCACAGGTGCGATGGGCGTCTGTGTACTCGGCCGGCCAAAACCAAACACCGCTGTAGAACTTATCGACGAAGCGTTGGCTTTTCAAATAGTCTGGGACGGCAGACCAGTCCGGTTTTCGAAAATAAGGCCTAAAAATACGCCATGCCTGGAAAACAATATTGTCCCATCATATTAGCAAAACGTGTTCGACGCCGGGGCAGTTCGCGGCTACGATGACAGAAAATTTCAAAACATTACGCCTGCCTAGTACTGTACTGACCATGTTGCCTGTTGCAGCGTTTAATACGGGCTCAGGACGGTAAGATAGTTCAACAGGATTACAGTCAGCTATGTTTCCTTGAAAAAAGTTTAGAAGCTTCCACATAAGGCTACAAATTTGCTCTCCACATTTCAGTGATCTCTGTACTATTCTTCTTCACCCATGACCAATGACAGAAAGCTATGCTACAAATGCCCCAAATACAGCTAGAATAGTTCAAACAAAATAGGCCGGACTGTCATCAACAGATTATCGGGAGATCAAAATAAGTTTAGTAACACAAAGACAGTATCTACAGGCACTTTTACAGGCAAATTGTATTGCAGTACTCATGTAGCAGGTTGCAGTGTTTAATACCGGTTTCAGCATGATACAATCTTCAAGCAGTATTGCATTATTTTCTGTATATTTCAAGAAAGCTCAAAGGCTACCACATGATGCACCAGCCAAGCGCCGCCCCTCATTAGCCCGCCATCCCATTCGTCAGCCGGGCCCTTGCGCGCACGAAAATCATGGATGCACGCCTTCAGACTGTCCGCTCTTGCTTGGTGAACGGGTTAAAAACACCATGTTGGAGGATATTGAAAAAGGTGAGGGCATGGAGGTCCCTGAATATCATGACGTCATAACATATCTGGATATCCCATTGTTGGAGCTCTGCAAGCCCGCTTCCCGAACATTGGTAGCTAGGATACGTAGGAAGGCATATGGAAAAGCGGCGGTAAACGTGTTTTTTATTATTTTTCATTTTTTCTCAATCACTGTTGAATTTCTCTCAGAATTCGTTCATTTGGAGGAGGAAAAAATTGTCAAAAAACTAGAAAAAAAACTTTTTTTAAAATTTTGACTTTTTCATACTTTTTCCTTTCGAACAGAACTATGGATGCCAGAAAAGTATCCGAACTCATTTTGAGGACCATCTGTTTGCCGAAGCTATTTATTTTGATTTTTTTAAATTTGGAATAAATTTAATAGTTTTCTACCCCTGTTAGATCTAAAAACCGTTGCTGGGTTTCCTATTTATCCCTAAATCGGGAGACTGTATCACCCCCAAGTTTTTGATATACATTGAAGGCTAGAAAACAAACACACGGAGTATTTAAAAGTAAATCACGAAATATGGCCACGATAAATACATTATCAAAGTTTGTAACGCTGTCAACTTCAGGGTTTTGCCCTGAACCTTCTGAAAAATTGGCTCCAAAAAGCCAAATGTATGGTGTGCACAGCACCGAGAAATCTAAGGAATCAAAAGTACACAAAGCGAGTTATAGGTCTCACAATAATCTCTAATTTGGCCTTTAATTTCAACATATATGCCAATACATCCTCAAATACAGCTTCAAACCTTAAACTTTTATCTGAAAATGAGACCTCGTGCCATCCCACCTCAATTACGGTATAAAAACACCAGTTCCATTCGATATTCCATGATATATTACGAAAAAACGATGTTCCCGGCAAGTTTAGAGGAAAATTTGAAGGTTTTCTGCTCGTAACTTTGCTTTTAGAGTGATTTTGAAAGCAAAGTTATGACAAAAAATGCGCATTTCTAAGACGAGTATTTTGAGCCCGCCTGCGAGATATTCGGATGCGTGGTTCAAAAGCTATCGGCAAAAAACCACATGAAAATACAGCGCGGGTGCCTACTAAGCTGCATGCCCCGACACTGCACTTTTTGCCGGTGTTCTGCGTCTAGCCAAGTCGGCACCGCGCTGACATGACCCTAAATGTTCGCTTGTTTAACCCATTGAAACTTAAAGCTAAACTTTGAAATTTTGCACCCATAGAGCCAATGAATGGAGCTAGGTCTGGAATCAAACCGCATCTCTTTATTCAACCTAGAAACTGAGAAATCAGCCGACGACGATGAAGCAATTTTGTTAAACCGCCTTAACAAAAGTGCGTGTTCGGCTGACCGCGTTTTGGAGGCCGGGACACTTGTAAATTGCATGTTTTTGTGGAGTTTACCAAAATGACCCTGAATGTTGGCTTATGTAGCCCACTTAGTTTTGAAACTTACAATGAAGGGCACCAATGAATGGGGCTAACGCTAACATAAAAACCCTGCAAGTTCCTTAGCAGCGCCTTAACAAAGTTGCCGGTAGTAGGTCTACAGCTTGCAAACCGAGAGAATGCTTAGTGGTACTGAGCGTGACCTGGCCTATTGAATATTTCCTATTACTTACTTACTTAAGGGCTTTTTATCAGGCGTTCTGTACAAGGCCACTGTGCCCGCCACTAAAGTTGATATTGGTTATTCAACACTCGGCTTTTTTGCGGGATGCCCAGGAGATCCCTCCAGAAAATCTGAGGGGATTGAAAGCACTAGAATATGTCTGCAGTCAGCCGTCTGTCATGTAACTGCTGTCACTTTCTGTCCCAAGTGTGGCCTAAACGTGCTGGGACAGTTAGGTGGCAGTGCTTACGTATGGACCCGGTGAGGCACGGGCTAAGGTTCTGACATTTCGGAAATTATTTTCCCTCTAATGCCTCAATGCTCTCAAACGTTGTCCTCTTTAGCCCATTGAAAATAAGAACGAAATTTCGCAGTATACTGCAAATAGTGTGGACAAATTAGGCTAGGTTTACTTCACACTGGAAATTGGGTGCCATGAACCTAAGTGGTGGGCCACATTTGGTCGGTGCGGGGGAGAAGCGCCAGTTGTAAGGAGCTTCATCCCTCCTTTGTGGGTTTGGTCACAGAGGGTCGATTAGCTTCAAAATCTGGCGCGAAGCGTTGGCGCGCATTTTCAAGTCGGCTGCCGGCCGGCGGTGGTCTCCCACGGCTGTGCCAGGAAGGGGGAGGGGCCGGGGGTGGCGACAGCGGCAGCAATGGCGTCCAGCGGAGGGGCGGCCGACCACAGGAGGTGAAAATGTCGTTCGGCCTGCTATTGCCACAGAGATGGAAAAATGTAGAAATGGATGAGGCTTATGTTGACTTTGTTGTATAGTTGAGGCATCCTTCCTAGAAAGGCTAACAAACGAATTTTGTTCTATCTCTTCATACGCTCAGCCGATATTCATCTGACCACAATGACTTACTGTTTTAACCCTCGCCCCACCGGGGGCCATCGATGGCCCCCCTAAGGTTTTTCCGGGATAGCAGAAAAACGACGAGGCGCAGCACCGCGGTTGAGAGGTCTACCTTTCACTGCATCATTTTCCCATCATCCCTGAAATTTTTTACCCCGGGTCACCCAAGGTCAGGTCACCAGACGAGGTCAACCAAGGTCACCTCACTTCACCTTTAGAGCTCTGTAAGAGCTACATTTCAAAGTCGATCGATTTGAAACTTCCTACACTTAATGACCCCTCCAGGGTCGACAAGGTGTATATCCGGGATTTTTCGATTTCGTGCCCTGAGGTCAGGTCACGAGGCGACCTCTCCCATTGGAAAAGCATGGGGAAAAGCTATTTCATGATATAAAAGCCACAAAAATGATTGCAAATACTCAGACTGCTCAGAACAACGTTTTTGGACACCCTTTCACGGATCCCAGGGGTCATATTTGCCCTTTGACTTTTCCAAGGTCATCCAAGGTCACCAGAGGTCAAAAACAGTATTTTGACAATAACTTTTGACCTAATTGAGCTAGAGCGGTGAAACAAACACCATCGTGTTTGTCTTGTCACTGGCTTTCATTTGATATACGGCAAGGTCACTTTTTGACCTTTTCGTGACCTCAGGTCATATTAGGTCACGAGGTGACCTCTGGCGATCAAACCACTGGCGGGAGGTCTTTACGTTCCACATAGCGGAAAAAGTACTGGCAATTTTCTATCAAATGTACTTTACCAGGCCTCAATAGCTCTAATGACATAAGAGTTATGCCCAGTTTGCTTAATCATTGCATATTTGAGTGAAAATAGCCGATCTTGACCTAATTTGACCTCTGGAGGTCAAACCATTGACCTGAGCACTAAAACATGCGAAGTAATTTCTTACTGAATTCACGCGAGCTTTCTATTGCACTTTGCAGATTTGTGCTAACGCCCATATTTTCGGAGTTAGAGGGGGGGGCATCGATGGCCCTCCCCCGGTGGGGCGAAGGTGGCGCCGGACCCCCGGTGGGGCGCGGGTTAACCGAGGTGACCGTCCCCAAAGTAGATTTAGCGCCCACCCCTGGTGATAAAGGGGTGTATTTGGTTGATTTATTGTGACAGCTCACAGCACACTCAATGGTACCTTCTAGTATGAAAATAATCACTAAAAGGTCTTATTTCACCTGCAATCGATTTTTTCATTCTGGCAATGAATAAATACCCGACAAGGGTCCAATGGTATCTTTTCATTGCCAAAATGCAACTACGTTGTTTTACTGGGGAAACCGGTTAAATGGGTGTTTCTGGGTGATTTATGATTGCTACGGCTTGCAGCACTCTCAATGAACAGTTTTAGGATGAGAATAATCACTCAAAGGCTCTCATTCACCTGGAATCAGTTATTTACATTCTGGCAATGAAAATATTCCCGGCAAGGGTCCAGTGGTATCTTTCCATTGCTAAATTGTCAACTCAGTGTATTGTCGAGAAATACTTATTCAAGACGTGTTTATTTAGCATTGCTACCGCATACAACAAGCTTGAATGTCCAATCTAGCATTAAAACATCACTAATAGGCCTTAATTTACCTGGAATCGATTTTTACATTCTGGCAATGGAAATATACCGGGCAAGGGTCCAATGGTATCTTTAAATTGCCAAATTGTCAACCCCGTGTGTAAACCACATTTTGCTCTCCAAACTTGTGTTGGAGCTTGTTTAAGGCTTACACCACACCCAATTGTCCATTCCAGTGTTGGATTAGTCACCAAAAGGCAGTCATTCAGTCGAAACCCGCCCGTTGACATTTTGGCAATGTAAATATACCCGGCAAGGGTCCCGGCAATGGTCCAGGGGTATCTTTTCATTGCCAACTGTGTCTTTTTGCTGGGAATTCCTGTTAAAGGGGTGTTTTTGGTTAGTTTATGATTGCTAAGGCTTGCAACACTCTCAACAGTATATTCTAGGATAAAAATAATCACTAAAAGGCTCCCGTTCGCCTGGAGTCGATTTTTTACATTCTTGCAATGGAAATATACCGGGCAAGGGTCCAGTGGTATCTTTTCATTGCCAAAATGTCAAAGGTGTGTTTCTACCTCATTTTTCACTCCAAGCCTTTTCTACCACAAATGCCGACGGGTGGGTCGACTGCAAGTGGGTCTACTCACACTTTTCTTGCACTCAGGCATATGTGGCATCCACCGTGCTGGTGTGTGATGAAAAACGACATCAACAATTTTCTGCATAACCGAATTAATTACGATTGGCGGCACAGTCCGTCACGCTATCGACCTCTTACTGGAAACACAACTGCTTAAAATTATAGATACATTTTAAGAACAGCATTCCTTCCTGGTCCCGCCACTAATATAATATAATATTAAGCGTGACGACACAACTTCAATTCGCGTCGCCCAGTCATGCCATTAACCTGCGTAATTTTTGAAAGCAAAATCGGAAAATTCATTAATGCTCCCCTCCTGGCTCTGCCACTATTGCAACGTAATGAGCATCGCAACCAACGCAACTACCATGCACGGCACTAAGCCAATCGCCCTACGACGGCACTGTTGCACTCCCAATTAAAGCACGCTTCCTGACTACGCAAGAAAAAAGCGAGCTAAGAAAACTTAATTAGATCCCCCTTACTGCATCCGCCCCTGCTGCAACATAATGTTCATCGCATCCAACGCAATTCCTGTGCAGGACGGCCGTGCCGCCGCCGCCGACACTCTTGCTTGTCCTCCGCCAGTCGTCGCCACCGGCCGGTGTCAGCGACAATATGGTCAGAGGCTGTACGTCGGCAGTTCTGGTGCACATTATTTCAGCCAACGTAGACTCCAATGGTTAGCCAGAATTGCCGACTGGGGGTACCACGTTTGCCGACAAATCAGCTGATAGTCGGCAAAAACGGTACGAAAAGCTCCAGGGCATTACGAAGCCAGCCATTCGTCGCCTGGCTCGTCGTGGTGGTGTCAAGCGCATCAGCGGTCTCATCTACGAAGAGACCCGCGGTGTGCTGAAGGTGTTCCTGGAGAACGTCATCCGTGACGCTGTCACCTACACCGAGCACGCCAAGCGCAAGACCGTCACCGCCATGGACGTCGTCTACGCCCTGAAGCGCCAGGGACGTACCCTTTATGGCTTCGGCGGATAGATTACCCCGGTTCGAGGAAACGCTTTCTTCAAAGCGACGACAACAGGCCTTTTTAAAGGCCACCATATGAGTCGATTCTGGTTTTGCATGACAGCGCTTAGTTAGGGCCTTTATTCCTACTCATTTTCTTTTCGCACCACACCCGATTGATATCCCCCCGTGATCCCTTACCAAATTAGGGACTTGTAGGGATGAACCTGCCTCATTGCTACCTCCCTTCGCATCAATAGCATTGATAATACCGTACAATATTGAGGGAAACGACATAAGATATATGCTATGCATGGAATTCCACAGAATTGAAAAAATATAACAGAGCAGTTGATCGTAATGAAATACTTTCAATTCAACACCACATAATCTATCTAAATCCTTCATAGAATGTAATGCTAATTAGACCAATAGATTAGGAAAATCAAATTCATAGATACCTGTTGAAAATTGGATCTGTACAACCCAACCCCGATTTACATTGCCATTTTTTACATTCATTGCCTGTATTTTCTCGTATTGGTAATATATAATTATAACAGTTTATTTTAATTTTTGCGTTGTATTCATAATGCAGCCCCACCTTACGAAGATCTGTAACAGGTAGTAAAATTCCAATCTCAATTATGGTGATACTAAAATAAATATAAATGTATACATATGAGTTACAAATAGCATGCCACACAAAAATAGTTTTCCAAAGTTTTATTTACATTTAGAAAAAACATATATAAATACATATACATATATCTGATAATTTATTACAAGAATTTGTTTTATTTTTTTCAAACACAAATAGCGATGAAGTTACGTCTACAAAAATTCATGGCAGCATGTATTTGTTCATGTCTGGTGATTTCAAGGATTGCTGCACTAAATTAAAAATAGGCCACCAATAAGCCTGATATGAAAATATAAATCATATATGCACCGAAATATTGGCACACCATGGCACTGCTATGTTGTATATCTACCCATAGGTAATAAATACTTGTTTTGTAAGTTCATTTTATAATTGATACCTAATTTTTACTCTTCATCTCAAGCGTAATCATTTTAAAATTTCGAATTTAGTGCGACTTTCCTAGATATCAAAAACTATATACCATTAGTTTCTTAGTTCCATATTTGTTTGTACACATGGTTCCATCAAGATGTGTTGTCAAATAATTGATTAACCAATTATCGCTGGCTTATCTTTAATCGTGAATGGCATTTATAATTAAATTCATGGTCTCACTCATTTAAAAACTACCTGACGCAGTCCCGTTTCCATAACATTGAGCTTCTCTTCTTTATACTTGTGTGCCATATTTGCTATTAATGGAAAGAAATTAAGTCATAATCATAAACAACTCGGAATAAACTACAAAAAATAATTTAAAACTAATATGCCAATAATTTAGAATCACATAATAATGTCAATGATGTACGTTTGCAAACGAATAGTACTAATAGCGGTATATCACCGGTGTGAGCTGCTCAATGGGTATTTCACGGCAGTCTGCAATCGAATCCACGCCAACGCAACTAGGTGGCCTTCAAAAAGGCCTATTTTGTGTTGGCCTTAAGAAAGACCTTTCACCCTGAGGCGCCAGTCTACTTCTTCTCAGTCTTCTTGGGCAGCAGCACCGCCTGAATGTTGGGCAGCACACCACCCTGTGCGATTGTCACGCCCGACAGCAGCTTGTTGAGCTCCTCGTCGTTGCGGATGGCCAGCTGGAGGTGACGCGGGATGATCCTGGTCTTCTTGTTGTCGCGGGCGGCGTTGCCAGCCAGCTCGAGCACCTCAGCGGCGAGGTACTCCATGACGGCAGCCAGGTACACCGGGGCACCGGCACCGACGCGCTCGGCGTAGTTGCCCTTGCGGAGCAGACGGTGGATACGGCCCACCGGGAACTGCAGGCCCGCGCGAGACGAGCGCGACTTGGACTTTCCCTTCACCTTTCCGCCCTTGCCGCGTCCAGACATGTTAGCGGATACTGAAGCCTCAGTGATTTCCCAACAATTTGGCCCCACCTGGCCAAGCCAAGTTAAGCAGGAGAACTAGTGTGGCCGTTTGGCCCGCTTCGTGTTCGCCCTGGTGGCTGCGGCGCAAACTACTCGACACTTGGTGTTATATAGAATCTGAAGACCGTGCGGACTGCTAATATTCGTGTATCGTATCAGCTGTCAGTGGAAATGCCGCCCAAAACCAGTGGCAAGGCCGCCAAGAAGGCCGGCAAGGCCCAGAAGAACATCTCCAAGGGAGATAAGAAGCGCAGGAAGAAGAGGAAGGAATCGTACGCCATCTACATCTACAAGGTGCTGAAGCAGGTGCACCCGGACACTGGCATCTCGTCCAAGGCCATGAGCATCATGAACTCGTTCGTGAACGACATCTTCGAGCGCATCGCCGCCGAGGCCTCCCGTCTGGCCCACTACAACAAGCGGTCGACCATCACGTCCCGGGAGATCCAGACGGCCGTCCGTCTGCTGTTGCCCGGTGAACTGGCCAAGCACGCTGTGTCTGAGGGCACCAAGGCCGTCACCAAGTACACCAGCAGCAAGTAAATCCGCATGGGTGCAGTGTTTGGTCTCGCGTTCGTCGGTGATGCTGCCTCATTCTCATCAATCATTTCTCCTCATGCTCATCAACGCCGGCGACTGACGAGACACCCGCGTCGCAACCAATAGGTCTTTTTTAAGACCACCACTCATTCCCGTACAAAGCGATTGTAGAACTAACGTTGCTCGTTGGAATCACCACTCTGGACCTCTGGAGAGTCGTGTGTGGTGAATGAACTGGGCATCACTATGTGGGCGCGTTGGGTGGGCACCGATCTGTGGGGGTTTGACACCTCGCTTTAGAATAGGGTATTGCGTAGCGGAGGCGCGCACGTTTCCGACGCGATTGGACATTGCGCTTATGGCGCGATAGAGAATTCAATTATGATTGCATGTTTGAATGTTGTGCTAATTTTTGAGATGGCAATTTTTAACTTGAGTTCCCAGGAGACCACTTAGTAAAAGGGCAGCCGACTGCCGGTGTAGGAACGTCCAGAACATTGGAGGCGGGCACGCAGTGTGTTGCGGTACCAGAAATGCCGACTTTTGAAGGGACCGGTAATAATCTGGCCAGGCTTGTCGACTCTCGTACAGCCTCATGGAAAGTGCAGTCGTTGTGCCCCTTCCAGTCACCCTTGACCCCGGGTATGATGTTGGCTCAGATTGGTGCAGCTACTCGAAAGGGTACGCCAATAGTGAATTTCTGGCTCGCTCGATGCGAATCGGTAAACAGAAATGCCGACCCTTCTCATGCTGATCCGCCTTTGGCATTTCTGGTACAAGTTTTGCCACGAGCAAACCAAAAATTCACCCTTAGACGCGAGATCGACATTTCTGGTTTCCTCGAATCAAACAGGTAAACTTTACGTAGCAAAAATGACGACACTCCCATGCTGAGCCGCCTTCGGCATTTCTGCTACGAGCCAACCACAAATAACGACGCCGCGGCTCAGGGTGACTGCAAGGGGGGCGGGCATTTCCAGTCTGCTCGAAGCTAATAGGTAAATTTGTCGTACCAAAAATGGTCGACTACAAGGGGTACGTTGTGGGTCACGAATGACAACGCTGCCCTAACAGCCACTCTTAGCGGTATGCAGTCATCATTCGTGGTCTGCTGGTAAACATGTGGTACGACGGATCCATGGCTAGGGATATGTCAAAATTTGAGCACGTTGCAGCCATTTTCGGTGGAAACATGGCATTACAAAATTCGGAAATCACTAATACCTCAAGAACTGTTAGACCCATACAAAGGAAACAATTGTGTTGATGGCTCCGATGGGTTTGGTTGATGCAGATTTGGCGTTGCTAGAGCTTTCAAATGAAGCTCGAAGACTTGATCGAGCTGTATTAGAGCCCTAATTCCACCCTGGTTTTTCAGTCTTATTGAAGAATAGCATAATCGGCTTACATGACCTGATGTCGAGCTTCAGCCATAACCTGTTGAATTGATCACCCCGAGGGAAAAAAGCAGCTCCTGTCCGAAACCGCTATGTGGGGGCCTCAAGAAAACCGGTGCTAAACAGCGGCCATGAGCATGCCAACGGCCAGACAGTCATGGCCGGTTTGGGGTAACCAGTCATCTGTCAGCTAGGTCACAGTAACCAGTCATCCGTAGTCGTTTTCTTGTCAAAACTAGGTAGCTGGTACATGCGTCCAAGTCGTGCCAACGTCACATGCAGCGACATAGACAACGGTCCTAGCAAAGGTCGTTGTAAAGACGATGGCAAAGGTCATGGCAAAGGTGGAGGCAAAGGTGGAGGCAAAGGGGGCAACAAAGGGATGTCAAAGGTATGAGGTAGCAGCCGGTAGGGAAAGTGTCCAGATATGTTTGTAAGACGGAATTTCACAGAACAGACGATGCCTCTGCTGGAATTCACAGCAGTCATGTACAAGCCTCAGCACATCTTTCTCCGTTCCACTCAATAGTTGTTGCCGCCTGGCTTCCAACGGCAAGGGGCGTCTGGCTCAGGAGACGGGCAACAGTTTAAACCGACACCATCGTGCCGGGCCACTCGGGAGACATTTAACCGTCCATGCAATACATCGCAAATGATATTGCCCGTATTTCAGCACAAACTGCTGAGCCGTAAGAGTGTGGAGCTCCGGGTGGCAGCCCTGAATCTCAGCTGGTGTCGTGACCCAAGTTACGTTCGTCGACGGCATACCGGGTTTGGAAGCCTCCTTGCGCCTCATGCTAGCTGGGTGCAATCGTGACAGTGTCATCGCTGGACTGACAACATGTTGAAAGGTCGGATTTCAGAGCTCCATGGTGTTCAAGCCGGTGTGCCCCCTAAAATTCAATGGAACAACGTAACCAAACATTAATGTTGCAATTCGGTACACCAGTCCAGTGACGTCAGATGCATTTTGTGCACTCGGGTGTGGGCAACACTTAGTACGCCCACAAACTCTGTGCACCGGTAAAGCTAAAATTTTATCGCTATGACCGATACCGCTGCTGCTCCCGCTCCGGCGAAAGCCTCCAAGCCCAAGGTGGCTAGGGCCAAGCCTACGCATCCTCCCACCGTGGAGATGGTGCAAGGCGCCATCAAAGGCCTGAAGGAGCGTGGTGGTTCTTCGTTGATAGCGATCAAGAAGTACATCGCTGCCAACTACAAGGTCGACGTCGAGAAGCTGGCTCCATTCATCAAGCGTGCCCTCAAGTCGGGTGTCACTTCTGGCTCCTTGGTGCAGACTAAGGGTAAAGGTGCCAGCGGCTCCTTCAAGCTGTCGGCGGCGACGCTGAAAGACAAGCCCAAGAAGGCTGCTGTCAAAAAAGTTGCCAAGTCACCAGCCAAAAAGGCGACGAAAAAGCCGGCCAAAAAGCCCGCCGCAAAGAAGGCCGCCAAGTCGCCGGCCAAGGCCAAAAAAGCTGCAAAATCGCCCGCCAAGGCGAAGAAACCTGCGGCCAAGAAGCCCAGCAAGGCCAAGAAAACCGCCAAGTCTCCGGTCAAAAAGCCCAAAGCGCCCAAGGCGAAGAAGTCTCCGGCAAAGAAGGCAGCCAAGAAGTAAGCGGCTATTGCCGGTGCTATTTACGGCGACGCGTCAGCGATGGCTGGCAATGGCTCTTGTTAGAGCCACACCATTCTTGTCCAGGCATGCATTGCAGACGTCACGCCAATGTCTTTTGCTCAGAGAACTTTGTCTTGTTTCTGAGGTGCGACTCCGTCGTGCACTTAAAGGGAGATACGCGAAAATTTTGTCTTGGCTATATGAAAAGGTTACAAAAAGCTCATTTTTGCGAATTCGGCCTGTAAATGCCTTCAAATTGCTCTCAAAGTCAACATTTCTAGACGACTTTACCGGTACACCTCATATCGATGTATATGACGTACACACGGCCAAGACTATCAATTTCTCTAAGAAGTAGGTCATATCTCGCCTGAACAGTAATGTAGATGCTTGGACTTTTACAGAAAACAATTACTTTAGAAAAACAACATTCCGAAACTCTTTCGAAATAGAAATATAGGGCTTAAAAGAAATCACAATTCACCAATCAGAAGCCTGGGAATTCTCAAACCGGGGTCACGTGCCCCATCTGACGCAAAAGTTTTGTCGTCCTGGGGCTGAAGCAGAAAACGACTCAAGACCCGCGGAGCGAAACCGCTGAAGACTTGAGTAATTATGCTTTTTCCGTTTCAAGGGCAAACTAATTCATTTTGTAGTTTTTAAAAGCTTTTTGGAAATAATTCAAACACAAATACAGGAGAACAGACCTTTGTGTTATTGAATAAAACATTACTTTTCAACTTTAACACGCACATTGACGGGGGCGGGTACCCGCCCCCCGTCAATGCGAAGGTGGCTTAGACCCCGGTCAATGCGCGTGTGAACCCTTGCCCCACGGGGGGGCATCGATGGCCACCCCCGGTGGGGCGAAGGTGGCGCTGGACCCCCGGTGGGGCGCGGGTCAAATGCGGATAGAACGTGCGGAGAAACCCATGCTCTGAAAACATAGCAGCCAGTGACTCGCTGTTTCCACCAATGGAATCGGCGTGGTCTGAAATGGGGCATTCTTGACTTTCTGATCCATCCGTAAATACCAACGCTATAACGTATTTTTTGTATAAAGGGCCCAGAGAATCAATCTCGTGAAGCAGCCAAAAATTATTCTCGGGAGTGCTCACGAGAGTCATTCTCAGCGACATACGGGAGCTAGTCTTGGGGCTCAGGGGCACCTGAGAACAAGCTCGGACCCCCTGAGGCCAAACCCAGAAGCCCCAAAATCAATGTGCGATAATCCAGAGCCTTCGATATCGATGATCGGGGGTCCCCTGACACCAAGCTGGGGGAGGGGAGCCCTGAAACCAAGTTAGCGCAAATCTGCAAAGTGAATTAGAAGGGTCGAGCGAGTCCAGTAAGTTAATGGTGTAACCATTGATCACCGCAGCAAGGATTGCTAATTGCTCCCTTCTTAATTTCGCAGGCCAAAAAGTAGCGCTTTACGTTAAGGCGTCAGTATTTATTTACAGATCAACATGAAACTCATTAGTAGTCCGTTTCAGATCACGCCGATTCGATTGGTTAAAAAAGCGAGTCGCTAACTGCTCTGGTGACGGAGCATGAGTTTCTCCGCACCTTCTATCCGCATTTTAGTCCCTCCCCTAATTGCACCAACAAAAGAACATTAGCTGGTACGACAGTACCGCTTCCAATTTCCAAGACACTTAGTTTATTCGTTTAACAAAGTGAGGTAGGAAATCGCTCGACAATTTCATTCTAAATTCACTTTAAATTTTTATTTCCATTGTTTCACACTACCCTAGAATAGTTTTGCTACCATCTAATTGCCAATAATAGTCTTTGCTCAAAACAAAACAGTCTTGATGCTGCTTCTTTTTCTTCATTGCCACTAAAGCAGACGGCCTCACTATTTCTGCTCCCAGTATGCCGCAACGGTGTTTTGGCGCAGTCATGCATTCCCCAGTTGTATACTGGCCTCATCTCCTCAGTGTTTTTCCCCAACCCTGGCAAAAAGAGCAGGCTCAGCGGATGACACAAGGCCAAAGGTGGAATTTCTGCACAAGCATTGGTCACGGTAACCATAATTGAATATTTTTGTTTGTTTTTCTTTTGGCAGTGCTCATCACTGGAACTTCCCAAGACAAGAAGGTGAGTGTGAAGGATATTTTGTCAACATAAATGAAATTGATATGTTTAAATTTTCAAGCATGCTGTGTGTTGAATTGTTTTAGTGGATGCATGGCCTTACAAATGCATGTGTTAGTTATGCATTTCCTCTTCACTGATTATTATTTGAATACCGACTTCATTTTCGACTTGAGCCAAACTTGAGTTGGGTTGTGTTTTTAGTCACATCCTAATTGTGTTGGCCAGACTGAAGTTTGAGTCTGAGTTGTGTTGGTTCACTGTGTCGCCCCTGGTTAATTGAGTCAACCACTTCTTGCATGTGACAGCAGTGTGACACTCCATTTTAAAGGTTTGAATTGCTGTGGCGGTGCTAATATTAACAATGGGCATGGTATGCTGTGTACAGGAAATGCCCATGTAGCTAGGTTTTTCAATGGCCTTCCTGCCTGAGCCTGTATATGTCTTTGAACTATGATCAATGAATTCCACAGAGCCAAACAGAAGGCAACCACAGTGTTCAAGTCCGAGCATGCTGCTCGTGGTGTGGGGCGTCTTGTATCACCTCCAAACCTGAAAGCCAGTTGGACAACCCTAGCCAACCTGACAACGTCATGCGGTAAGTGAATGAGGTGAGTGTAGATGTCCACAACTTTTCAAGCTGTCAACACATTTCAATTTCATTTTCACTTTGTTTGAGTCAGCAGCCTTCGCGACTGAGGTCAACTTTAACCAAGCTGTGCCTATGCTAACTGAAACTAACCTCGACTCATCTTATTCAAACCTAGCCTAGCCAACCAGAACCTGCTACATGCCAGCGAGGAAGCTGTGGTCAGGGCTGCCAAAATAGCCACCTCCCCAGTGGTGGGACCCATAATTGGAAGTTCACATTTCCATGGAAAAATATGCAGCACTTGTTTTCCAAGCAAAACCCAGGCTGCCAACAGATAGCATGGGAATCCGTCTTTCTGGCCGGTATTTCATCATTGCTGAGGTTTTCTGCCCGGTCGGTGTTCACAAATTGTAACATTTTGGACAGGTTGCTAGTTTAGATAGCATAGCTGGACATAGCTGTTCAGAAAATGCATGAAATGTACTGGAAGGTCATAAACTTGTGATCACTGAAAAATACCTTCCATATATCCACCAAACCAAAGCTGCCAATGCATGAGGAAACGTGTTGGTTCCGTGGAAATCTACCTTCAAGCAGAGTGGATTCACCCTGGTGATTTTAGCAGTATGGCTGAACTGTATGTTAGATAAACAAAGAGAGGTGAAAGGAGTGGTAATTGACAAGGTTTTGGAGCAGAAATTGCTTCAGTTTTATTGCAGCCCCAGAAAATACCGCAAAGCCGTAGCCAAACAGCATGTAAATGTGTTCCCATTTGGATTTTGTAGCTATTATGGCCAACTCTGGACACAGCTTTTCACCACTGGTGAGGGCGCCTTCTTTAGCACATTACCCGACTTTGCCGTCGACTGGTGTCTGCATCAAATTTAAACGACAGCTTAGTGGTCCTGATAAGGACCTGTTTTGTTGACGCACAGTTTCGTCACTGCTTAAGCACGCTCGCCACGGATGCGGCGCGCCAGCTGGATGTCCTTGGGCATGATGGTGACACGCTTGGCGTGGATGGCGCACAGGTTGGTGTCCTCAAACAGACCGACCAGGTAGGCCTCGCTGGCCTCCTGCAGGGCCATGACGGCGCTGCTCTGGAAACGGAGATCGGTCTTGAAGTCCTGGGCAATCTCACGCACCAGACGCTGGAACGGCAGCTTGCGGATCAGCAGCTCAGTGCTCTTCTGGTAGCGACGGATCTCACGCAGGGCGACCGTGCCGGGGCGGTAGCGGTGGGGCTTCTTGACGCCGCCGGTGGCCGGCGCGCTCTTGCGAGCGGCCTTTGTGGCCAGCTGCTTGCGTGGCGCCTTGCCACCGGTGGACTTGCGGGCAGTCTGCTTGGTACGCGCCATGGTGAGTGTCGATCTGAATCTGAATACCTGGCGTCCTTTACTGCGATATATTAGTAAACTTTTCCACCTATAGGTGGCAGCACTCAAGTGGCGTCCTCCCACATTTGCTTGTGCTAAATTACAGCGGTGCGCTATGGTGCACCTATTATGGCATAGTCCGGCACCCTTAGGGTCACCGAATATCGATATCATCCCTGAAAATCGAAAATGACCGGACGCGGCAAGGGAGGAAAGGGACTCGGTAAAGGGGGAGCCAAGCGCCACCGAAAAGTCTTAAGGGATAACATCCAGGGCAGCATCTTTCCATTGCCAGAATGTAGAAAAATCTTTCTTGCCAAAATGTCAAGCGTCCCTACAGGCTGTGGCATCGCGCCCGCGGTATCGTCGGCTGACCTTGAACGCGTCTACAAGCGGGCAAGATCTCATACCCGGGAACGTGGCTAAGGGACCTGGCAAGGGACCTGGCGGTATCTTTTCATTGCCAAAGTGTCAACTCCCTGTATTTCCGGTGCTGTTTTCGGGTAGTTAATGATTGCAGCACTCTTAATAGTCTATTCTAGGATCTTGATTATCACTCAAAGGGCCTTATTCTCACCTGCAATCGACTTTTGACATTCTGGCAATAATGAGGGTGCAGTAGTATGTTTTCATTGCCATAATGTCAACTCCGTGTTTTTGCTGGTAATTCCTGTTAAAGTGGTGTTTTCGGGTAATTAATGGTTGCTACCGCTTACAACACGCTCAATATTCCATTCTAGCATGAGAATAATCACTAAAAGGCTCTCATTCGCCTAGAGTCGATTTTTTACATTCTGGCAACGGAAATATACCCGGCAAGGGACCAGTGGTATCTTTTCATTGCCTAAATGTCAACTCCGTGTTTTTGCTGGGAATTCCTGTTAAAGGTGTGTTTTTGGGTAATTTGTGGTTGCTACGGCTTACAGCACACTCAATATTACATTCTAGCATGAGAATAAGCACTAAAAGGCTCTCATTCGCCTGCAGTCGATTTTTGACATTTTGGCAATGAAAATATACCCGGCAAGGGACCAGTGGTATATTTTCATTGCCAAAATGTCAACTCCGTGTTTTTGCTGGGAATTCCTGTTAAAGTGGTATTTTGGGGTAATTAATGATTGCGACCGCTTACAACACGCTCGATATTCCATTCTAGCATGAGAATAATCACTTAAAGGCTCTCATTCGCCCAGAGTCGATTTTTTACATTCCGGCAATGGAAATATACCCGGCAAGGGACCAGTGGTATCTTTTCATTGCCTAAATGTCAACTCCGTGTTTTTGCTGTGAATTCCTGTTAAAGGTGTGTTTTTGGGTAATTTGTGGTTGAATCAGTATTTTGCAAATAACTTTTGACCTAATTAAGCTAGAGCAGTGAAACAAACACTATCGTGTTTGTCTTGTCACTGGCTTTCATTTGATATACGGTAAGGTTACTTTTTGACCTTTCGTCACCTCAGGTCGTATTAGGTCACGAGGTGACGTCTGGAGGTCAAACCACTGGCGGGAGGTCTTTATGTTCCACATAGCGGAAAAAGTACTGGAAATTTGCTATCAAATGTACTTCACCAGGCCTCAATAGCTCTAATGACATAAGAGTTATGCCCAGTTTGCTTAATCATTGCATATTTGAGTGAAAATAGCCGATCTTGACCTAATTTGACCTCTGGAGGTCAAACCATTGACCTGAGCACTAAACCATGCGAAGTAATTTCTTACTGAATTCACGCGAGCTTTCTATTGCACTTTGCAGATTTGCGCTAACGCCCATATTTTAGGAGTTAGAGGGGGGCCATCGATGCCCCCCGGTGGGGCGAAGGTGGCGCCGGACCCCCGGTGGGGCGCGGGCTAAGGCTTACACCACACCAAATTGTCCATTCCAGTGTTGGAATAGTCACCAAAAGGCAGTTGTTGAGGCGAAACCCGACTGTTGACATTCTGGCAATGGAAATATACTGGGCAAGGGTCCCGGGAAGGGACCAGTGGTATCTTTTCATTGCCTAAATGTCAACTCCGTGTTTTTGCTGGGAATTGCTGTTAAAGGGGTGTTTTGAGGTAGTTTATGATTGCTAAGGCTTGCAACACACTCAATATTCCATTCTAGCATGAGAATAATCACTAAAAGGCTCTCATTCCCCTAGAGTCGATTTTTACATTCTGGCAATGGAAATATACCCGGCAAGGGGCTTGTGGTATCTTTTCATTGCCAAAATGTCAACAGTGTGTTTCTACCTGATTTTCCTCTCCAAACATGTGTTGGAGCTTCTTCAAGACTTACACCACACCAAATTGTCCATTCCAGTGTTGGAATAGTCACCAAAAGGCAGTCATTCAGCCGAAACCCGACTGTTGACATTCTGGCAATGGAAATATACCGGGCAAGGGTCCCGGCAAGGGGCTAGTGGTATCTTTTCATTGCCAAAATGTCAACTCCGTGTTTTTGCTGGGAATTCCTGTTAAAGGGGTGTTTCTAGGTATTTTATTATTGCTACGGCTTGCAACACACTCAATATTCCATTCTAGCATTAGAATAATCACTAAAAGGCTCCGATTCGCCTGTAGTCGATTTTTTACATTTTGGCAAGGGAAATATACCCGGCAAGGGGCTAGTGGTATCTTTTCATTGCCAAAATGTCAACTCCGTGTTTTTGCTAGGAATACCTGTTAAAGGGGTATTTTGGGGTAATTTGTGGTTGCTAGGGCTTAGAACAAACTCAATATTCAATTTTAGCATAAAAATAATCACTAAAAGGCTCTCATCAAATGAAAATAGACTATTAGCGGATCCAAAACACACAAAAATATCGAGGTAGAAGGTAGGGGCCTAACCCGAAACAGCACCCAGCGTTAGGAAACTCACCAAAATGCATTGACGGTTATACCAGTGGCGGATCCAAAACAAACAAAAAATTGGGGTGGGGAGGGGGTAGGAGTTCGAGCCGCAACACGGTTAGTATTTCGCAATAGAAGAAGTGTATGAAGACGTCTGCAGCCCGGTCTGTTTTGTAACTGCTGTCGCGACCTGATGAGAGTGATTTTAAGACCTGCTCGCACAGGTATGGGACGGTGATTGCAAATGGACTAATCTACACCTGCTGCATGCTCCAGAAGACTAGCAATAGTTGGATAGGAACGAACCGTTTCCAAATGCATTTTAAGTATTGTGATTTCCAACCTAACCAGTTTTAGACCTGGGTCCGCCCATGTTCCTACTAGCCCCCAAGCATTCCTGACTGCGCTGCTGGACTCCCCGCCGTCGACGTTACTGCTCGCGGCTCACGTGGTGGAAAGGAGGAAAAAATATGTGCGTGGTATCCCATGTCGCTGTAATATTTATATTTGCCACATAATCGAACATGACATGGTGTTTGAAACTTAATAAAACATTCCAAGCCAGCAAGCCCAAAGATAGTGCACACTGTTACGAGAGTGACACTAGCAGAGGTGTAATTTTTACCTCTGTCGCACTCACCTCCGCCAATACCGCCAGCGGCAAGAGAGCGGCTGCCTCGTGTGGCCGGCCCGGTGTTCCCGGCCTCTGCCAGCCGATGGGAATACAACTCCGACTCCCAGTTGTTTCTACCTGATTTTCCCCTCCAAACATGTGTTGGAGCTCCATTAAGGCTTACACCACACCAAATTGTCCATTCCAGTGTTGGAATAGTCTCCAAAAGGCAGTCATCAGCCGAAACCCGACTCTTGACATTTTGGCAATGGAAATATACTGGGCAAGGGTGCCGGCAAGGGGCTAGTGGTATATTTTCATTGCCAAAATGTCAACTCCGTGTTTTTGCTGGGAATTCCTGTTAAAGGGGTGTTTTGGGGTAATTTGTGGTTGCTACGGCTTACAACACACTCAATATTCTATTATAGCATGAAAATAGTCACCAAAAGGCTCTCATCAAATGCAAAAAGACTAGTAGCAAAACACAAACCAAATATTGGGGTAGGGGGTAGGGGCCTGAACCGAAACAGCATCCAGCGTTAGGAAAATCACCAAAATGCATTGACGGTTATACCAGTGGCGGATCCAAAACAAAATTTTGGGGTGGGGAGGGGGTTGGAGTTCCAGGCGCAACACGGCAGGGGTCGAAAAACCTACCATTTTGGCATTCTAAATGGTGACAGCCCAAGGTGGGAAAGGTGACAATAATTGGCCGAAATGTTTCCTGCAGACCAATAACGGATCGGATCGCCAAAATTGACTCCTGTACTTTGGACTCGCAATGTTTGCAACAACTAGGATGGTCCATGAGTATCCATTGGTATCCTTCTTATACAAAACGTGCCACATTTTGCAGCCTGGGCTGGTGGGCCACATTTATGGTTTGAAATTTTCAATGGTGACACACTGAACACTTTTTTGACCCCTGCAACACGGTAAGTATTTCGCAATAGAAGAAGTATATGAAGACGCCTACAGCCCAGTCGGTTCTGTAACTGCTGTCGCGACCTGATGAGAGTGATTTTAAGACTTGCTCGCACAGGTATGGGTCGGTGATTGCAAATGGACTAATCTACACCTGCTGCATGCTCCAGAAGACTAGCAATAGTTGGATAGGAACGAACCGTTTCCAAATGCATTTTAAGTATTGTGATTTCCAACCTAACCAGTTTTAGACCTGGGTCCGCCCATGTTCCTACTAGCCCCCAAGCATTCCTGACTGCGCTGCTGGACTCCCCCGCCGTCGACGTTACTGCTCGCGGCTCACGTGGTGGAAAGGAGGAAAAAATATGTGCGTGGTATCCCATGTCGCTGTAATATTTATATTTGCCACATAATCGAACATGACATGATGTTTGAAACTCAAGAAAACATCCAAAGCCAGCAACTCCAAAGATAGGGCGCACTGTCATGAAAGTGACACTAGCAGACATGTAATTTTTACCTCTGTCGCGCTCCCCTCCGCCAGTACCGCCAGCGGCAAGAGAGCGGCTGCCTCGTGTGGCCGGCCCGGTGTTCCCGGCCTAAGGTAAACGAAGAGTGTTAATAGTGTTAATAATACACTTTAAACGACTTTGTAAATGCGGATTTATGTACATACTGATGCATGTGCGCAGCCAGAGCATTGGTATGTGGGCACACCAACTTTGACGGGCACCCCAGAAGAAAATGGACACTTTTTAGGTAGCCAAAAACTTACTATATCTTTGTTTTTATCTCTTTTTTTGCACCTTTG
The DNA here is from genome assembly GCA_034440635.1 of Lepas anatifera. Lineage (NCBI taxonomy): Eukaryota > Metazoa > Arthropoda > Thecostraca > Lepadidae > Lepas > Lepas anatifera. The sequence continues at coordinate 4,479 of JAOTON010000787.1, read as the reverse complement.
TTCAATAAAAATGCAAATCAGGCATTGATAGAGAAGGAAAGTTCTATTCAAACAAAAAAAATCGCCAGAATGTCATGTAGGTAGCCAAAACACGGCTGTTTTGGACAGATTTAAGGACAAATCAGCCAACTCATGCAAGTGCTTTACATCAGAGGAATCAGCGGAGCCTGTGATATATGTTACCATGTGCAAGTTAAGATATATTGAAAATTCATTTGTTATGCCCACTGTTTTCGTCGTGACGAGGGAGCCCAGCTTGAACGCGGATTAAGTTCCTGACCTCCCACAATGGCCGTGGGTGGAGGAGTGGCATAGTGTCTTGGGAAGAATAAATTTCTTGCCCTTTTGCAATGTTAGAAGCTCAGCAAGTCATCAGCAACCACCCAAAAGTCTGTTCTGTAACTGCCATCTCGGTTTGTTCAGGGTGTTGTTTCAACTTGCTCGGACATTCGCGAGGTGGTGATTACTAATGGGCTGATCTTCAAGTCTGGTTGTAATTGTGTATGAAATACAAGTCCTGTACACTGTAGCACCGTATACGCAGTACTGTACAGGCCACTGGTTTTATAGAAATCTGGTTTTATTTTACGACGTCACCCAGCATAGGAGTTTGCCTTTAGACGTGGCCTCGACAGACCGAGGTCTTGATCGTTTCTGTCAGTCTCTGAATATTGCAAAAACGTGTGATATTAGTGCTGCACCAACTTAAAGGTGCTGTGGAGGTACTAAAGAAGAGCAGACATTATTGCAGGATAAATAAATGACTTGTTTGATTTTCTTCCGGTGCAAACCCAGGATTACGGTTCCAGAGGAGGCTTTGACCCACAGACCTGATAATTGGCAGATGGCGATATCTCGAGTGGCCAATTGCCGGTTCTGTACCTGTTGTCGCGTCCTGTCTAGAGTGTAATTTATAGACGTTATGTAATAACTCAAGAATTGTGTTTTAAGAGCCAATGTCTAGTATATTTTTATTCTTCAGTCCTAGAATTCCCAATAGAGAGCATGGTAAAATATGCAGTTCAGTATTGTAAATTCCATGTTAGATTGCCTTACTCTGTTCTTCGTGAGAAAACCACTAATTTTCCTAGACGGGAACTGAGCTTCTAGTTTTGGTGTCCACGGGTTGTTGATGAATTTATCCCTTCTGCAAGCCGACCCAGTAAACCATCTGGCTTGATCCCTCCCCAGTTACAATGTAACTGTCAGCTCTGTGTCCTTATAAACTGCAACAACCCTTAGATTTAGCTCACGTATACCCTGGGGCCCATCTGCAGGAAATATAGTATCGGGTGTGTCATTATATGATACCCATTAAATCATGCCAATCGTCATCAGTGTACAATTGAGTCTGCTCCCCTGCAGATATTTGATGTTAAGAGAAAAACTTGTTAGATACCATTCAAAAGACTCTGCTAATTTTCATCATCGCCTCTCTGCCTTTCAGGTATCGATCAGACGTGTGTGCCTCTACAGTAGCCTTGAAACAGTCTCCCTGCCTTAGACGCAATGCTATCGGGATGTTTGCCAGAGACACAACAATATGCGGGTGGTCTCGCTTCCATTGTGGACCCTAACATTTCACGCAATAGAATATACCTTATTCGATCAATCACGCCATGATTCTGACAACATACGCAAGATAGCACAAAGTATAATTGTGATATAACCGTGGTATGAAGTGTTTTCACCTCACCCCTCTCCTCTCCTAGAGCATTAAGATCTTCGTGATTTAAATAGCAGGCTGCTGGCTTCAATAAATCTTTTGCTGGGGATGCTACAGTTTGGGCGATTTCAATGTAATTTAGCTAGACTTGACCAATTAAAACCCGCTTGGTGGCATGCTTAACATTCCCTTTGGCAAGAGTTCACTAGTTTGTTTTAATTACATCGTGTCTTCTCTTAAGCTCAGCTGGCTTCCATTTGAGCACTATTAAGGGCCTCTTTCAGTGCCCACCCCCAGCCCTGCTTTATAGACTCATTGACTCGCTAATGGCTCACACCTGCAGTAGACTGTTTCCCTGGTCAAGGCATAGTTCGCACCCTAGCACTGCCCTTCATCAGCCCGTCATCCTCTTCCTCAGCCGGGTCCTCGCGCGCACGAAAATCCTGCCTCCAGATTGTCGGCTCTTGCTTGGTGAGCGGGTTAAAAACACCATGTTGGAGGATATTGAAATATGTGGAGGGCATGGAGATCCCTGGATATCATGAAGTTGTAACATATCTGGATATCCCATTGTTGGAGCTCTGCGACCCCGCTTCCCGAATATTGGTAGCTAGGATACGTAAGATGGCATCGGGAAAAGCGCTGGTAAACGTGTTTTTTTCATTTTTCTTTTTTCTCAATCACTGTTGAATTTCTCACAGAATTCGTTCATTTTGAGGAGGAAAAAATTGTCAAAAAAATAAATAAAAAACTTTTTTTTTAATTTTGACATTTTAATATTTTTTTCTTTTGATCCGAATTATGGATGCCAGAAACGTATCCAAACTCATTTTCAGGACCATATGTTTACCGAAGCTATTTATTTTGATGTTTTAAAATTTGGAATAAATTTAATAGTTTTCTACCCCTGTTACATGAAAAAACCGTTGTCGGGTTTACTATATCTCCCTAAATCGGGAGACTGTATCACCCCCAAGTTTTTGATATACATTTAAGGCTAAAAAACAATCACACGGAGTATTTAAAAGTAAATCACGAAATATGGCCACGATAGATACATTATCAAAGTTTGCAGCGCTGTCAACTTCAGGATTTTGCCCTGAACCTTTTCAAAAATTTTCTCCAAAAGCCAAATGCATGGTGTGCACAGCACCAAGAAATCTAAAGAATCAAAAGTACACAGAGCGAGTTATAGGTCCCATAATAATCTCTAATTTGGACTTTAATTTAAACATATATGCCAAAAACTCAGCAGATACAGCTTCAAACCTTAAACTTTTATCTGGAAATGAGAACTCGTGCCATCCCACTTCAATTATGTTATAAAAACACCAGTTCCATTCGATATTCTATGATATATTACGAAAAAACGATATTCCCCGCAGGTTTAGAGGAAATTCTGAAGGTTTTCTGCTCGTAACTGTGTTTCTAGAGTGATTTCGAAAGCAAAGTTATGACAAAAAATGCGCATTTGTAAGACGATTATTTTGAGCCCACCTGCGAGACATTTGGTTGCGTGGTTCAAAAGATATCGCCAGAAAACCACTTCAAAATACAGCTTGAGTGTCTACTACCCTGCATGCTCCGACGCTCCATTTTTTCCCGGTGTTCTGTGTCTAGCCAAGCTGGCACGCGCTGACATGACCTTAAATGTTTGCGTGTTTAACCCATTGAAACTTAAAGCTAAGCTTTAAAATTTTGCACACATACAGCCAATGAATGGACCTAGCTCTGGAAGCAAAGCTGCATCTTCTTATTCAACCTAGAAACTGAGAAATCAGCATACGCCAATGACACAATTTTGTTAAAGCGCCTTAACAAAATTGCGCGATCGCCCGATAGCTTGTAGACGGCCGGGACTCCGGCACATTGCATGTTTTTGTGGAGTGTAATAAAATGACCCTGTATCTTGGCTTATTTAAGCCACTGAAACTTGCTGCTTAGTTTTCAAACTAAAAATGAAGTGCACCAATGAATGGGGCTATCGCTAACAAAAAAAACCCTGCAAGTTCCTGAGCGGCGCCCTAACAAAGTTGCGTGACCGGCCGGTAGCAGGTTTACAGCTTGGAAACCGAGAGAATGCTTAGCTGTGAAGCAGATTCTGCGACTTGTGCTTGAGATAGAGGCCTGAAATGTTGTGCCAGTGGAGAAATTGTAACAATTGTTGGGCCTGAAAAAGCACCCAGGGTCATTCCTACCAAAAATGTCAACCTTCGCCATTTCTGGTAAGAAAAATACGCAGCCGACCACAAGTGACTAGAACAACCGGTGCGGATACCCTTTAACCTGCCTTTGTCGGCTTCATCATTTCTGGTTGGCCGCTACCAGAAATTTTGACTTTGGTTCTTTGTGGGAGGAACAAATACGCCACCGACCACAAAGTTTTTGACGATTTTGCTCATTTTGGGATAAGGGTATATTTAGATGCCTATCTTTATTTTCAATGAAAATTTAATATATTTCTTGAACAAATTATTGTATTTAAGGGAGTTCCAAATATTGCGTTCAGATTTTGAGCATGTTGCGTCCATTTTCGATGGAAACATGACATTACAAAATTGTTCAGCGTGATCGCTTTGATAAGTGTGTATTGTTTTTTTGGGTGAATTCGAGAAAAAGTTTTTTGGCCTTAAAAAACACCAAAGGGGTTAGCCTTCAGATTTGGCTGATTTTTGGTTATTTTGAGATAAGGTCATATTTATATGTAGAATTTTATGGCAAACAAAAATGCAATGTATTTGTTTTACGAAATATTGATATTTGCACTAATAAACAATAAAATAGTTGCCTTAGCATCACCATAGCTGTCCCAG
>JAOTON010000786.1:60000-237933 GCA_034440635.1 Lepas anatifera | reverse complement strand
CCGTGCGGTAGGGTCCCACTCGCTGCTGCGACTTGCGACGAATAAAAAACAAAATGGTGGTCAGGAACTGGTTTGCTTGTTTGGTTTGTTGTGTTTTGTTGTTTCTTTATGTGTGTCCAAATCTTACTGTGTATGTGTGTGATAGGTCCGGTAAAAGTGATGTGTCTTATGGGAGAGATAAGAGAGGCCCCACCACTTAAGCCTTCGGGCTTTTGCGTCAATCTATTTGTTATACCTGTCATATTGTTTCCTTCCAATAAAAGTTTATCATCTGTCTATCTATCTACCCACTAGTTAATGCATCCTCTAACCATAGGTAGCACTGGCCAAAGGATCCACCGTTGCACACCATTTCTTTCCCAGCCGAAATAAACCTCTTTGTGGTGATACCATGACACGTGACTCCTTGCACTCCCTGCTTAAATAAACTTAATAAGCAGTGGCGGATCCAGGCCATTAGTATGGGGGTGGGGCTAAGGAGCTCGAGCATAGGCCGATCCGAGACATTAGTACCGGGGTGGGGCTAGTGAGTTTGAGCATAGGCGGATCCAGGACATCAGTACGGGGTGGGGCTAAGGAGCTCGAACATAGGCGGATCCAGGACATCAGGAGCGGGTTGGAACTCGGGTCCTCGAGCATAAGCGGATCCAGAACATCAATACGGGGGTGGGGCTAAGGAGCTCGAGCATAGGCGGATCCAGGACATCAGTAGGGGGTGGGGCTAAGGAGCTCCAGCATAGGCGGATCCAGGACATAAGTATGGGTGTGGGGCTAAGGAGCTCGAGCAGAGGCGGATCCAGGACATCAGTACGGGGGTGGGGCTAAGGAGCTCGAGCAGAGGCGGATCCAGGACATCAGTACGGGGGTGGGGTTAAGGGGCTCGAGTATAGGCGGATCCAGGACATCAGTGCGGGGTGGGGCTCCGGAGCTCGAGTAAAGGCGGATCCAGGACATCAGTAGGGGGTGGGGCTAAGGAGCTCCAGCATAGGCGGATCCAGGACATAAGTATGGGTGTGGGGCTAAGGAGCTCGAGCAGAGGCGGATCCAGGACATCAGTACGGGGGTGGGGCTAAGGAGCTCGAGCAGAGGCGGATCCAGGACATCAGTACGGGGGTGTGGCTAAGGAGCTCGAGCATAAGCGGATCCAGGACATCAGTACGGGGGTGGTGTTAAGGAGCTCGAGCATAAGCGGATTCAGGTCATCAGTACGGGGGTGGGGCTCGGGAGCTCGAGCATAGGCGGATCCAGGACATCAGTAGGGGTGGGGGCTAAGGAGTTCAAGCATAGGCGGATCCAGGGCAAGTACAGAGGTGGGGCTACGGAGTTCGAGCATAGGCGGATCCAGGACATCAGTAAGGGGGTGGAGTAAGGAGCTCGACCATAGGCGAATCCAGGACATCAGTAGGGGGTAGGGGCTAAGGAGTTCGGGTTTAGGCGGATCCAGGACATCAGTACGGGGGTGGGGCAAAAGAGTTCGAGCATAGGCGGATCCAGGATATCAGTACGAGGGTGGGGCTAAGGAGCTCGAGCATTAGCGGAGCCAGGATATCAGTACGGGGGTAGAGGCTAAGGAGTTTGAGCATGGGCGGATCCAGCATATCGGTACGGGGATTGGGCTAAGGAGATCCAGCATAGGCGGATCCAGGACATCTGTACGGAGGTGAGGCTAAGGAGCTCGAGCATAGGCGGATCCAGGACATCAGTATGGGTGTCGGGCTAAGGAGCTCGAGCAGAGGCGGATCCAGGACATCAGTACGGGGCTGGGGTAAGAGGCTCGAGTATAAGCCGATCAAAGACATCAGTACGGGGGTGGGGCTAAGGAGCTCGAGCATAAGCGGATCCAGGACATCAAGGGGCTAATGAGTTAAAACAGGTAGGGGCTAAAGAGTTAAAACATAAGCGGATCCAGGACATCAGTACGGGGGTGGGGCTAAGGAGCTCGAGCATAAGCGGATTCAGGACATCAGTACGTGGGTGGGGCTCGGGAGCTTGAGCATAGGCGGATCCAGGACATCAGTAGGGGTAGGGGCTAAGGAGTTCAAGCATAGGCGGATCCAGGGCAGTATAGAGGTGGGGCTACGGAGTTCGAGCATAGGCAGATCCAGGACATATGTAAGGGGGTGGGCTAAGGAGCTGGAGCATAGGCGGATCCAGGACATCAGTTCGGTGGTGGGGCTGAGGTCTCGAGCTGGGGCATAATTCGGTAACAAATAGGCTGAATTGGGTGAAAATCTGCAGGTGTAGGTTAAATACCGTCGGAAAACCCATCATATTTTATATCGTATCTCCTTTCTTCTCGTCATGCCCAGTCTTTGCTTAACAAAACAAACATTATGCGTGTGTTTATTTCTTTGATGATATGAACAGAGGGCAGGCGTGGTGCAGTATGCAGAGACATGCTAATTTAGGAAAACATGGGCCTAGACAGGGGATTGAATGGAGCCATAATGAGAACACAAAACCTAAAACTCCAACATTGCGTTGTTATAAGTATCAAACTGCTGAAAAAACTCGCCTGTCAATCGAACTGTTTGGCTAACGTACATTGTCACCGGCTTCTCCTGCGCCAGAGCGGCACCTGCCGAGGCCGCAGGCCGAGGTTGTTGTCAGAAGCCGGTGACGAACGAAGTGAGAAACGGCTTCTATACTGACAGTTTTTCGTTCTCTGTTGTCCGTAGTAGTAGTAGTAGTAGTTGTTGTCTGTTCTGAGGACTGGTATCAGATACTTGAAACTTGCAGGGATGAAAGGCAGGAACCCATAAAAAATCCCGACGGCTGCAGATTTTCGAATTTTGCAAAAACTTTTCCAAAATTTTGGATTATATTTTTATAAACTTTTATTTTTCTATTTTTCTATTTTTAGTCTGCAGCTCTCAAACTTACACTCTTTTACACACAATCAATTACCAGTTCTTGCTCAAAGTTTGAAGCAAAAATCCAAATTTGTACTTCCAAAATGATTTTTTGAAACTTTTACCTCCAACTTGTAGTGAAATGCATTACCAAAGTTATAAGTTCGAAATATCTGAAGATATGGTGCTAGGTGTTCCAAACTGGATTTTTACAGACAGAATGGACTGTGCATTACTGCATAGACACTAAACTGAACCAAAAGCATAATTTTGAAGGTCAGTTTTGGCCCTTTTTCCAAAACATTGCAATTATGGCCTAAAACTTTAAAACCATATAACTTTCAAGATTCTGGACATTTTTGAACGCAGTTTTCTTTGTTGAGATGGGTATTGTCATTACAACAACATATTCTAAATGCAAATTTCTGAGTTAATGGGAAATATTTTTCGGCAAAAAATATACCATTTTTTTGTTTTTTTGGGAATTTAGGACTACATATTTCCAAATTTTCTTTTCGAAATTGGTACCAAAAAAAGCCCGGCTCAAATTCTACAACCGTCTGCCTGACCATACCCGCGCGTCTCCCATAGGTTTTGAGCTATATGATGATAAAGACTGAATTTGATGCGGTTTTCATAGGTTGTAATAGATTCATCACGTTATAAAGTGCCTTTATACTCAACTGAGATATATGGCTCTCTCTAAACTTTTAGTATGGGAAATTATGAGCTCTGCCGTTTTTGTTTCATGACGCTCCGACGACTAGTTCGCCACTGAGGGGCAAAATACTTCGGTCCCATTTTTCCCGCAGCAGGAGTGACGTCATTTTGCCCTTCTTGCATGGATCTTCTGTGCTGCGGCAGTGGGCTGCAGCCGGTAAATGCGTGCAAGAAAGGCATAACATTTTTATCCGAGTGCATACAGCGGGTGGCTAGCCGGTCGGGGCGGACGGGACCCTGACTAGAGGGCAGAGGGTGCCGAGGCGTGTTTAGAGATCCGAGGAAGTGAGCAGTGATGCCCTCAGGTATCTAGGGAACGGTAGCAGGGTCCAGAGGCGTGCTGAGATAGCTCATGGGAAACATTTCGGACGGGGGAGCAGTGAGGATGGGGGCTGGTACGGGACTGCAGCCTTCCCCGCCATTGCCTCGGAACAGCTTCTGTGTTTGTATTAACCATAGATATTCTGACATTGGGAGGGGGGTGTTCAGCCGCTTGCTCCGCCCATTGTATCTACCACCATTGGAATAGCCACCATGTATGTATATAAGCATATGAAAGATTGAAGATTTCGTTGCACTCCGTACCAAATTACCGAACAATATCAAAGAGAGGCAATCGAACATGCAGATTTCGAATGTGGTGTTCAGGTCAACAAAAGGTCACTGCGCATGCGCACTGGAACTAATGGTAACAGAGGCTATCTCGGCAACCTACGGGTCGATTTTCTTGAAATTTTGTGAACAGAAGAATATCACGAAATGTAAGCCAAAAATGTCATTGAAGCTGCATTGCTCTGCGCATGCGCAGCAGAAATTATGAAAATAGGCCTGAAAGGCGAGGATATTTCAGAGGAGGACCTGAACAGAGGGAAAGCCAACGTGCTTAAAGTTAGCATGAGTGTTTTGTCACCCTTGGTAACAACAAAGGTCAGTGCGCATGCGCATTAGAACTTATGGTCATGGAGGCTATCTCGGGAGCCAATAGACCGATTTCGCTCAAATTTTTGCGAGTAAAAGCAGAATAGCATCTGCTAATCCTAATTGATGGCATTATGACGCTGCACTATTATGCGCATGTGCAGTAGGAATTCTAAGGAATAATAGGCTCTAAGGGATCATTTAGACCAGGAGACAAACAAACGGCATATTAACATGCTTCAGTCAACTATAACGGTATCTTTGCTCTCATTCACTGCAGACGTTACTGCGCATGCGGACTGGGAGTAGGGTAACCGAAGATAACTCGTTAACAAATTGGCTGAATTGGGTGAAAATCTGCAGGTATAGGTGAAATACGGTCGGCAAACCCATCATATTTTATAATGTATCTCCTTTCTTCTGGTCATGCCCAGTCTTTACTTAACAAAACAACCATTATACGTGTGTTTATCTATGTGATGACATGAACAGAGGGCAAACGTGACGCAGTGTGCAGAGACATGCTAATGTAGGAAAACATGGGCTTACACAGGGGATTGAATGGAGCCATAATGAGAACACAAAACCTAAAACTCCAACATTGCGTTGTTATAAGTATCAAACTGCTGAAAACACTCGCCTGTCAATCGAACTGTTTGGCTAACGTACATTGTCACCGGCTTCTCCTGCGCCGGAGCGGCACCTGCCGAGGCCGCAGGCCGAGGTTGTTGTTGTCTGTTCTGAGCGCTGGTATCAGAGACCTAAAACTTTTGTGGATAGAAGGCACTTCCAAATGAATAAGCACCACGGTTGTCAATTTTCAAAATTTTCAAAATTTTGCCCAGAATTTTGCATTATGTGATTTTTAACTTTTATTTTTCTATTTTTTGCTAATTCATCTAGACTCTTCAAACTTGCACCCTTTTACATCAGGGAAATTTGTAGTTGACACAAAAAGTTGGAAAGAAAAAGTTTTAAATTTAAGTCTCTAAATTAACTTTTAAACTTTGCACCCTAAATTTGACATAAAACTCATGGTCTAAACTATAGGCTCGAAATATCTAAAGCTACGGCAGTTCAGGTTCTAAGTCAAATACCCACTTATAAGCCTGTTTGTGCAGTTCTGCACAAACACAAAAACAAAATGAAAACGGAAATTTGAGGGTCCTTTTTGGCCTATTCCGTGAAGGTCTGTATTTCCCAAAATATCATTCAAACCCTTATATCTTCGGATCTAATTAATAAAATTTAGTTTCGATTTCAGATAATAAAAGAGAATAGCCTCCTTTATTATATATTTAGAGATAAAAACTTTCAGACTGAAACTTTTTATTTTATAGGCAAAAATAAATTATAAGTTTTGAAACTTTTTATTCTCAGCCCCCTGGTTTCCAGAACATGATAGCTAGGGTATTGAACTTAACACGGCTGGATAGCAAACTTCGGTGCCGTCATTTTTCTCACTCATACCCCGCACTTATCTCTTACGGCGTGCGAGCTATAAGTCGTAAAACACATTTAGAAGTGGTGATTTTGTCGGTTCATTTTTGCTTCACACCGGGGTTTAGGGTGGTTAGAGTCATTGCAGGGAAATGAAATTTTGCATGCAGCTAGGTAAGAGACATATCTTGCCATTGCAACAGGTTGCATATCATTGCAACACCAGTCTACCTTTACTTAAATGTAATACATCATGCTAGTATGTTTCTAGCTCGAAACCTCACCCCGCCGTTCGGCCGTAGCGTCGCTGCGGGCGGCGCACTGGGAGCTGCTATGCGAGACAGATGCCATAGCTATGTACGCATGCTATAGACCAGCGCGAATGCCCGGTGGTGGCAGGGTAGTCTGTCTCGTTTCGGCTCCTCTACTCGTGCGGCGGGCGCGTTGTCTATTAGATATTCATATCAGTCGGACGGCCGGGTGGCGGCCGTGCGGTAGGGGCCTGCGCGCTGTGGCGACTTGCGACGAATAAAAAACAAAATGGTGGTCAGGAACTGGTTTGCTTGTTTGGTTTGTTGTGTTTTGTTTCTTGACGTGGGTCCGAATCTTACTGTGTATGTGTGTGATGCATCCGGTAAAAGTGATGTGTTTTATGAGAGAGATAAGAGAGGCCCCACCACTTAAGCCTTCGGGCTTTTGCGTCAATCTCTTTGTTATATTATCCTGTCATATTGTTTCCGTCCAATAAAAGTTTAACATCTATCTATCTGTCTACCCGCTAGTTAATGCATTCTCTAACCATAGGTAACACTGGTTAAAGGATCCACCGTTGCACACAATTTCTTTCCCAGCCGAATAAACCTCTTTGTGCTCATACCATGACACGTGACTCCTTGCACTGCCTGCTTAAATAAACTTAATAAGCAGTGGCGGATCCAGGCCATTAGTATAGGGGTGGGACTAAGGAGCTGGAGCATAGGCGGATCCAGGACATCAGTAAGGGGGTGGGGTAAGGAGCTCGAGCATAGGCGGATCCAGGACATCAGTGGGGGGGTAGGGGCTACGGAGTTCAAGCATAGGCGGATCCAGGACATCAGTGAGAAGGTGGGGCTAAGGAGCTCGAGCATAGGCGGATCCAGGATATCAGTAGGGGGGTAGGGGCTAAGGAGTTCGAGCATAGGCGGATCCAGGACATTAGTACGGAGGTGGGGCTAAGAAGTTCGAGCATAGGCGGATCCAGGACATCGGTACGGTGGTGGGGCTCGGGCGTTCCAGAATAGGCGGATCAAGGACATTAGTAGGGTGGTAGGGGCTAAAGAGTTCGAGTATAGGCGAATCCAGGGCAGTACGGTGGTGGGGCTAAAGAGCTGGAGCATAGGCGGATCCAGGACATCAGTATGGGTGTGGGGCTAAGGAGCTCGAGCAGAGGCGGATCCAGGGCATCAGTACGGGGGTGGGGCTAAGGGGTTCGAGTATAGGCTGATAAAGGACATCAGTACAGAGGTGGGGCTACGGAGCTCAAGCATAAGCGGATCCAGGACATAGCACATGGGTAGGGCTAAAGAGTTCGAGCATAGGCGGATCCATGACATCAGTACGGGGGTGGGGCTAAGGAGCTCGAGCATAAGCGGAGCCAGGATATCAGTACGGGGGTAGAGGCTAAGGAGTTTGAGCATAGGCGGATCCAGCATATCGGTACGGGGATGGGGCTAAGGAGATCCAGCATAGGCGCATCCAGGACATCTGTACGGTGGTGGGGCTAAGGAGCTCGAGCATAGTCGGATCCAGGACATCAGTAGGGGGTGGGGGCTAAGTAGTTCGAGCATAGGCGGATCCAGGGCAGTACACAGGTGGGGCTACGAAGTTCGAGCACAGGCGGATCCAGGACATCAGTAAGGGGGTGGGGCTAAGGAGCTCGAGCATAGGCGGATCCAGGACATCAGTGGGGGGGGGTAGGGGCTAGGGAGTTCGAGCATAGGCGGATCCAAGACATCAGGAAGAAGATGGGGTAAGGAGCTCGAGCATAGGCGGACCCAGGACATCAGTAGGGGGTAGGGGCTAAGGAGCTCCAGCAAAGGCGGATCCAGGCCTCAGTACGGGGGTGGGGCTAAGGAGCTCGAGCATAGGCGGATCCAGGACATCAGTACGGTGGTGGGGCTCAGGCGTTCCAGCATAGGCGGATCCAGGACATTAGTAGGGTGGTAGGGAATAAAGAGTTTGAGTATAGGCGAATGCAGGGCAGTACGGAGGTGGGGCTACGGAGTTCGAGCATAGGCAGATCCAGGACATCAGTTCGGGGGTGGGGCTAAGGAGCTCGAGCATAGGCGGATCCAGGACATCAGTGCAGGGGTGTGGCTCCGGAGCCTGAGTAAAGGCGGATCCAGGACATCAGTACGGGGGTGGGGCTAAGGAGATCGAGCATAGGTGGATCCAGGACATCTGTACGGGGGTGGGGCTAAAGAGCTGGAGTATAGGCGGATCCAGGACATCAGTATGGGTGTGGGGCTAAGGAGCTCGAGCAGAGGCGGATCCAGGGCATCAGTACGGGGGTGGGGCTAAGGGGTTCGAGTATAGGCGGATATAGGACATCAGTACAGAGGTGGGGCTAAGGAGCTCAAGCATAAGCGGATCCTGGACATCAGCAGAGGGGTAGGGGCTAAAGAGTTCGGGCATAGGCGGATCCAGGACATCAGTACGGGGGTGGGGCTAAGGAGCTCGAGCATAAGCGGAGCCAGGATATCAGTACGGGGTTAGAGGCTAAGGGGTTTGAGCATAGGCGGATCCAGCATATCGGTACGGAGATGGGGCTAGGAGGTCCAGCATAGGCGGATCCAGGACATCTGTACGGAGATGGGGCTAAGGAGCTCTAGCATAGGCGGATTCAGGACATCAGTATGGGTGTCGGGCTAAGGAGCTCGAGCAGAGGCGGATCCAGGACATCAGTACGGGGCCGGGGCTAAGGGGCTCGAGTATAGGCGGATCAAAGACATCAGTACGGGGGTGGGGCTAAGGAGCTCGAGCATAAGCGGATCCAGGACATCAAGAAGCTAAAGAGTTAAAACAGGTAGGGGCTGAAGAGTTAAAACATAAGCGGATCCTGGACATCAGTACGGGAGTGGGGCTAAGGAGCTCGAGCATAAGCGGATTCAGGACATCAGTACGTGGGTGGGGCTCGGGAGCTCGAGCATAGGCGGATCCAGGACATCATTAGGGGTAGGGGCTAAGGAGTTCAAGCATAGGCGGGTCCAGGGCAGTATAGAGGTGGGGCTACGGAGTTCGAGCATAGGCAGATCCAGGACATATGTAAGGGGTTGGGGTAAGGAGCTCGAGCATAGGCGGATCCAGGACATCAGTTCGGTGGTGGGGCTGAGGTCTCGAGCTGGGGCATAACTCGGTAACAAATAGGCTAAATTTGGTGAAAATCTGCAGGTATGGGTGAAATACCGTCGGAAAACCCATCATATTTTATATTGTATCTCCTTTCTTCTCGTCATGCCCAGTCTTTGCTTAACAAAACAAACATTATGCGTGTGTTTATTTATTTGATGATATTGTTATGCAGCTATATTGAACAACTGTGCTCACCGCGTGCGCTGGTCTAGTGGTTAGGGTGTTAGCGTGGTATCCCGGCGGACGTGTGTTCAATTCTTGTTAACGGCGCGACTTTTTGTAATGACCGTATCGGCGCTAGATGGTGCCACTGTCGTTGTCACGTGACGTGCGCACCAAGCGCGGTGACCTCAGGTCGGGCGCAGCCACGAGTGGGCAGTAGTCGGCGGAGACTACTCGGGGTAAGTTCTCTCTTCTCTCTCTCTCTGGCTGGCTACCTTGGGATCTCCGAGTGCCAGACGGGGGAGGGTACGCACGCCGCCTTGGGCTCTCCGAGCGCTGTGCCCTGGGACACTGTTGTGCATTGCCTTGGGCTCTCCGAGCATTGTACTGGCCAGTCCTGCCCACCGTGGTTTCTCACTGTTTTCAGTGTTCTGTGTATCCCTGAATACTGATTGACTCCAAAACCAATATAGTGGTCATTTTCTCTTATACGTTGTGTTCTACTGGGATTTTACGTTGCTCTGGTCCTACTTGGTATATTTCTTCTACTTCTACTGCGTGGCCAGTAGGAACAAACATAACATTGGTGTCAGAAGTTGTTTCCGAACCCACCTGCTGTCACGTCATAATGTTTGGAACTCGTTCGAAGGTAAGGGTAACGGAGGGTGACCCAGTTGAACTACCCCTATCGGAGAATTCGAACCATGTTTCCAACGATGAGGGAGCTGTTGCAGCGTCTGTTTCAGACTATTCTGCTTCGGATGAACAGATCCTTAAAACATTGGATGCTATGAGTAGGGCACTGACGGAGCAAGCTGCTAACCATGCAGCACTGACAAACCAGGTGGAAGGTATCTCCAAATCCCTGGCTTGCACAAACGTTGATCTCGGCTCTCAGAACGTGCCTCAGCGTCCTCTTCCTGTAGGAAGTATCTCCACTGCTTCGGCTTCCGGTGCATCTGCGGCGGGGCGGCATTTTGCGAAACCTCAAGATTATGACGGCTCTGTTCCATGGCTCTCGTTCCAGGCACAGTTTGAGTCCGTTGCGTCAATGCACGCATGGAACGATGTAGATTGTCTGGGTGGGCTGGTTGCGTGTTTGAGAGGACCTGCTTTGGAGGTATTTTCCCATCTTCCATTGGAGGATAAACGGGACTATGCTCGTCTGTTGAACGCACTGGAACAGCGGTTTGGCTGTGGTCGACAGGATACGTGGTTCCGGACACAGTTCCGTAGGAGGCTGCGAGCTGCCGGGGAGCCACTGCCAGCATTAGCCCGGGATGTCGAGAAGCTTGCTTCTCAGGCTTTCCCTTCAGCCTCACAAGAGCTGA
Organism: Lepas anatifera; assembly: GCA_034440635.1. Lineage (NCBI taxonomy): Eukaryota > Metazoa > Arthropoda > Thecostraca > Lepadidae > Lepas > Lepas anatifera. Next base: position 227,120 of record JAOTON010000786.1, on the reverse strand, counting down.
GGGATTCTCTGGCATGTGATCAGTTTTTGGAGGCACTGAGTGATGTGGACCTACAGATTATGGTTCGGCAGTCGCGCCCCGCCACTCTTCAGGAGGCTTTGGCGGGGGCAATTGAAATCGAAGCCATTCGGAAATCTGCCGCTGCTCCTTCTCCACGCACGCATGTCGCGTCTGGGTACGCTGCACGTCATTCCGCACCACAGAACACAATCAGGGATGTGCAGGATCGATATGAATACAGCGTCCTAGAAGACATACACAGACGGCTCAAGTCCTTAGAGATGCTGATGTCAGGCAACAACTTTCCGAAAAAGAGCTCTCGTGTGCAGCCACGAAACTCGGTAAGGGATGACGGGTGCTGGCTCTGCGGACGATCTGGCCACATCAAGCGATTCTGTCCGCAGAGATCATCGACCTCAAGCGAGAGAACAAGCGCGGGAAACGAGTAGAGACCGACGGTGTGTGACAACAGTCGGTCTATGTGCCAGAAAAGTCCCGGCATGTTGCGACTTCGCGGTGCTCAAAGGAGGTTAGAAGTCTAAAGGTGGAAGGAACCATAAACGGGAGGAAATGGCCTCTTATTGTGGATACCGGATCAAACCGAACACTCCTTCGACGTGATCTGCTAGACGGATCATCCCTACCAAGGATTGAGGGAGGCCTTTGTGATGTCACTGGCCGGTGCACAACTCTCTGGGGTCCAAAAGAGATCGAGCTGACTGTTCATGGCATAAGCACGAATCTTCAAGTCTATGTGGCAGATGAGTTGGATGAACCCTGCATCCTTGGTCTTGATTATCTACAGCTCAATGAGTGTAAATTAGATATTCCTGCTAAAGAACTGAAAATCAGAGGAATCACGGTACCAATTACCTTGGGTGACGTGGACCAGCCCCCGTCTAAGACACTAAGGGTCAGAGTTTTCGAGACGACGACGCTGAGACCTGAATCGGAGACATTGCTATGCTGCAGTACTGAGGGACGGGGTTTCGATAATCCAGGACTGGTGGAATCAGGCCATGTGAGGCACTCTGGCGTTGTGGTCGGTCGCACGATCGTGGACACAGCCAACTCTTCCATTCCAGTGTTGGTAGCAAACCTGTCCAAAGTACCGATCAGATTGCAAGCCGGTACGTATGTGGGTCAATGTGAGCCAGTCGAGGTGATGACTTCATCGCAAACCATGCACAGCAGTTTGGGAGATGGGCAGCTTCCAGAACACCTCGAGGATCTGATGGAGCGGTCCTCTCAGGGTCTTACAGAAGACCAGTGCAGAGGGGTCAGAAAACTCCTTGGAGACTTTGCGGATACGTTTTCGTCAGGGGACCATGACCTAGGTAAAACAAATTTGGTGCAGCATCGCATCGAGACAGGACAAGCCCAACCGATCAAGCTCCCACCACGGCGAATCCCGATGTCCAAACGTAAAGAGGCAGAAACAATGATCAGGGACATGAGTGATCAGGGGCTGATAGAGCGATCGAACAGTCCATGGTCGTCCCCCTTGGTTCTCGTAAAAAGAAGGATGGGTCACTACGTTGCTGCGTAGATTATCGTCTGTTGAATGATTCAACGGTGAAGGATTCTTACCCCCTACCCAGGATTGATGACACCTTGGACGCACTATCTGGAGCACACTGGTTTTCAACACTTGACCTCAAGGCTGGGTATCATCAAATCTCAGTCGCCAAGCAGGACAGGATGAAAACGGCCTTCTCGAGCAGCAGCGGCCTCTGGCAGTGGCGAGTCATGCCATTCGGCCTGTGTAACGCCCCAGCGACTTTTGAAAGACTTATGGAAGCTGTGCTTTCGGGGCTTCACTGGAGGACACTGCTTGTCTATCTAGATGATGTCATCGTCTTCGGCAAGACATTCGATGACGAACTGAACCGCTTGCGAGAGGTGCTCCAGCGCATGCGCGCCGCAAACTTGAAATTGAATCCCAAGAAGTGTAACCTCTTCCGGCGGGAAGTCTGTTACCTCGGACACATTGTTTCTGCTGATGGCGTCATGACTGATCCGATGAAAACAAAAGCAGTAAGAGACTGGCCGGTTCCCTCGACCAAGAAGGAGCTACGTAGCTTCTTGGGCCTGTGTACCTATTACAGGCGGTTCGTCAAGGATTTCGCCTCGATAGCGGCGCCTTTACATGCCCTTACGAAGGACAAAGTGTCCTTCTCATGGGATGAGTCTTGTTCTGAATCCTTCGATCAACTGAAGGACGCCTTAACCAGTACGCCGGTACTGACATATCCTGACCCAGCAAAGGAGTTTATCCTAGACACAGATGCAAGCGGATGTGGAGTCGGGGCAGTACTTTCTCAATCACATAACGGGTCTGAGCATGTTGTAGCATACTACAGCCGCTCTCTAACTTCACCAGAGAAAAACTACTGTACGACACGAAGAGAACTCCTGGCCATCGTAGAGTCTGTCAGACATTTTCACCATTACCTCTATGGCACCCCATTCACGATTAGGACCGACCACTCCGCACTACGTTGGCTACAAAGCCTGAAAGATCCAGAAGGACAGTTAGCCAGATGGTTGGCTAGGCTAGGGCAATACCACTTCAAAGTATGTCATAGGCCTGGCAAGAAACACGCCAACGCGGATGGTTTGAGTCGCCGGCCGTGCCAGGATGGGTGTAAGTACTGTCAACGGAGAGAAAGCATTCCTGGTGGGCAATGTCTAGTCACTACATCCCTGGTCGAGACCCTGCCTGTGGATACTGCCGCTCCTGATACCACAGGCAGCGGGGCCGGTCCACGGGGGAGGTTGAGTTGGCTCAGAGAACTGATCCAGACCTTGCTCCCTTGATAGTCTTCATGGAGCAGGGAAGTGAACGACCGCAGTGGGAAGATGTTGCTTCCTCAAGCGGTGTCACCAAACGGTACTGGGCACAATGGGACATGCTGCGTCTGTCGGGAAGATTGCTTCAGAGGGCATGGGAATCACCCAATGGCCAAAGGTTAAAGTGGTTAGTAGTGGTTCCCAGAAGCAAACGCGAGGAAATCATGGCAGAAAGCCACGGTTCTGTATCAAGTGGACACTTTGGAACCAAGAAGACTCTTTGCCGTCTTCGAGAGCGGTTTTATTGGGTGGGCATGCGGCGAGATGTGACCGAATGGTGCAGAACATGTGAGGTCTGCGCAGCAAAGAAGGGACCACCAAGAGCACCACAAGGACCTTTGCAGATCCACAATGCCGGTGCACCAATGGAACGGGTGGCAATAGACATCATCGGGCCGTTCCCAGTGTCCAGTAGTGGAAATCGATACATTCTAGTCGCTATGGACTATTTCACCAAATGGCCAGAAGCATATGCTATACCCAATCAAGAGGCGACCACAGTCGCTCAGGTCCTGGTGGAGCAGTGCTTCTCACGTTTTGGCGTACCCCTACGTCTCCACTCGGATCAGGGGCGAAATTTCGAGAGCTGTGTATTTAGGGAATGTTGTCAGATCCTCGGTATTGAAAAAACAAGAACAACGCCTATGCACCCAGAGTCGGATGGAATGGTTGAGCGATTCAACCGAACACTAGGACAAGAGCTCGCTAAGCGCTGTAAGGGTAAGCAAGAAGATTGGGACAAGCACTTACCCTTTCTTTTGATGGCATACCGGTTGGCAGAGCATGAAACGACACAGTATACGCCGGCACAACTCATGATGGGAAGAGACCTAAGGCTTCCCATAGATCTGATGATAGAGAGACCGCCGGGAGACAACGAAATCCACGAGACCACCACACACTATGTCAGAGATCTACGACAGAAGTTGAGCGAGACACACTCGCACGTTCGGACCAATCTCCAGCTGTCGTCACAGGCCATGAAACTGACAAAAGACGCCAAGGCATCAACAAAGCTTTTGCAGCCCGAAGACCAGGTCTGGCTCTACAACCCAAAACGTAAAAAAGGACTAAGCCCAAAATTTATGTCGCCATGGGAAGGGCCATATCGAGTAGTAAAAAGATTGTCTGATGTCACTTACAGAATCCAGAAGATCGGAGAAGGGGCTCTCAAGGTGGTTCACTTCAATCGGTTGTGGAAGATCGAAGGGCCTCCACACTTCTCTTGGCAAGTCAGTAAATGTGACTCGGTTTTGAGGCTTGAAGACTCGCCCGTTTCGGGGGCTGAGCCAGCTGCGTTACCCCCCTGCTGCGACCGAAGACAATCACATCCGTTACGACGGGTCAGGCGAAAATATCGAAAATGTTCAGAAACAAAAGCTTCGCCGGAATAGGCGACCCCCGTCACGATTTGGTGATATTGTGACTCACTTTTCTCAATGCCATGCATGATACTGACAAACTGACTGTGCGATACCATGTTCCCCTGTCTTGTCGTTAGTTCTCGTCCTTCCGTTTTTTTCCCTCTTGTTTTTTTTTGTGGTGGCCCAATTGTTCACTGCGATGGGACAGAACCGTCCAATAACCAGGGCTGTCTGATATTTTGATTAACAGTTCAGAGCATGAAGTGAAATATGGTCAGTTTTGTTTTGCTTTGAGAACCTCGGTCACTGCGATGGGTATCCGTCCAGTATGGTTTCCCGCAACTGGGTGCTGTTTCATTCACCCCTGCAATATCTGTTTCAGTTGACGATGGCTTCTCCAGATCCAGAGGTCCTCATCATCTCCGACGAAGATGTCGATGAACTCAGGGCCATCCCTAGCGCCGAGATGGACGGAGCTGAAGCCCACCTTTCCGTCGGGGACTCCACGGGTGCCTGGTTTGAGCGCCGCCTCGAGGTCCGCCCTCCGGACATCATCGTCCACCGCTCAAGAGGCGGGCACTCGTGGGCGAAGCTCACTCGCTGCATAACCGAGGAGATGGAGCGCTGGCGTGCAGCATCCTCAGCTTTCGCCTGCTCACCTGGATCCATAATCATTTGGATGACGGGGAACGACTTCTATCCGAGGACATCAGCTGGTCGTTGGACGCCCGACCTCGCCTCCCTTGAGACCGATTTCAGGAACGTCCTTAACGCGGTGAAGGGCGCTGCCAGGAGGGTGGTGATCCTAGGGCCACTCCCGCGCTATAAATTCGACCGCAACCAATGCTGGGTCGACTGCCCAGCGTATCAGGCCAAAAGACTGCTGCTGAAGACCTCCAGACTTTTTGATTTTCTTCCCCTTCGAGTCGAAGTTTTTTTAGGGGGAATAGTGTTATGCAGCTATATTGAACAACTGTGCTCACCGCGTACGCTGGTCTAGTGGTTAGGGTGTTAGCGTGGTATCCCGGCGGACGTGTGTTCAATTCTTGTTAACGGCGCGACTTTTTGTAATGACCGTATCGGCGCTAGATGGTGCCACTGTCGTTGTCACGTGACGTGCGCACCAAGCGCGGTGACCTCAGGTCGGGCGCAGCCACGAGTGGGCAGTAGTCGGCTGAGACTACTCGGGGTAAGTTCTCTCTTCTCTCTCTCTCTCTGGCTGGCTACCTTGGGATCTCCGAGTGCCAGACGGGGGAGGGTACGCACGCCGCCTTGGGCTCTCCGAGCGCTGTGCCCTGGGACACTGTTGTGCATTGCCTTGGGCTCTCCGAGCATTGTACTGGCCAGTCCTGCCCACCGTGGTTTCTCACTGTTTTCAGTGTTCGTGTGTATCCCTGAATAATGATTGACTCCAAAACCAATATAGTGGTCATTTTCTCTTATGCGTTGTGTTCTACTGGGATTTTACGTTGCTCTGGTCCTACTTGGTATATTTCTTCTACTTCTACTGCGTGGCCAGTAGGAACAAACATAACAATATGAACAGAGGGCAAGCGTGGTGCAGTATGCAGAGACATGCTAATTTAGGAAAACATGGGCCTAGACAGGGGATTGAATGGAGCCATAATGAGAACACAAAACCTAAAACTCCAACATTGCGTTGTTATAAGTATCAAACTGCTGAAAAAACTCGCCTGTCAATCGAACTGTTTGGTTAACGTACATTGTCACCGGCTTCTCCTGCGCCAGAGCGGCACCTGCCGAGGCCGCAGGCCGAGGTTGTTGTTGTTGTTGTTGTCTGTTCTGAGCGCTGGTATCAGAGACCTAAAACTTTTGTGGATAGAAGGCACTTCCAAATGAATAATACCACGTTTGTCAATTTTCAAAATTTTAAAAATTTTGCCCAGAATTTTGCATTATGTGATTTTTAACTTTTATTTTTCTATTTTTTGCTAATTCATCTAGACTCTTCAAACTTGCACCCTTTTACATCAGGGAAATTTGTAGTTCACACAAAAAGTTGGAAAGAAAAAGTTTTAAATTTAAGTCTCTAAATTAACTTTTAAGCTTTGCACCCTAAATTTGACATAAAACTCATGGTCTAAACTATAGGCTCGAAATATCTGAAGCTACGGCAGTTCAGGTTCTAAGTCAAATATCCACTTATAGGCCTGTTTGTGCAGTTCTGCACAAACACAAAAACAAAATCAAAACGGAAATTTGAGGGTCCTTTTTGGCCTGTTCCGTGAAGGTCTGTATTTCCCAAAATATCATTCGAACCCTTATATCTTCGGATCTAATTAATAAAATTTAGTTTCGATTTCAGATAATAAAAGAGAATAGCCTCCCTTATTATATATTTAAAGATAAAAACTTTCAGACTGAAACTTTTTTATTTTATAGGCAAAAATAAATTATAAGTTTTGAAACTTTTTTCTCAGCCCCCTGGTTTCCAGAACATGATAGCTAGGGTATTGAACTTAACACGGCTGGATAGCAAACTTCGGTGCCGTCATTTTTCTCACTCATACCCCCACTTATCTCTTACGGTGTCCGAGCTATAAGTTGTAAAATACATTTCAAAGTGGTAATTTTATCCGTTTATTTTTGCTTCACACCGGGGTTTAGGGTGGTTAGAGTCATTGCAGGGAAATGAAATTTTGCATGCAGCTAGTTAAGAGACATATCTTGCCATTGCAACAGGTTGCATATCATTGCAACACCAGTCTACCTTTACTTAAATGTAATACATCATGCTAGTATGTTTCCAGCTCGAAACCTCACCCCGCCGTTCGGCCGTAGCGTCGCTGCGGGCGGTGCACTGGTAGCTGCTATGCGAGACAGATGTCATAGCTATGTACGCATGCTATAGACCAGCGCGAATGCCCGGTGGTGGCAGGGTAGTCTGTCTCGTTTCGGCTCCTCTACTCGTGCGGCGGGCGCGTTGTCTATTAGATATTCATATCAGTCGGACGGCCGGGTGGCGGCCGTGCGGTAGGGTCCTGCGCGCTGTGGCGACTTGCGACGAATAAAAAACAAAATGGTGGTCAGGAACTGGTTTGCTTGTTTGGTTTGTTGTGTTTTGTTTCTTTACGTGTGTACGAATCTTAATGTGTGTGTGTGTGATACGTCCGGTAAAAGTGATGTGTTTTATGAGAGAGATAAGAGAGGCCCCACCACATAAGCCTTCGGGCTTTTGCGTCAATCTCTTTGTTATACCTGTCATATTGTTTCCGTCCAATAAAAGTTTAACATCTATCTATCTGTCTACCCGCTAGTTAATGCATTCTCTAACCATAGGTAACACTGGTTAAAGGATCCACCGTTGCACACAATTTCTTTCCCAGCCGAATAAACCTCTTTGTGCTCATACCATGACACGTGACTCCTTGCACTGCCTGCTTAAATCAACTGTATAAGCAGTGGCGGATCCAGGCCATTAGTATGGGGGTGGGACTAAGGAGCTGGAGCATAGGCGGATCCAGGACAGTTAATGCATTCTCTAACCAAAGGTAACACTGGTTAAAGGATCCACCGTTGCACACAATTTCTTTCCCAGCCGAATAAACCTCTTTGTGCTCATACCATGACACGTGACTCCTTGCACTGCCTGCTTAAATCAACTGTATAAGCAGTGGCGGATCCAGGCCATTAGTATGGGGGTGGGACTAAGGAGCTGGAGCATAGGCGGATCCAAGACATCAGTACCGGAGTGGGGCGAGGGAGCTCGAGCATAGGCGGATCCAGGACATCAGTACGGGGGTGGGGCTAAGGAGCTCGAGCATAGGCAGATCCAGGACATCAGGACGGGGTTGGGGCTAGGGAGCTCGAGCATAGGCGGATCCAGGACATCAGTACGGGGGTGGGGCTAAGGACCTCGAGCATAGGCGGATCCAGGACACGTACGTAGGTTGGGGCTAGGGATTTCGAGCATAGGCGGATCCAGGACATCAGTAAGGGAGGTGGGGCTAAGGAGCTCGAGCATAGACGGATCCAGGACATCAGTAAGGGGGTGGGGCTAAGGAGCTCGAGCATAGGCGGATCCAGGACATCAGTACGGGGGTGGGGCTAAGGAGCTCGATCATAGGCGGATCCAGGACATCAGTACGGGGTTGGACCTCGGGACCTCAAGCATAGGCGGATCCAGGACATCAGTACGGGAATGGGGCTAAGGAGCTTGAGCATAGGCGGATCCAGGACAGTACGGAGGTGGGGCTACGGAGTTCGAGCATAGGCGGAACCAGGACATCAGTAAGTGCGTCGGGCTAAGGAGCTCGAGCATAGGCGGATCCAGGACATCAGTACGGGGATGGGCCTGAGGAGTTTGAGCATAGGCAGATCCAGGACATCAGTTCGGGGGAGGGGCTAAGGAGCTCGAACATAGGTGGATCCAGGACATCAGTACGGGGGTGGGGCTAAGGAGCTCGAGCATAGGCGGATCCAGGACATCAGTACGGGGTGGGGCTAAGCAGCTCGAGCATAGGCGGATCCAGGACATCAGTACGGGGATGGGGTTAGGGAGCTCAAGCATAGGCGGATCCATGACAGTACGGAGGTGGGGCTACGGAGTTCGAGCATAGGCAGATCCAGGACATCAGTAAGGGGTGGGGCTAAGGAGCTCGAGCATAAGCGGATCCAGGACATCAGCACGGGGGTAGGGGCTAAGGAAATCGAGCATAGACGGATCCAGGACATCAGTACGGGGGTGGGGCTAAGGAGCTCGAGCATAAGCGGATCCAGGACATCAGTACGGGGGTAGAGGCTAAGGAGTTCAAGCATAAGCGGATCCAGGATATCAGTACGGGGATGGGACTAAGGAGCTCGAGCATAGGCGGATATAGGTCATCAGTTCGTGGGGTGGGCTAAGGAGCTCGAGCATAAGCGGATCCAGGGCATCAGTACGGGGTGGTGCTAAGGAAATCGAGCATAGGCGGATCCAGGAAATCAGTATGGGGGGTGGGGCTAGTTGGCTCGCGCATAAGCGGATCCAGGACATCAGTAGGGGGTAGGGGCTATGGAGTTCGAGCATAGGCGGATCCAGGGCATTACAGAGGTGGGGCTACGGAGTTTGAGCATAGGCAGATCCAGGACATCAGTAAGGGGTTGGGGTAAGGAGGTCGAGCATAGGCGGATCCAGGATATCAGTACGGGGGTGGGGTTAAAGAGCTCGAGCATAGGCGGATCCAGGACATCAGTTCGGTGGTTGGGCTGAGGTCTCGAGCTGGGGCATAACTCGGTAACAAATAGGCTGAATTGGGTGAAAATCTGCAGGTATAGGTGAAATACTGTCGGAAAACCCGTCATATTTTATATTGCATCGCCTTTCTTCTGGTCATGCTTAGTCTTTGCTTAACAAAACAAACATTATACGTGTGTTTATTTATGTGATGACATGAACAGAGGGCAAGCGTGGTGCAGTATGCAGATACATGCTAATTTAGGAAAACATGGGCCTAGACAGGGGATTAAATGGAGCCATAATGAGAACACAAAACCTAAAACTCAAACATTGCGTTGTTATAAGTATCAAACTGCTGAAAACACTCGCCTGTCAATCGAACTGTTTGGCTAACGTACATTGTCACCGGCTTCTCCTGCGCCGGAGCGGCACCTGCCGGGGCCGCAGGCCGAGGTTGTTGTTGGCGTCTGTCAGTCCTGAGAATTGATGTCAGAGCTCTGGAATTTTGTAGGATGATAGCTTGTCTGCTCCAGAGACCCAAACTGAAGCCCCGAGTTGAAATCCAAAGTAGTTTTTGAGAAATTTTGGCTCAAACTTTTTCTGTTTTATATTTTTCTAATTTGTACTTTTTAAGCTACGAGCTTGAAATTTATGTCCTTTTCAATGGATAACAAGGGTCAGCTAGGGGAAAAAATTGAGGTGATCTGACAATATTTATTGCGCGAAAACGCGGCATTTCTCACGCGCGCAAAAAAACCCGCTAAAAGTTGATGGCCGACTTGTGCGCTCGAAATGTCAGAAGACAGGCCTCAGTTAGCTGAAAGGCAGTTACCTAGGGGTGGCTAGGCAAATTTTGTAGTGCTTAGGCATAGTTTTGAGTGCAAAACGTAAAATTTTGACCTACTTTTTACAGTTCTTCCGGAAGACTGAATTTTGGTTCATTTTATTTCAACGTTAATATCTCACAATCTAATTGACCGATTTGAGTTTTCATTTCAAATAATGAAAGAACATTGCTTCCGCCTGATAATATTTGGAGATGGAACTTGTGAATGTGAAATTCTTTGTTTTATAGGCATAAATAGAAATTGAGTAAAAAAACTTTTTATTTGCATCTTCCTGGTTCCAAGCTCATGTCACTCACAAACTCAGAACTGACATGGCTGAATAGGAAAGTTACTTGCGGTCATTTCGCTCACTTATTCTATTCACCTATCTCTAATGGCTTTCGAGTATATAGTCAAAATATATTACAAGATGCAAAATTTCTCGGACAACCTTTGCTTCTCACCATGGTTTCAAGCCCTTAAAATGGATGAAAGCGGAAGAAATTTGGCATGAAGCTAGCCTAGGATCCTAGCTCGACGATACAAGTAATTTCAGCCCAAAAGAATGCTTGGTTGGTCTTCTAGAAGCACCTTTATATCGTGCCTTTTCGGGACAAGCACAGCACCCCGCGCCAGCGGCCCGGCATATTCGGCGGATTTGTACCAGCCAGTGACCTCCTGACGGGTCACAGCTGTTCAGCTAGTGGGAGGGTGAGTAGTGTGGCACGGTGGTCTAGTGGTTAGAAGCCCTGTCTATTGATTAGGTAGGTCCGGTTCGAATGCGGGGGTGACCACGTACTCTTTATTGGTTATTTGAAAGAAAAGAATGATAAACCTGAATTGCAGGCTTATGAAGAGATACATTAAGAACGAAATATGGTTAGCTTTTAGCACATTGTCATGCGGCTCTCCTGCGCCGGTGGGGCGTTAGCCCAGGTCGCAGACCGGAGTTGTTGGCGTCTGTCAGTCCTGAGAATCGATATCAGAGCTCTGGAATTTTGTAGGGTGATAGCCCTTCTGCTTCAGACACCCAATCTGAAGCCCCGAGTTGAAATTCAAAATAGTTTTTGATAAATTTTGGCTCAAACATCTTCTGTTTTATTTTTTTTAATTTTTACTTCTTAAGCTACGAACTTGAAATTTATGTCCTTTTCAATGGATAACAAGGGCCAGCTAGGGGAAAAAATTGAGCTGATCCAACAATATTTATTGCGCGAAAACGCGGCATTTCACGCGCGCAAAAAAACTGCTAAAAGTTGATGGCCGACTTGTGCGCTCGAAATGTCCGAAGACACGCCTTAGTTAGCTGAAAGGCAGTTACCTAGGGGTAGCTAGGCAAAATTTGTAGTGCTTAGGCATAGTTTTTAGTGCAAAACGTAAAATTTTGCCTACTTTTTACAGTTCTTCCGGAAGACTGAATTTTGGTTCATTTCATTTCAACGTTAATATCTCACAATCTAATTGAGCGATTTGAGTTTCCATTTCAAATAATGAAAACATGCCCGCCTGATAATATTTGGAGATGAAAATTGTGAATGTGAAATTCTTTGTTTTATAGGCATAAATAGAAATTGAGTCAAAAAACTTTTTGTTTGCATCTTCCTGGTTCCAAGCTCATGTCACTCACAAACTCAGAACTGACATGGCTGAGTAGGAAAGTTACTTGCGGTCATTTCGCTCACTTATACTACCTACCTATCTCTAATGGCTTTCGAGTAATTAGTCCAAAATGTATTACAAGATGCTAAATTTCTCAGACCACCTTTGCTTCTCACCATGGTTTCAAGTCCTTAAAATAGATGGAAGTGGAAGAAATTTGGCATGAAGCTAGCTTAAGATCCTAGCTCGACAGTACAAGAAATTTCAGCCCAAAAGAATGCGGTACTGCTAGGGGAGACGTCTCAGCTTTGCCAGGTAGAGACATTGGGTTTTGCGTGGAGCCAAAAATTCCCAAGTTTTCTAAATTTCCCCAGATTCCCGGGATCTCCCCATGAGAAGCTTGGGCGAGGGATTCTTGGTATGGGCGCATGGGCGTCGAAAGCGGGGGAGGGGGACGGGGGGACGCGTCCCCCCTGTTGGCCTGCCAGGGGGGAACAGCCCCCAGAATTTCTGGGCCGATGGTCATTAATGGTGTCAGGTACCGAATATGCTCAAAATTCGCCTCCCCCGGTCACTCGCAGCCCGGGTGTGTCCCCCCTGCGAAAATTCCGTGGCGGTGCCCCTGCATGGGCGTATCCAGGGAAGTGGACTCAGGCCATGGGCAGATCCAGGGAAGGGTAGAAGACGGGACCCAACAAAATTAAGCATGTGTCATAGGCGGATACAGGAAGAAAAATGTTAGGGCGCACTACGGAGCAGGGCATTCCTGGCGTAGGCGTATCTAGAGAAGGGGATTTAGGCCATAAACGGATCCAGGGGAGGGAATTCCCTCCTCTGGATCCGCTAATGGCCTAAACTCGCCTCCCCGGTTAATTAGGGACCTACCTAATTAATTAGGTGGGTCCCTGTAAAACAATGCATTCCGGTCACAGGCGGATTCAGAAGAGTTACCGTGCTCTACAGAGCAAGGGATTTCTGGCAAAGGCACACCCAGGCTAGGGGATTTAGGCCATGGGCGGATCCAGGGGAGGGAATTAGGTGGATCCCTATAAAATAAAGCATTCCAGTCACAGGCGGATTCAGGAGAGTTGCAGTGCTCTACAGAGCAAGGGATTCCTGGCATAGGCGCATCTAAGGTAGAGGATTTAGGCCATGGGCGGATCCAGGGGATGAATTTAAGTGGGTCCCTGTAAATCAAAGCATTCTTGTCATAGGTGGATTCAGGAGAGTGCCAGTGCCCTACAGAGCAAGGGATTTCTGGCATAGGCACACCCAGGCTAAGGGATTTAGGCCATGGGCGGATCCAGGGGAGGGAATTAGGTGGATCCCTATAAAATAAAGCATTCCAGTCACAGGCGGATTCAGGAGAGTTGCAGTGCTCTACAGAGCAAGGGATTCCTGGCATAGGCGCATCTAAGGTAGAGGATTTAGGCCATGGGCGGATCCAGGGGACGAATTTAAGTGGGTCCCTGTAAAACAAAGCATTCTTGTCATAGGTGGATTCAGGAGAGTGCCAGTGCCCTACAGAGCAAGGTATTTCTGGCATAGGCACACCCGGGCTAGGGGATTTAGGCCATGGGCGGATCCAGGGGAGGGAATTAGGTGGATCCCTATAAAATAAAGCATTCCAGTCACAGGCGGATTCAGGAAAGTTGCAGTGCTCTACAGAGCAAGGGATTCCTGGCATAGGCACATCCAGGCTAGGGGATTTAGGTCATGGGTGGATCCAGGAGAGAGATTTAGGTGGGTCCCTGTAAAACAAAGCATTCCTGTCATAGGCAGATTCAGGAGAGTTGCAGTACCCTACAGGGCAAGGGATTCCTGGCATAGGCGCATCTAAGGTAGAGGATTTAGGCCATGGGCGGATCCAGGGGACGGATTTAAGTGGGTCCCTGTAAAACAAAGCATTCCTGTCATAGGCGGTTAAGGGCGGAGCCTCTGAATAAGTGATCTGATCAAAATCTAACAGGGTGAGGTTGGCGACGCCTATGACCTGGAGTTGGTGCGTCGTAAACAACAATTATTATATATATGTCATAGGTGGATTCAGGGGAGTGCCAGTGCCCCACAGAGCAAGGGATTCCTGGAATAGGTGCATCCAGGCTAGGGGATTTAGGCCAAGGGCGGATCAAGGGAAGGAGATGGGACCCTGTAAAACTAAGTACACTCGTCATAGGCGGATTCAGGAGGGTTGCGGTGAACTGCAGAGCAGGGAATTCCTGGCATAGGGGATCTAGAGATAGGGATTTAGGCCATGGCTGGATCCAGGGAAGGGGAAAAAGGCGGGACTCTGTCAAATAAAGAATACGAGTCACAGGCAGCTACAGGAGGGTTGCAGTGCACTACAGGGTAAAGGATTCCTGGCATAGGCGCATCCAGGGAGGGAATTTAGGCCATGGGCGGATCCTTTTACCGTGTCCCGTCTGCTTCTATTCCCTGGATTCGCCTATGGCCTAAAATCTTTCCTCTGGACCTGCCCATGCCAGGAATCCCGTGCTCTGTGGTGCACCGTAGCAGTTTCCCCTGAATCTGCCCATGACTCGTATACTTGGTTTTACAGTATCCCGTCTGTTTCTCTTTCCTGGATTCGCCCCTGGCCTAGATCCCCTTCTCTGGATGCACCTATGCCAGGACTTCCTTGCTCTGTAATGCACCTGAACGCTCATGGATACGCCTATGCCAACAAATGCCTTATATTTTTGGGTACCCTCTACTCAGTGACGGCGGATGCTCTTTTCGGATGGGGGGGGCAAGAATTTTTCCAGGGGGCCCCCTTGACGATGGGGCCCCCTCGGCAGCAAGGGCCCCCTAAAAACTGCGATGGATTGGTTGGGATTGCTGCCTGAGGTCAGAGGCATAAGCGCAGGGGCGGATCCAGGGGGCTGAGGGGGCTTCAGCCTCACTTTGTTCCATTTTCGTAATTTTTCGCCCTATTCCCCCTTTTTCGCCCTTTTTCAAAGCTCAGTGACTCCCCCAGCAAAACCCTGGTTCTGCTCCTGCATAAGCGTCACAAATGGTAAAAGTTATATTTGGCCCAGTACAAAAACGGCTATTCCTCCCTGTTGTTTAGTTGGCCCGTGTAAAAAATGGTTTTGCCTTCCCGTTCGATTTTCCACACGATCTCGGATTCCAGGCTGGAATATGTTTCCTGTAGTGCAGCAAAATAAGCAGCGTATTTGACATGTAGATGTCGAAATATGGATCTGCGTTTTATAGGTTCACGTAAGCCTCGGACATTGGACGTCAAAGCTTTAAGCTCCAGCGTCACGTTAGGAGTTTAGCAAAATTATAATAACGGTACAACAACGGCCTTCGGAGGCAAATAGTTCTTTTAAAAAGTGAATGCTGTTTGTTCGTATGCATCTACATCATAAAACATGGTAGGTAACACGAATTATTATATACGTTTTTTTTTATAATTCCGTCTCCTGCAGAATGAGAACTGGGGGCGCTTTGATGCTGTCGTCTATATCGGCACAGAAAAAACGCTAATGACAGGCATACTGACTTGAGCACACACAACACCAAGCTCGGGGCCCTGAGACATAGCTCGAGGGGCTCCTAGCTTGAGCTTGGGGGCTCCTAGAGATCAAGCTCGAAGGCTACCGAGCCCCCAAGCTCACGGCCCCTGAGACCAAGTTTGGGAGCCTCTGAATCAAAGCTTGGAGGCCCTTGAAACCAAGCTCAAGGCCACCTTAGACCAATCTCGGAGGCTGCCTGAGACCAAATTCGGAGCCCTGAGACACAGCTCGGGGGCCCCCTGCAACCAAGCTTGTGGGGCTCCTAGAGATCAAGCTCGAATGCCTCCGAGTCCAAGCTCAGGGGGTCCTGAGACCAAGCTCGGGGGCCTCTGAGACCAAGCTTGGCGGCCCCTGACACCAAGCTTGGAGGCCCTGAAACCAAGCTAAAGGTCCCTTAAGACCATTCTCGGGGGCCCCTTAGACCAATCTGGGAAGCCCCCTTATACCAATAGTGGAGGGCCCTGAGACCAATCTCGGAACCTCCATGAGGTTACGTTCGGGAGCCCCCTGAGACTGAGCTTGGAGGGCCCCTGAGACCAAACTCGGGGGGGCCTTAGACAAGCTCCGGAGCCCCTTAGACAATCTCGGGGCCCTGAGACCGAGCTCAGGGAGCTCCCCTTAAGGCTAAGCTTGGGTGCCCTGAGACCAGCCTTGGGGGCCCCTTAGACTAAGTTTGGGGGTCCCTGAGACGAAATTCGGGGGCGAGGAACAGCTCGGGGCCCCTGAGACAAAGTGGGGGCCCTGATTCCAGGCTCGGGGACCTTTAGACCAAGATCTGGCCCCCTGAGGCCAGTCTCGGGACCCTTTAGGCTAATCTTGGGGCCCCTAAAGGCCAAGTTAGAGGGTCCCGAGCTCAAGCTCAGGGCCCCCGAGATAAAGCTCGGACACGGTCCAAATCGAGAAACTGTTGAGGGCTCAGTCAGGTCATTCATGAACTTTCAGAAAAGAACCAAGCTAAAATTGCGTTTTTTTTACAGGGGGCCCCTCTGATAATTTGGGGGGGGTGGCAACTGCCCCCCCTTGCCCCCCTTTATCCGCCGCCACTGCCTCTACTTCCCTACCATGGATCCGCCCATGGCCTAAATCCCCTTCTCTGGATCCGCCTATACCAGGAATTTATTGCTCAATAGTGCACCGCAACCCTCCTGAATCTGCCTATGACACGTCTGCTTCTTTACATGGTCCTGCCTTCTTTCCCTTCCCTGGATCCGCCCATGGCCTAAACCCCTTCTCTGGATCTGCCTATGCCAGGAATTAATTCCTTAATCCGCCTATGCCACGTATGCTTCCTTTACAGGGTCCTGTCTTCTTCCCTGGATCTGCCTATGGCCTAAATCCCCTTCTCTGGATTCGCCTATGCCAGGAATTCAATCCTCAATCCGCCTATGACACGTATGCTTTCTTTACAGGGTCCTGTCTTTTTACCCTTTCCTGGATCCTCCTATGGCCTAATTCCCCCTTCTCTGGATCCGCCTATTCCAGGAATGCATTCCTTAATCCGCCTATGACACGTATGTTTTCTTTACAGGGTCCTGTCTTTTTTCCCTTTCCTGGATCCGCCCATGGCCTAAACCCCCTTCTCTGGATCTGCCTCTGCCAGGAATTAATTCCTTAATCCGCCTATGCCACGTATGCTTCCTTTACAGGGTCCTGTCTTCTTCCCTGGATCTGCCTATGGCCTTAATCCCCCTTCTCTGGATCCGCCCATGCCAGGAATTCATTCCTTAATCCGCCTATGACACGTATGTTTTCTTTACAGGGTCCTGTCTTTTTCCCCTTCCCTGGATCCGCCCATGGCCTTAATCCCCTTCCCTGGATCCGCCTATGGCCTAAATCCCCTTCTCTGGATCCGCCTATGCCAGGAATTCATTCCTTAATCCGCCTATGACACGTATGCTTTCTTTATAGGGTCCTGTCCTTTTCCCCTTCTCTGGATCCGCCCATGGCCTTAATCCCCTTCCCTGGATCCGCCTATGGCCTAAATCCCCTTCTCTGGATCCGCCTATGCCAGGAATTAATTCCGTAATCCGCCTATGACACGTCTGCTTTCTTTACAGGGTTTTGTCTTCTTCCCCTTCCCTGGATCCGCCCATGGCCTTAATACCTTCCCTGGATACGCCTATGCCAGGAATCCCTTGCATGATGTGCACCTTCACTGTTTCTCTTACCTGAATCCGCCTATGAAACGCATGCCTATTTCGTCGGATCCCATCTACTTCCCTTCCCTGGATCCGCCCATGGCCTTAATGCCCTTTCCTGGATACGCCTATGCCAGGAATCCCTTGCATGAAGTGCACCTTCACTGTTTCTCTTACCTGAATCCGCCTATGAAACGCATGCCTATCGTCGGATCCCATCTACTTCCTTTCCCTGGATCCGCCCATGGCCTAATTCCCTTCCCTGGATACGCCTATGCCAGGAATCCTTTGCTCTGTAGTGCACCTGAACTTCCCCCTCTTGAATCCGCCTATGGGCCGAAATCCCTTCCCTGAATTCCTTTTCTCAGGGGGAAAACCTGGGAAACTGGGGAAATTTCTGGGTCTTGGGAATTTTCTCTTCCAGTGATGAACCCCACGTTTCTATCTGGCAAAGCTGAGACGTCTGCCCTAGTTATACCAAGAATGCTTGGTTCGTCTTCTAGAAGCACCTTTATATCGTGCCTTTTCGGGAAAAGCACAGCACCCGGCGCCAGCGGCCCGGCATATTCGGCGGAGTTGTACCAGCCAGTGACCTCCTGACGGGTCACATCTGTTCAGCTAGTGGGAGGGTGAGTAGTGTGGCACGGTGGTCTAGTGGTTAGAGGCCCTGTCTCTTGATCGGGTAGGTACGGTTCGAGTCCGGGGGTGACCACGTACTCTTTATTGGTTATTTCAAAGAAAAGAATGATAAAACTGAGTTGCAGGCTTATGAAGAGATACATTAAGAACGAAACATGGTTTGCTTTCAGCACATTGTCATGCGGGTCCCCTGCGCCGGTGGGGCGTTAGCCCAGGTCGCAGACCGGAGCTTCTTACGTATTGGATGATGTTTAGATTTGATACTTGGGTTCGGGTAGCAGGTCGTGGCCCAGAACCGGACGCCATGATGTGCCACTGAAAGAAGATAATAATTTGTGTCATGAAGGGAGCAGGATGGCAATAGGAAGATTAGCAATACAGGATGATCGCATAGGTCACTTTGACATAGATGCAAATCAATGCCAGATTGTGATGTTTCGAATGAGGGAACGACTATAGACTATGTTTCACTTTACGCCATTCTTTACTTTAACGTTGCAAACTCGTAAGAATGTCTTGTAGTCTTAAATCCAATTTTCCCGCTTTGTTACCAAATCAATTCAATAAAAATAAACTTTTTCGGGAGTGAAACATTGATAACACCGGTCAAGAGCAAAAATGGATCCGGAATCTGAGCACATTATTCTACCTATTTCGATACCGCTGATTTCAAATTTCGTAACTGTTTTTTGCCATCGGACCTGGTTTCTTCCCCAAAGCATACCTGGTGTATAGCCGCTACGCTTTCTACACACAGCCATGAGCCTAGCCTTTTGTGGAAGAATCTAGATAAATGATGTCGAGGACCCGGATAATCTGCACCCAGACAATGCAGTTTATCACTATACATGTGAATTTATTGCAACGGAAGACTACCTTGCATTCAAGTGCATGAACATTGTACAATGAAGCTTAAGCTTAAGAATTTATATAAGATCACCGGTATGTGGCCATGTGGGATTTTCAGCAGCTCTAGCAGGGAATATTTCTTCTTTGGACTCGAGCCGGGTGCATATAGCACATTTTGCAATTCCAGGAAATTAGCATCTGTCACTTTTAACTCTCTGGTAGAGTCATTTTATGACTAAAGGCATTGACATTTTTTATGACTAGAGAAATAATAAACTAAAATAGGGTTCAATGAGCCCTTATAGTGCACCTTCTCCCGGGGGTCTTGTTAGACCCCCTCGGGTTTTTCCAAAGTGACCAAAAACGGTGGCACGCAGCGCCGCCAAACTTAGTGTAGCTGTTAATCATTTTTACATCTTTCCCGAAAATTTATCTCATGGTCATATCAGCTCAGGTCACTAGGCTAGGTGAACCTCAACAAATATTTAGGACTGCATAACTAAAAGGAGGGCAATCGTTCAAGACGAAATTCATACCACATAGTGGGCCCACCAAGAGCTACAACCAGTGACGGATCTAGGATTTCGTTAAGGGGGCCCAGGCTCGAGGGCGCCGAACCTGGGGGCGCCGAACCTGAGGGGCGCCAATTTCAGTGGCGGATATAGCCGGTCGGTTTGGGAGGAGCAAACCAAAGTCGAAAAGCAAAAAAAAAACGACACGCAGTAAAAAGCTGCGCTACCAATATCACTTGCCCGTAGAGTTTTGGGTATTTGAGGCGAAAAGCCAAAAAAACTTCACGGGGTGAAAAATATGGGCTCGAGATACTTCTTCCTATCCAAGGCTGCCTATACTATGACTTGCTATACTATGGAGGTCTGGCTATACTATAACTGAGAATTATTGATATTTACTCCATGATTCTGATGAAGGGCTGTGCCCGAATATATAATCTTCAGTGTTTTTTACATTTCCGGATTCGAGGGGACAGGCCAGGAACATCTTATCAACTTATGTTCTGTTTGAAGTTGAGAGTTGGAACACCAAAATCTTGCTTATAAATTAAGAAGGATTAGGGGAAAAAGGAGGTTGATCGCTTTGGGGGCGAAAACGAGGTTTTGCCCCGAGCTTTTCGTTTGGGGAATGCCTTTTTCCCCTCCCCCTTGATCCGCCACTGGCCAATTTAACACCCAAAAGGCGGCCACTGTCAATGAAGAACGCGTTTAAAAAGGATTTGTAAATGCTTATTTTCATGAAAGCTTCCTCTCAGTGAGGACATGTTCACGTTTACCATCAAGCATATTTCGGGCCAGCTAACGACTGTTACCGTGGTAGAAAATGCTGAAAGCACCCACTGACACTAACTGAAGCACGATGAGCAAATAATACAGTTATATTCGGTCATGGTAAAAACTGAGGTGTCGTATCCACCACCTCCACTTATCACAGTTGTCCTGGCTAACGGCTCCATACTGAAATAGCCGATTGACGATAACCTGAGCCTCATAGGCCGCAGAACCTCTGCGGGCCTGGGCCCCTGAGTTTTCGGTGACTTCCTGAGTTTATATCGAGTCCCCTCAGCTGATCTGGGACCGCTTTAGTTAACCAGGCTCTCACACTGAACTTCAAACCTATATGTCGCCGCTGAAGCCTATTAAGCTTTTTGGGCCCTTTTATTGATATAGGGCCCTCGAGCTAAAAGCTGGAGCTCTGAGCTCTGAGCCCCAAGCTGGATTAGTGTCCCTTAAGCTGGTCAGGGTCCCCTGGGTTGGTATTGTTTTCGTTTAACTGATATAGATCCCTTCAGCTTGTTTGGGGCCCGTTGTGCGTATCTGGGCACTAGTTCGTCGAGGCACCCAGGTAGCCTGGCCCTATTAGTTTTATGGGCCTTCTGAGCTTCTGCAGGTTCCCCTCAGAGTGTCTGGGCCCCATGAGTTGAAAATTGGACCCCTGGGTTAGTTTTGGGTTCCTGAGCTTATTTAGAAACCGTTTAAATAGGTAGGCACCCCACGCTGGTCTTGAGAATCCTGTGTTGGCGCTGAGGTCAAATGAGCTCGTCGGGGCCCTTATCTGGGGCCCCCTTAACTGGCACGGACCCCTCAGCTGATTTTGGAGACCCAAAATCCCTCCTACCGGATTCCACCCACGCCAGATTTCCTGACTCCCTGAGGGCCCCTGGGGGCCATTGGGGATTTTTCCCGCGATCAGCGCTAGGGCCCCCTCCCCGAGACAAAGCTTACAACATGTCTCTGTGTATATACTCTAGCATCTGCCAGAGTTGAGCTAGAATCATTTTTAGGCACACTTCGCTTCCTCTCGTTACGGCGAATCATCAAATAATGCATAATATGACTATACTAGGTCAAAACATAAAAAATGACCTAACCTAAGGCTTGGTCAAGGTCACCATTTAGCCTAGCATAGTCAGTATGCACATGAATCAACTCACAATAGCAATAAAAAATGGTATCAAAATACGGGTTTTATCAATATGTCCTGCAAAGCAATTAACCCAAGTCTTAAAACCTGCTTAGGAAGCCCCAGATGAACTCTCAGAGGTAACATGTCTAAACTTGCAACATGAACCGATAAAGAGGCCTAGGATACCATGATTTGGGGAATCCGAAGGTATTCCAAGCGGCGTCGGCAGACATAGAGCAATTTTTCGGCAAATTTCCGTTTTACCCCATGCATTTTCAATGGAGAGGTCATGATTCGTACCTGTCTCTAGGCCATCGATGGGAAAAATCCCGCAATAAATGTATCAGTACTTTTGGGCCCATTATATGGTACAAGTTTGAATTCGATAGATTCACCCTTTTCTTACTTACGCCAACTTAAACATTTTTGGGGTGAGGTCACTTGACCTGCACTGGTGACCTGACCTGAGATGACGCAACCTTAAATTTTGAGGGAAAGTTGCGGAATTGATCAATGATAAGGTGTGACAAGTACTGTGTCGCTTCGCGCCGACATTTTCGTGCCACTGGGAGACCTCGAGGGGTGTTCAAGCACCCCCCAACGGGCCGGAACGGGGCTCGAATACTCTAGAACAGGGCTGAGGCCAAAAGGGAAGGCGCTAAACAATGTCTACAATTTTTGGGGTTAAGGTCCTTCAAGGTCATTGACCTATTACGGCACAGCCCAACATATTATGCCTAATTTACGCTATAACTAGCGCTGTGCCCAAGCTTACCAATGACCTTTGATCAAGCCTTGATCATCAAGGCCAGTGACCTTTGAAATTGACCTGTAACCTTGATCTAAACACTGAATAACCTTTACTTTGATATAATAGCATACGTCATAATAGGAATCGTAACATTATGCAACGTCATTTAGGGGCTGTCCAGGAGTACCTGTGCTCATCAGGGACACCTATGCTCTCTGGGGGGGCTTTGCTTCGATGAGGCACCTGTGCCACCCAGGGGCGCCTTCGCTCCCCAATGGACGCAACCTAGCTATCCATGGGCATCTTTGCTGTTCCGGGGGTGCCTTTGATACCCAGTGCCCAAGGGGAGCTTTTTCTTATCCAGGTTCACCATGGTATTGAGGGGCGTATTTTTATTCAAGGTAACCTATACTACCCAGTGGCGCCTACCCTATGCAAGGGGAGCTTAGGCTATCCAGGGGCGGCAATTTGCTATGCATAGGGCGCCCTTATGCTCTCCATGGGCACCTCATTCAGAGGGTGCCTCTGATATTCAGGGGCGCTTTTCCTATCAACAGGGTACCTGTGCCATCTTGGGGCTATTCTTATCAAGGGACGCTGCTGTTATTCAGGAATACCTACACCACTGTCGAGGGTCGCCTTTGCTACGCAGAGGCGCCTTTACTTCTTAGAAAATTTGGCGGCCGTGCTTTAAGGAGTGCTTCGGCATCGATTGATTGATCTATTATTGGGCTTAGGTGCACGTGAACCTTGTAAGGATTGTTGGTCCTCTCTTCTCTGTATTCCAGGCTGGACTGCCACAGATCACAATCACAAGCGCCAGGTCGCAAACAAGGTCACCTTGACCAGTGTCACCACAGTGGTTCCGAAACCGGTGCACCCTGCGAAGCCAGACGACTTAAGTACGTGTGCACCTCCCAGTGGCAGAACCACTACAAACCTTGAGCTCATGTAGCGCCCATATTGTTGCTAAGGAACGCTTATGCTATCAAAGGGCGCCTTTACTATCCAGGGCCGCTGTTTTATTCAAGGCAGTCTGTTCTATCCACGGGCATCTGATATTTCGGGGCGGTGCCTAGGTTATTCAGGAGGCGGTTTTTTCTCCACAGGGGCGCACTATTGCTTTCCAGGGGCGCCGTTACTGCCCAGGGGTGTCTTTCTATCCAGGGGCGCATATGCTGTCTAGGTGTATTTTTCAATCACAGACATGATTGAAATACATGCCCCTACGTTATCCTGGGGTGCTTTTTGTCTCCGGTGAGGCGCTATTTTTCTCTTCCGGGCACCAGTTTATCCAAGGGCACCTATGCTGTCCAGAGAACCTTTGTTATCTAGGGCTGCCTTCGCTGTTAAGGGGCACCTTTGCTACCCAAAGGGAGTATTTTACTTTCCTGGAGTGCTTATTTCCATCTAAGGGAACATATGCTATCTTGGAGCGCCTTTGCAAACATGGGGCGCACTTTTCTATCCAGGTGCGCCTTTGCACTTGAGGGGGCGCCTCTGCAATCTAGGAGGAGCCCAAAATAGATGGCGAATAAGAATTCTGAAATAAGTCGCTCGAACACTGAAATAAAGTGCCTAGTTATCAGAAAGCGGCGCTCATCTGCTGAGCGGGGAGGACTTCTGGTTGGTGAGGGCAGCGTTCTCGGAAACGGGGCGCACATACTGAAAAAAGGCACCCGGTTGCAGCGATGGAGCACTAAGCCTTCAGTTATAGGTTAATGAAATGTGGTTAAAGGCAGTCCATGCTCAAATTGAGCGCTCGAGCCCTGTAACAGAGCGCGCGACTGTCAGACAGGTGTGCCAAACCATAGACAGTAGGACAGCTGAAGATGGAAAGGGACACCTATGATATCCTGGGGGCGCCTGTACTCTCAGGTGAGGCGCTTGTTTTCTTTCTCAGGCGCCTAGTTTATCCATGGCCGCATATGCTGTCCAGATCATCTATTTCAAGAAGGGTTAACTTTGCTGTCCATGGGCGCCTTTGCTATCCAAGAGCGCATATGATATCTGTAGGGCGCTTTATGCAGAGGGCGCCTAGGCTGTCCAAGGGCGCCGTCCTAACCAAAGGCCGCCTTTCACTTCCCTGAAGTGCCTATTTCTATGTAAGGAGTGCATATATTATCGAGGAGTGCCCTTGATATACGGAGACGCCTTTTTGTCCAGCGGCGCCTTTGCTCTTGAGGGGCGCTGCTCCAATCCAGGGTAGCTGAAGATGGATAAGGGACATCTATGTTATACAGGGGGAGCCTGTACTTTCCAATGGGGCGCTCATTTTCCTTCTCAGGCACCTAGTTTATCTAGGAGCGCATAGGCTATCCAAAGGCACCTTTGCTTTCGAAGGGGTGCCTTCCTAGGGGTGCCTTTGCTATCCAGGGGCACCTTTGCTGTCCAAAGCACTTGTGTTATCCAGGGTTGTCTTTGCTGTCCAGTGGCGCCTTTGCTATCTAAAAGTGCATATGATATCCGTCGGCGCTTTATCCAGTGGGCGCCTGGACTATCAAAGAGCACTTTTTCTATCCAAGGGTTGCATTTATTTTCCTGAAGTGCCTATTTCTATCTAAGGGGCTCCTATTCTGTCCAGGGCACCTATGTTTCCCAGATTTGCCTTTGCTGTCCAGGGACGCCTTTGCTATCCAAGGGCACCTTTCTTAACCCTTGCCCCGGTGGCGGGTACGAGCCACCTTCGCCCTGGTGGGGGCTAAAAAGACCCCCACGATCTCAAAAACTAAGAGAGCTAGAAAAAAGCGCAAAACGGCAATCGAAAGCTCTTCGAAAATGATATCGAAAATACTTCGGTCATTTTTCTTGTCAGGTCAATATCAAGGTCCCCAGAGGTCAAAATAGGTCAAAATCGCTAATATGAGGTGTACTAAGAAAACCTCATATATCTCAGAAACTATGATAGCTAGAAACAATTTTTTTAACACCGTTCGAAAGCTCTTGAGATGCGCTTTCATTGCAGTGGCGTTCATTTTCGTGTCAGGTCAAAGCCTAGGGAGCTACAGGTCACTAAATATTGGGCATCTTCTTAGGAATGTCCATAGCCACCCATGCATAAGGGCGTTTACTTTTTCGCTAATAGCTTCCAAACCAAACAAGATACAGACATAGTTTATGCACCATTGCAATCCTCTCATCAATACGAATCGAATGATATATGATATTGCTATGCCAGGTCAAATTTAAGAATTTGACCTGACCCAGGTCGACGGTCTGACCCAACTTGACCTAGTATAGTCATGATGTATATCATTTGACTTCCAGTGACTATACAAACACTTTGGTGACAAAATAAAAGCTCTATCTTAGTTTATTCAAAATTTATAGAGAAAAACACCAAAAAATGCTTATTTGACCTAAGGTGACCTTTTAAAGGTCAAAAGTCAAAAATTTTGGTATCATCTTCAGAAATGGGCTAAGAGCAGGTCACAACCGATGTTTGAAGTTGATTTCATCCATACTTACTGAGAAAAGCTCATTTCGTGATTTTCCCCATGTATTGACAATGGAGAGGTCATGCTCTGCACATGACCTTAGGTCACCAATATCAAAAATCCCGGAACAAATGTTGTAGCTCCTGGTGGGCCCAACATGTGGTATGAGTTTCAACTTGATCGATTAACCCTTCTTTTAGTTATGCGGTCCTAAGTATTTTTGAGGTGAGGTCACTTCACCTGGCCTGGTGACCTGACCTGATATGACCTTGAGCCAAAATTTTCAGGAAAGATGTAAAAATGATGAAGGAACAGCTAGACCAAGTTTGGCGGCCTGCGCGCCGCCGTTTTTGGTCACTTCGGAAAAACCCGAGGGGGTCTAAAAGACCCCCACCCAGGCGAAGGTTAACCAAGGGGCGCATTTTGCTTTCCTGGAGCGCCTATTCCTATATAAGGGACGCATATGTTATCTAAGAGCGCCTTTGATACCAGGAGGCGGTTTTTTGTCCAGGGGCGCCTTTGCTCTTGGGGGCGCTGCTCCAATGCAGGGCAGCTGAAGGTGGATAAGGGACATCTATGTTATACAGAGGGCGCCTGTACTTCCCAGTGGGGCGCTCGTTTTCCTTCTCGGGCTCCTAGTTTATCCAGGGGGCGTCTAGGCTATCCAAAGGCGGCTTTTCTATCGAAGGGGTGCCTTCCTAGGGGCGCCTTTGCTACCCAGGGGCGCCTTTGCTGTCCACGGCACTTGTGTTATCCAGGGTTGTATTTGCTGTCCAGGGGAGCCTTTGCTATCCAAGGGTGCATATGACATCCGTAGGCGCTTTTTCCAGTGGGCGCCTAGGCTATCAAAGGGCGCCTTTTCTACCCAAGGTGAGCATTTTATTTTCCTAAAGCGCCCATTTCTATCTAAGGGGCGCTTATGCTGCCCAGGGCACCTATGTTACCAAGATTTGCCTTTACTGCCCAGGGGCGCCTTTCCTAGCCAAGGGCGCATATAGTATCCGTAGGGCGCTTCATCCAGGGGGCGCCTAGGCTATCTAAAGGCGGTTTTTCTATCGAAGGGGTGCCTTCCTAGGGGCGCCTTTGCTACCCAGGGGCGCCTTTGCTGTCCACAGCACTTAGGGTTGTATTTGCTGTCCAGGGGCGCCTTTGCTATCCAAGGGTGCATATAACATCCGTAGGGCGCTTTTTCCAGTGGGCGCCTAGGCTATCAAAGGGCGCCTTTTTCTACCCAAGGTGAGCATTTTATTTTCCTAAAGCGCCTACTTCTATCTAAGGGGCGCTAATGCTGTACCTATGTTACCAAGATTTGCCTTTGCTGCCCAGGGGCGCCTTTCCTAGCCAAGGGCGCATATGATATCCGTAGGGCGCTTCATCCAGGGGGTGCCTAGGCTATACAAAGGCGGTTTTTCTATCGAAGGGCTGCCGTCCTAGGGGCGCCTTTGCTGTCCACAGCACTTGTGTTATCCAGGGTTGTCTTTGCTGTCCAGGGGCGCCTTTGCTATCCAAGGGTGCATATGACATCCTTAGGGCGCTTTTTCCAGTGGGCGCCTAGGCTATCAAAGGGCGCCTTTTTCTACCCAAGGTGAGCATTTTATTTTCCTAAAGCGCCTACTTCTATCTAAGGGGCGCTTATGCTGTACCTATGTTACCAAGATTTGCCTTTGCTGCCCAGGGGCGCCTTTCCTAGCCAAGGGCGCATATGATATCCGTAGTTCGCTTCATCCAGGGGGCGTCTAGGCTATCCAAAGGCGGGTTTCTATCGAAGGGGTGCCTTCCTAGGGGCGCCTTTGCTACCCAGGGCGCCTTTGCTGTCCAGGGGCGCCTTTGCTATCCAAGGGTGCATATGACATCCGTAGGGCGCTTTTCCAGTAGGCTATCAAAGGGCGCCTTTTTCTACCGAAGGTGAGCATTTTATTTTCCTAAAGCGCCTATTTCTATCTAAAGGGCGCTAATGCTGTCCAGTTCACCTATGTTACCAAGATTTGCCTTTGCTGCCCAGGGGCGCCTTTCCTAGCCAAGGGCGCATATGGTATCCGTAGGGCGCTTCATCCAGGGGGCGCCTAGGCTACCCAGGGGCGCTTCATCCAGGGGCGCCTAGGCTACTCAGGGGTGCATTAGTTCCCCATGGCGCAATCTTGCTATCTAGTGGCGCCTTTTCTTTGCCGGGGCGCTTTTGTTAGCTTTCTAAATTTCATTTTCAACATTTTACTGGGGCGCAAAAGACCAGTAAAGGCGTCTAGTGTTTGGGCAGGGGCGCTTTGCAATGGTTTTAAGGAGCATGTGTTCATTCAAGTGGAATAAGTGGTATCTACCACCTTGGCGCACGAAATGGGTACAGGCGCGCCGCTCATATCGGGCGCCTTCGGCGCCCGATATGAGCTGAGCTTACTGGGGCGCTTCGAGCTAAGGGGGGCCTGGGCCCTGGGCCCCCTTGGATCCGTCACTGGCTACAACACATGTTCTGGGATTTTCGATTTTGGTGACCTAAGGTCATGTACAGAGCATGGCCTCCCCATTGCAAATGCATGGGGAAATCACGAAATAAGCTTTTCTCAGTAAGTATGGATGGAATCAAATTGAAATATCGGTTAGGACATTCTCTTAGCCCATTTCTGAAATTGATAACAAAAATTTTGACCTGTGACCTTTGAAAGGTCACCTAAGGTCAAATAAACATTTTTCGGTAAATTAGTATTAGATGTATTAGATTTAGCGGGTCTTTATAAGGCACACCTTGGTGCCTGGCTTACCCGATCTAGTCTGACTCATGTACAAACATTGTCACATGTACCACAATATTATCGCAAATTTTCTTCGCTTTCAATGCACAACCTTTTATTGCGGGGCTTCGTATAGAATGTCCGACCAGTATACGTCAAGAGAATTCTTGAAGGTGTTGATAGTGTCAGATTCTACAACGTGGGCTGGAAGGCGGTTCCAGTCTTTTAGTGCACGAACAGTAAGATAATTTTTCCGTGATCTGCTTATGGCATCAGGTATGAAAACTTTAAATCGATGACCTCGCGTGGCGGTGAATGGTGGCTCCTGAAACAGCTCTTCTCTCCGGATTCCAGTTTGTCCCTGCATTATCTTGAAAATAATCAGCATATCCCCTCGTTTACGGCGATACGCTAGGGATGGAAGATGAAGCTGCTGCAGCCTTTCCTCATAGTCTAGATGTTGAAGTTCTGGGACCAATCTGGTTGCCCTCCTCTGAACTCTCTCTACTAGTAATTGGTCGGCCTTGTTAAATGGTCCCCATATCTCGTTCCCATACTCGAGATGGGGCCTTACAAGAGCTTTGTAGAGGAGGGGTAAAGTTGCCTTATCAAGATGGATGAAGTTCCTTTTAATTGCACCAAGGACTTGGTTAGCTCGTGTAACAGCGGTTGCAGCCTGCTTTCGAAATTTGAGCTCCTCGTCTATAAATACACCCAAGTCCTTTTCGACATGCACTTGCGCAAGTTCTACTCCATTCAAGGTGTATGAGCTTCGATGATTATGTGGCCCGATGTGAAGAATGCTGCACTTGCTAGCGTTGAAAGGTAGCATCCAATCGTGTGACCATATCTCCAGCTTCTTCAAGTCATCTTGGAAAATAGAGCGATCGTCTTCCGTTGTAACTTTTCGGTAGACTTTGGCATCATCCGCGAACAGCTTTATACTGCTGGTCAGTCCATCTGGCAGGTCATTCACGAAGAGAACGAAGAGGACTGGCCCTAAGACTGACCCCTGGGGGATTCCGCTGGTGACAGGGGACCAGCTAGACACGGTCCCTCTCACCCTAACCCTTTGGTGTCTGCCAGATAGAAACGAGTCAATCCACCTCAGAATAGTCCCAGTTATTCCATAGGCTTCAAGTTTGGCAACAAGTCTCCTGTGCGGCACCGAGTCGAAAGCTTTCGCAAAATCCAAGTATGCCACATCGACAGGGTATCCATTTTCGATGTCTTTTGTCCATCCATCTAAAGCAGAGAGGAGTTGGCTGGAACACGAGCGTTTAGGGACAAAACCATGCTGGGCGTATGTTAACTGACCAGTATCTTGCATATGCTCCAGGAGTCTATCTTGGATCAGGGATTCCATGACTTTGGAGGGCACTGAGGTCAAGCTGACTGGTCGGTAGTTTGAAGGGTTACTTTTGCTTCCTTTCCTTTTGTAGATTGGTACTACCTCTGCCAGTTTCCAGTCTGCAGGAAGAATGCCACTCTCAAGCGATTTCTGAAATATGGCGCAGAGAGGCACACAAAGAAGTTGGGATAGTTCCTTCAGCACCCTAGGGTGTATGCCATCCGGTCCTGGTGATGATGTTGGCTTCAGTGATATCAATTTTTGCTCAACTTTTGCAGGTGTAATCTCAAGATCCTCGATGGTACGCCTTATAGGATTCTGTTGACCAAGTGGGATGGGAATGGACCCATCATCAACAGTGAAAACGCTGGAAAAAAATGCCGAGAGGATCTCTGCCTTTTCCTGGTCGACGCTGGTGAGGGTGCCGTCATTTCTTTCCAGGTCTTGTATCTTGTCACGAGTCTTAGTTTGGGACTGTATATAAGCCCAGAACATTTTTGGTTGCTGCTTGGCTTTTTCTGCTATTTTCATCTGGTAGCCCTTTCGCAGTCGCCGAGTGAGTCTTCTTAAGTCGTTTCTTCTCCTTTTGTATTCTATCCAACATCTTTCTTTCTCCAAGATTGAATTTGCTGACTTGACCTTTTTCAGGAAATTATGTTTTTGCTTAACCCTCGCCCCACCGGGGGCCATCGATGGCCCCCCTAAGGTTTTTCCGGGATAGCAGAAAAACGACGAGGCGCAGCACCGCGGTTGAGGGCTCTACCTCTCACTGCATCATTTTCCCATCATCCCTGAAATTTTTTACCCCGGGTCACCCAAGGTCAGATCACCAGACGAGGCCAACCAAGGTCACCTCACTTCAACTTTAGAGCTCTGTAGGAGCTACATTTCAAAGTCGATCAATTTGAAACCTGCTACACTTCATGACCCCTCCAGGGTCTACAAGGTGTATATCCGGGATTTTTCGATTTCGTGCCCTGAGGTCAGGTCACGAGGCGACCTTTCCCATTGGAAAAGCATGGGGAAAACCTGTTTCATGATATAAAAGCCACAAAAATGATTGCAAATACTCAGACTGCTCCGAACAGCGTTTTTGGACACCCTTTCACGGATCCCAGGGGTCATATCTTCCCTTTGACTTTTCCAAGGTCATCCAAGGTCACCAGAGGTCAAATACAGTATTTTGACAATAACTTTTGACCTAATTAAGCTAGAGCGGTGAAACAAACACCATCGTGTTTGTCTTGTCACTGGCTTTCATTTGATATACGGCAAGGTCACTTTCTGACCTTTCGTGACCTCAGGTCATATTAGGTCACGAGGTGACCTCTGGAGGTCAAACCACTGGCGGGAGGTCTTTACGTTCTACATAACGGAAAAAGTACTGGCAATTTCCTATCAAATGTACTTTACCTGGCCTCAATAGCTCTAATGGCATAAGAGTTATGACCAGTTTGCTTAATCATCGCATATTTGAGTGAAAATAGCCGATCTTGACCTAATTTGACCTCTGGAGGTCGAACCATTGACCTGAGCACTAAAACATGTGAAGTAATTTCTTACTGAATTCACGCGAGCTTTCTATTGCACTTTGCAGATTTGCGCTAACGCCCATATTTTCGGAGTTAGAGGGGGGGCCATCGATGGCCCCCCGGTGGGGCGAAGGTGGCGCCGGACCCCCGGTGGGGCGCGGGTTAATACTTCGCATTGCCTGCCTGGTAACGTATTGTTGATGCTTTTTCTTCTGAGGACTATGAAGAGGTATGCATTGTTGCATAAGTGCCTGAACTTGTCTACAGAAGTAATTATACTCATCTTCCAGCGTTGGTAGGTTGGTGGACCAGTCGATTGCCCTAGCTAGAGTTTTCATTGAATTGTAATCCCCTCTGTAGATGGCCAGTTTGGGTGGGCCAACAGGTGTTGGCTTCGGAGTACAGTTTAATTTGATAGAAGGCAAAGATGGTCACTTTTTCCAAGTCCTGGTGAGTACTTGATGCTTCTGACAAGATTTTCGTCCAAAGAAAAAACCAAGTCCAAAATATTTGGAGTATTTTCAAGCTGGTACCTGGTAGGCTCAGTCACATGCTGAACCAGAAAGCAGTCTCTAGTCAACTCCAAAAAGCTGTGGGAGAAATGATTTGGTGAATCCATAGACATTCCCGTTTCCCAATTGATCCCTGGCAGGTTGAAGTCACCCAGAACTAGGATATTCTGGGGCTTGGCTTCAATCATCTTTGTCATCAGTTTACAGAGGCCTGTATTGCTTGGAGCAAGGCTGTTTGGGCTCCTGTAGATGCCTCCAATGACCAGAGCTTCTCCATTTTTGAGCTGAACCTCTATCCAGACATGATCCAAATAGTTATCAACTTCGATTGAGACCTGGTGACAGAGAATTTCAGTCCTCACATAAATTCCGACGCCACGCATACCACTGGATCCTAATCTTGTTGACTGTGGGCCAAAACTTAAATACATTGAATTGTTAGGAACCTCAAAAACTGCAGGAGCAATGGGCAGCACCTGGGCCTTTGGGATCATTTCAGTTATAACTATAATATCAGGCTGAAGTCCTGAGAATCGAAGGCACAGCTCATCTCTCTTATTAGGGAACTGATCAGCGTTAGTATATAATACCAACAGGTCCTTGGAACAAATGTGTCAATCATGGCTTCTCTCAGAGCTGGCACAAGCATGAGAGCCAGTGTGAAACACGTCTTGCCGTCCTAGCTGCCTGGGTGCTACAGTATAAGCTGCCGCATCCTCCAAAGTAGCATTCCTACTACTCAGAGCAGCATCTTGCTCTGCTTGACCCTGGGCTTGGTTTCCAGATGCAGTGGAACACTGTGCTAAAGCAGCGACTTGCCCTTCATTGCCCGCATTCTGGCGTAATGAGGTACATTGTGAGCAACAGTATCCCTGGCTTGCATCATTGAGCTGTTTCGGGAAGCTGGCTCTGCAGTCCTTGGCTGTCTCAGCGATAGTTCTCTCGCTTTCCGTCTCTCTTCATAGTTATTGTCCGAGCCAGGAACGGAAACGATTTTGCCCTTGCGAATGACGATGTCTTTCTCGCCTGCCTGTCTCCTCCTTGCAAGCTCTTCCCTCAGCTTCTTGGCCTTCTCCCTTTCCGCCTTGGTCTGGTCAGGGTTAATGTACACCTGGCCCCACTATTGACTTCTTTGTAGTTCCCGGGCATTTCTCACAACGTCCCATTTGGTTGCCTCAGACTCGAGAGCCGCTATTAAGAGACGAGGCCTATATCCATTCCTCTGGCCAATTCGAAATGAGGACACAATCCTCACATTCAGAAACATAATGTTTTTGACGATGGATTCTAGTAGTCTACAATCATGTGCTTCTGCCTCCTTACGGGAAGCACTGTCTGATTCGGGAAGATTGTGGACGACGATGTTACATTTGCGTCTCTCTCTGTCCAGTAGATCTTCACCCGATTCCTGGGGCATGGCCTCGATTTTAGTACTAAGTGCAGTGATCACCTTATCACATGAACCTTTTACAACATCTGCAAAGGAAGATTTCATTTCCAGGGGATCGGGTTTGCTGTACTGAGCATTTACCATCACGCCTAATTCTGTTATTTTGTTCATAAGATCATATCTTTGTTCGACTGCAGTTGCTGCGAGCGTCTCAAAGCTACTTATCTTATCTTCCAGATGCTGGATCATTGTTCTATGCCCTGATTTATTTTCTTCTGTGGCTATTTTTGTCTCATGAACAGCCTCCGTAATTCTTATCTCTGCTTCCGATACCCTTTTGTCAACCAATTTTCCAATTTCCATCATGAATGGAAGCTTGTTTTTACACTCCATACAGAGCCAGATCAGATCATATTTACTTAAAGCCTTGAGCGCACAAATCTGGAGTTCCTGACAAGCAGGGTGGAGCCAACCACCACATCCATTGCACACAATACTTTGGACACTTTGGTCGATGATACATCCGCATGTATTTTTGCCACCTTTGCATTTGAACTTCTGTTCGCTCATTTCGAGATTAGAATCCTTTGCATTTACGTTCTTCTTTTTCTTACCTTTTTGAACCTCAGTCCACCCGTCTTGCTGCTCCTCCATGTTATAACTCGAACGAGCTTCACTACTTCGACTTCGGGTGGAGACAGAAGGAGTAGGATGCGACATCGGTGGTGACAAAGCCGGCGCAGTAGCTAGGATAAGTAATAATAGCAATTATTTGAAAATTCAAGCAATGAAGTTAATCAATTTGTGGCCCATGCACTGAAATCACTTTAAGCTTACGAGGGGCATATTTTCACAGCAATTAAGTACCAAAAATTACTTAAACCAAGCTTTATAATAGAGCTCTCAAAATTAGCGTCCTTTTTATCCCATCGCACGTGACTTTTTTTAAGTACTCTATAATTTTTTTGTAAATACTCTATAAATTTTGAATAAACAAAGATATATCTTTTTATCACCAAAAAGGTTTGTATGGTCACTGCAAGTCAAATGATATGCATCATGACTATACCATGTCAAGTTGGGTCAAACCGTTGACCTGGTTCAGGTCAAATTTTGAATTGGACCTGACATGGCAATATTATATATCATATCATTCGTATTGACGAAAGAATTGCAGTGGTGCATCAACTATGGCTGTATCTTGCTTGGTTTGGAAGTGACGAGCGAAAAAAAAATGCCCTTACGCATGGGCGGCTATTGAAATTCTCAAGAAGATTCCAAATTTTCTGTGACCTGCATCTCCCTAGGCTTTGACTTGAACCGACAATCAATGCTATTTTAATGAAAGAGCATCTCAAGAGCTTTCGAATGGTGTTCAAAAATTTTTTTCTAGCTATCTAAGTTCTTGAGATAAATGAGGTTTTTCTTAGTACAACTCATATTAATTTTTTACCTATTTTGGCCTCTGGTGACCTTGATATTGACCTGACGAGAAAAAATGACAAAAATTGCCTTCGATATAATTTTTGAAGACCTTTCGATTGCTGTTTTGGGTGTTTTCTATCTCTCTCAGTTTTTAGATAGTGGGGTCTTTTTTACCCCCACTAGGGCGAAGGTGGCTCGTACCCGCCACCGGAGTAAGGGTTAATTTATGGTCATATCGCCCCCTGGTGGTATTTTCTCGTGCTGCTGGTAAACTTGAAAAGATAGCAGTTGGCGCTTCTGGACTTTTCCTAATGATCAATTCTGCATAAATCGGCGTTTGAACGGAAATTCTGACTGTTCCATGAGCGACTTCAGGGTTTTTTTGGAGAGCATGCTAACCAGCTGCAACCGAAGGCCATATCTTTCACTTCATCTGGAACTAAATCTATTGGGTTTGAAGGCTGTGTAATGATTCAATCTCGATATTAGAGCTTTCTAAATGCTAGTTTCCTATTTCTTACAAGGATGGTTCCAGGAACGCATTTTAGGGAAAATTTTCCTATCATAAATAAACAACTGCCCTGCCAGCTTTCCCCATTCTTTGAATTTCTGAACCGGTTCTTACGGTAAGTCAGAAAATAAAAGGTTTCCTTACCTCGTTTACAGTTTGGGATAATTATGAAATTATAAATGATAAAAAACAAGGTATAAAATTTACGTCTGCATGTAATGCAATGTAGTGCAGTCATAAAAACATCACTTTCTGAAGCGTCCACCGCATGAAAGGTTCTTCCTTGATGTTTTCGACTTCCATGTTTCAATACCAGGTGCCTGCTTGGTTTTCACCCCCCACACCGTCATTTTCCTGGTAGCTAATAGCACTAGCAGCTAAGATGAGCTCGTCCGTCCGCTCCCAGCTAGTCGATGTCCGTTTTCCCTGCGGCTGGGCCCGCCTCGCTGAGTTGTCGACGCATTTGGAAATGAGCTCTCTCTATGAGTCCTTAGATATAGGTAGCAGCACAAAATCTTCTGAGAAATTGATAGTACTAATCGAATTGAAACGATTTTTGATGAGGAAGACAAGAATAGGAATGGAATCTATCCGAATAGTCCCAGATTGCTGGCTTCAGGACTCCGAGACCACAGAGCGGTTCTGGATTCGGCGGCACCATCGATACGCACCGTCCTGATGGATGGGCTCTTCCATCATGACTGACGGCGGCATCATTTCCGCGCCTCGGTGGGATGTCAGGCAAGCGCTGGACTGACTCATAACCTGAGCCTGCATCCAGGCATTCATCTTTTGTGGTGTCCAACTGTGACCTATAGCTTATCGGAAGCCTGAATACATCTACCGTCCTACAGCCTTTAGGTAGTGAGTATCGTTTTTCCTGTCACATGCGTGCATTTTTGGGCTGTCAAAAGATTTTTGAGTGTGTGTAAAACTTTGCTAGGAACCAACCAGCTCTCATGGCTGCTTATTTCCCAGTGGCAACGCCGAGTTTTTCGTGAAAACCTCCCATTACTGGGAAATCCAGGGGCTCACGAAATGGTGTCAGCAATTTTACCGGAAACCCTCGGCCTTTACTTATTTTACGACAACTCATCGGACTTGGCCGTTGTCTATTCCCCAAACACGCGAGAGATACGATATCAAGTTTCCTTATTTCATTCCAGATTCATGCTCACCTCTATGCAGTTGAGTGAGATCTAACTTAAAATAACTAGTCTTTCGATTTTAACTACAGCCGATCCCAACATACTGACGCTCTTCACTATCGACAAATAGTTCTAGCGCTATCGGCCTCACTCCTCTGATTAGTGGAACATATAACTGTAACAATATTTCGTTCTGGTGAAAAGTACCAAACTTGATACACATAATCGTGGGGCAATGCTGTTTTAAAGACCTTGTAAGTGACCCAAAAATTGTAAGCTGGGGCCATTTTTCAAGTTTTCTGTCGCTGAATGTACACTGTACAGCGGAGGCGCCCAATAAAAAATTCCGAGATGTTTTGGACTGGATGGATGTGATACTGGAAGTGTTTAACATATCCGGATCGGTTAGTTTCGAACTCACCATTGAAAATTAGATTCTATAATTTGCTTTGCCTGCGCCGGCGGTTTAAAGTTGAAAAAACATATATAAAAACAGCTTGTCCAGAAACAATGGTTGTTTTTGGGGCTGTCTTAGGCCCCACTATCGAACCCAGCGTCACTGCAAGGCAGGTTCAGTGAAGACAAGCCTAACCTAACTACCATATTTCTCGGACCAAGGGGAAACTTTTTCAGACAATTCTTTAAGTCCTCGACATAATTTCTGGGAGGTCTAGAGCTAAGCTGCTCATCCACCACTACTTCACAGCGACCTAGCATCTTTGCTCTCCGATCACGGAAAAATCCAACCAGATGCTCTGTATCTGGCGAAAGTTGGTACGGTTTGTTCCTTACAGCATGCTCTTGAAACACTGATAAGTTAATTTTTCACAATATTTTTTTGCGCAACCATACTTGCGCTTATTTTATCACGCTACAGATGAGCGAATCCAAGGCGGGCCAATCTGGCCATGGTCCCCAGAGCGAAAAAAACTGTTCCACTTATTGCGGATTTCGGCCGATTTTTCCAAATCTAAATCACCGCGTTTTTTTACAGTTTTTGCCAGGTTCACTACTAAAAGTGATGGTCTTTGCCCACTTCTGAGGCTGAACGATAAAAGTTTAAAAACGTAAGTAAAAGACAATTCCAAGTAGATGATGAATGAATGATTTTTTTAGGATTAAGGTGTAGAATTAGCCACCAATCTTACTGCAGAACCAATTCCAATGCTGTGCTTTCAATGTGAAGTGGTGGCCAGCGTGACTAGAGCGCCAGGGCGCTTCCCGCCGAGCCGAGCGAGCACCACCTTTTGACCAGCGCGGTCGGGCCGCCCGACCGCCACTCGCTCAATGGAGGAGCTTCGGCAGCTCCTCAGTGGGGGAAGCTGCCAGGGCCGCGTGGTGGGCGGCGGCGGTAATGGCTCCTGTCCACGGCACGTGTCGCCACGCTGGGACCCTGCGGTGGCCTAACGAGCTTCAGCTGTTTCCCCGTGTATGGGCTTCAGGCTGTTGCGTTCCCTGTGCAAATTCGGGGCCAACTCTTTCGCTCTGAAACTAGTTTACTATAAAATTAAGAGAGCAGACTTGCCTTCCCGACATGTAGCGTTAAACCAAAATGTTGCCTGCTCTCTTCAACTGTTCATTCTGACAACTTAAAACTGTCATCTAAAATGATATAAAACTATTTTCCCTACACCACCCTGAAAACTCCCCTTCGAGGAGAGTGTGCTGTCAGAGAAAAGATGGTAGGTACTTTTCACTGTTTTAACGTTGTCTACACTTCTTCATTGCAGATCTTGTACGGAATTTACCGCCACGTAGATTGATCTTTACCCCCCCTTCGCAGCTAGATTGTTTTGATCAATTTCGTCTCCTTTAAAAAAAACTGAAGAATCTGCACCGAGGAGTATGGTTATAAGTGGATAAGTTGTTAATTGGGCATTCTTCTCGAATCCTGAATGCAAAGTATGACAAATTGTGTGTGTCTATACATTGGGACACAGCTCATGATCACTTTTTAATAGCAAGTCATTTATTCTGCTCAGATAACAGCAATAAACAATGCTCCAGAAAGATGCACTGCAACACTTGTAACGTTTCAATGCGCGATCAACACCGACCTAATCCTCCAGTCATTCTAGGTGTAATTTCTAATACAACAAAAATCAATCAGCAATATTTCAAAGAAGATGATAGATAACGATCGCAACCTTAAAACTAACGTAATGCTCCGTTCATACTAAATCTAGAAAAGGCCGTTACCATCGTCTACTGCGGGATAACCGGAGAATAAGAAAGAATGCTGCGGGATAATGCAAGAATGCTAAGACGCCGAACGTCTTATGAACTGGATTAAAAACCGAATCAGGTTTGCATGTCAGCTCCAAATCTACAGCCTACATTAGATTCAAACATTTCGATACTTAATAGAAACGTTATGATCTCGCACGTTAATCATGTTACACTATATGCTTCATTGCGAAACAGCGAAACACAATTTGAACACAACTTCAGTGTAAATATTGAGAACCTGAAGAGCAAAAGCAAACATATTTTGACATCTTTCACCCCGTGACGTTTTTTTACTTATCGACTTTTGGGTTCACTCCTAAAACCTACCGTCCAGTGAAATTATGGCAAAAAGTTTCACTGCGTGACGTTTTTTCTATTCGGCTTTTGCCTTTGCCTTGCCCCCTAAACCTACCGGCTAGATCCGCCGCTGGTCATATAGCAGTTCCTTTTACTATATTTAATGAATTCGTTGGGTTGTCTCCACCTTATTTATGTTTAAGTTCATGTTGCTTGAGCAGCTGCCATTTGCACTATTTGGTTTCGTAATATTCTTGTGTGTGATATATTTGTGGTGTCATTTATTCTTATAATTTATAGGCACCAAAATTCCTGGGGAAATCTATGGTTTAACCCTATTTCCAACAGGGGCAGATTCTGCCCACCCATCAGGTTTTTCTATGGTACTTCCAAAAGGGTTTGAGAGAGGCTATTGAAATGCTGTGACTTATCTTAAAGCCAAATAGCACGCGTTCCCTGAAAATTTTGAAAATACACATGTGCCTGAGGCGGAGCTTTGGCTTACTGATTTGGGGGCTTATCCAGAAGCCGAGCATTGTCGCCTGCGTTGCGTTTGTCCTACAATAAAGCTGTCTGTTACGAATTGACATTAGTTGTAATGTTCGAAGGCTATTAATGAGGTTTAGGATGACAGTTAATGTGTATTTTAATATATTTTTGGCCATAGGTTGTTCCAGGAGCTCAAAATGGGGTGTCTACAATGTTATCCATTCGAAATCTTCTAAAGTGAATAAACTGTTTACAGCATGGACGGGAGGGGCAAAATAAGGATGTATTGATCCAATCCGTGTATTGTATGATAATAGGATTTCATAGGCGTGCTCGGGTACCGTAATTAGGGGGTTGACTAACTTCCAAGCGTATATTAGTGTTGTGTCTGCATTGAATGGGGCAAAGCATCGTAGATATGCATTTAGTTCTAACACCAAATGGACTCAATTCATCCATAGGCGGATCCAGGAGTGTTCTCCGGCTCGGGCAGGGGTGGATAAAGGCAGGGTAATTTGAAAAGTAGTCATACCTGAAAGGCGGGGTAATTTGTATCTTATCCCACTATTTTGCCTCCCTGAATCCACCCCTGACATATTGTTGGCATTTGAGCTCTTTGCTTGACATCCAAGATATCACACTGTACCTGGCGTGTGCATTTCTGCAAAAAAGACATGACATGACATGACACAAATTCATATAATTTCCCAAATTTCTGGCTCCAGAACCACCCTTGAATTTTAAATTTCCCCTAAGTGAGAGGTATGGCCATTTCCTAGTAATTACCTGTCAATCCATACTTGTTTCGTGAAAATCAAGCCTAAGAGACAAGTGTTATGGAGAATCTAAAAAGGCAGAAATTTTGTGTATTTTGAACCACCTTACCCTCACTTTTCTAAAGTTGGAGATTTTTCTTTTCCAAAATGGAGTTCAGCACGCGAGAAATCTATTGCAGTTTGAATTTTTAAAATCGGACGGGTAGATCTTGAGATCTTAGCGGGAGGCAGAATCTGCCTCCCCCTGTTGGAAATAGGGGTAGCCGGGAGCCTGTTGGAAATAAGGTTAATAGGAGTTTCCCTTCATTTAGGTTAAAATTTTTCGAGAACCTAAGCATTTTGTCAATTTTATTCCTAAGCCATATTTCTGCAATGCAAATAACAAGCCAAATTATACCAGATTGAGATAGAAAATGTTTAATATAATCGAATTTGTGTTTGATTGATATGGATTATTTTTTAAGCGTTTGTGGTTTTTAATTTAATTGGAATTAAGTTGACAAGGTGCATACTGGCCTGTCTCCTCGACTCCTGGATGTAAAATACACTTAGATTATATACCTATTCGGGCACAGCTCTTCATCAGAATCAGGAAGGTCAAATCACAAATTCTCAGTCTAGTGTAGCCAGACCTGGAAATGAGCTTCATACAAAAATAATTTGATGCTAAAATAATACTGAATCAAAAATAAAGAAATGCATTGTTTATTGTATTTCATCAAATTGGCTCTCTTCTTGTTCTAAGTTGGGGTAAGAGTGTACATAGTTTGTATGATATTTTGGTGCACATTGTTGCATGAAGCTCAATTCGAGATCTGGCTACACTATGACTGATAATTTGTGATTTGACTTACCTGATTCTGATGAAGGGCTGTATTTGAGTATATAATCCAAGTGTATTTCACATCCAGGATTCGAGGAGACAGGTCAGTACTCACGCCGTGAACCGTGAACACCGTGAAAGACTAAACCAAACCATACTAATTCTGGATTGCATCAACGTAAGAAAAGCAGCGTCAAAGATGGATGCCAGTTTTAGTGTTAGTCACTATAGTCCAAAAGCTTCTTAAAAGAAGGCTTAAAAGGTAATAATGAATGATATAGGAAAAAGCAGCATCCAAAGAGTCAGTCGTATGTTTCATGCGGGCAGAAAAGGCCAATTACATGGGCGTCATATACAGAGCTTATGAGGGCGGAAACGGCTGGGGAGTCCCCACTCCGTGGCTAGACGGGAGATTACTAAAAATTACCCATGATTAAAGCAATAAAGCTAGAAATAACTCAACTTCGTAGTCACGCGATAACTTATGTTCATGTTCCAGGTCAGCATGGTTCATGTGCTTAGGACTAGATTTTTGTGCGAGCACCTATGTTAGCACATTAAGTGTTTTGTTTAGCCATACAGGATAAAACTAAAAGGTGTCTAGATTTAAACGCTCTCGACGTTTTTGCACCAATTAAAAGGTAATAGGTAGCTGCCCGCCCTGCCCTCCCCCTGCTCCACTTTCGACGGTAATGGGGCTGAGCCATAGAAAACAATGCATAACGTACAGACAGTACAACATAAGGGCTGAAGGCCAAACACTGCTCAAAGTTCCATCGCAGAACAATACAGAATCTGCCGCCGGACAGTAATTGGTGTTACGTGTTAAGGTGTCTACATCACTTCGTGGGGATCTGCAAAAAAATCATCTATGGTATTTGTAAATCTCCGTGCATTATTAGCAGAAGCCGGGTTTTAACGTTGGAAGTGTTTCAACTATATGCGCCTGTTTACTTTTGTATTTTTAAGGGATGCAGTCTTGAGCCCGCTACCCCTAGAATTCCACGCAAGCTTATAAAGGGGAAACAACTGACCTTAAGTACTTTGAGATTTGCACCGTAACAGGGTTGGCCTGGTCAACTCGCTTCAAAAATAGACTGCAGATGTCGTTGATAAGCTGCAGTCGATCAATACTTTCATCAAAATCAAGCTGGGAGCATTGCG
Source organism: Lepas anatifera (assembly GCA_034440635.1). NCBI lineage: Eukaryota > Metazoa > Arthropoda > Thecostraca > Lepadidae > Lepas > Lepas anatifera. Next base: position 185,175 of record JAOTON010000786.1, on the reverse strand, counting down.
AGCAATGGCTGCTTTGATAGCTCATTCCGTTCCGCGCGACCAGAGTCCGTGGCCTGCTCATGATGATGGTCTGTGGATGATGATGGTCAGTGAACTTTCAAATAGTACGAATATTTTCGGATCAATAGCTAATAGGCTCACAATACTAGCTAGTTGGCTCGTTTTGGCTCGTCAACATAGTGAGACGCTTTGCGACTGATACAGATGCAGTAGTTCCAGACCGTCTCTGTGCCCGCTACTGCCCTTCCCTTGACCAGGCCGCTCCAAACATTGTCAAAATCAGGAAGGTGTATGTACCTATTTTATATGCACCTAGATTATGTTGCGGTAAATGGTGTTTGACTGGGACATATTCAGTTCTTGTAGAAGTTATTTCAGACACCAGTCGTATTTCGGTTGTATTTTCGTAGCTTTCGAGGGTCATTCGACTATCTTCGTCAGCGAAAAGATTGCTTAGCCAGCGCCTAATTCAATACTATACAAGTTTGAAAAACATCGCAACACACGCGTGCTAAAACCTAACATTCTACTTGCTATTTCTTGCCCAAGAATAAGTAATATACAAGTTCAACACTTTAATTAAGTGAGTTAAGCATCACAGAGGCAAATGCAGTGCACACACGGGAAGGTTAGAGTCTAGGTATACCTGACGAACATGCAGCATTGAGATACTTTTTATTTGTTATTGTTCTGCTAATATTATTATGATTGTTACTACCATTATCATTATTATTCATTATTATTATCATTCTTTACTTTTTATGAAGAGCGAAGAACCTGGTAAATTTCTGGCATTGGAATGCCTGAGTTAGTATTTAGTAGTTGGTTTTGTTGTGTTTTTGCGATGAAGATGCCTTCTTTTATTTTTCTTTTTCTCCAATGGTTTTCATACGCTAGGATTTTGACGTCATCCCATTTAATGTTGTGTCCGGTGTCTAGAAGGTGTTTGGCCAGTCCAGAGTGGTTTTGGTCCTCGTTTTCTATAGCTCTTTTATGTTCTTGTTGTCGCGTTTTTATGGTCCTACAGGTTTCCCCTATGTATGTTTTTCCGCATTGACATGTGTACTGGTAGACTACTTCTTTGTTTTGGAGTTTGTGTCTTTTGTCCTTTGGCTTTACTAGTATATTTTTTAGGTTTGTTGCCGGTTTGGTTTGTGTTTTTGCGTATGGTTTTATTAAACGCACGATACGTTCTGAAATACCTCGGACATATGGAATGACTACTGTGGGCTTTGTTTCCCCTCTCTCTAGTTGGTTGTTTTCTTATCGAGATTCCTGGCGTTGGATTTTTCTGTGTGTGTTTTTGATGAATGTCTTGGGATAGTGATTTTTCTGTAGTACCTGTTCTACGTGTTTGATCTCGTGTGTCCTGTCTGTTTCTTCTGACGAGATGGTTTTCCCCCTATTTATAAGAGTCCTGACTACTGCTTCTTTGCGTTGTGTGCTATGGTGTGATTGAAAGCTTAGATATTTTTCTCCGTGGGTTGGTTTTCTGTATACTTTAGTGGTTAATGTTCCATCTGTTCTTCTTTGTACTGCAACATCTAGGAAGGGTAGCATTCCTTCGGCTTCTCTCTCTGATGTGAACTTAATGTTGTGTGAAAGGGAGTTCAAATGTTGGTGTAGGGGCTCAACTTGTGAGGTTTTGACTATTACGAATGTGTCGTCCACATACCTTTTCCATAACTTAACGCCAGGAGCGAATGTTTCGAGTGCTTTGGTTTCTAGCTCTTCCATCACTAATTCCGCTACTATAGAGCTGACGGGGCTGCCCATGGCAGTTCCACTTATTTGCTTGTAAAATTGTCCATTTACTTGGAAGTACGTGAGATTAAGGCAAATTCTTAACATACGAACTATGTCGTCTACATCCAACCCCGTCGATGATCTAAAACTGTCATCCTTACTAGCCATTTCTTGTTCTACCCTTCTTTGGGCAATTTCGCACGCTAGCTCGGTTGGAATCGAGGTGAAAAGAGACAATACATCAAATGACACCATTATTTCGTCATCTGCTATAGTAACTTCTCTTACTTGCTCGGCAAATTTTGTAGAGTTCCTAACGTGGTGGTCCGAGTTCCCTACAAGGCATGCTAAAATCTTGGAAAGGTGTTTTGAAACATCGTACGTTACAGAGCCTATTGAAGAAACCATTGGCCTCAGCGGGATGTTCGGTTTGTGTACTTTCGGTAGACCGTAGAACAATGGAAGAGACGGATCGGAGGGTACAGGGATAAGTACTGTGCTCTCGATAACCTTCCTCGTGTTTCTATGTGCTTTAATGCTTCCCTGACCTTTCGAGTATAAGCTGGAGTAGGATCTTTGCTAAGAAGTTCATATGTGTTAGTGTCTGACAGCAAACTGTTAACTTTACTGAGATATTGCTCTTTAGTGAGAACACAGATTGAGCCACCCTTATCCGCTTGGATGAGGACCAGGTTTGTTCTTTTGTTTCAGTCTGTTAAATATAACCGAAATACGACTGGTGTCTGAAATAACTTCTACAAGAACTGCACCTAGATTATTTACACCGAGCTGTTCAATCAACCGGGAACAATAAATAGCACATGCTGGTGTGCGGAACTACTTTACCTCCTGAGTTTCATTCCTTGAAAGAACATAGCTCTACTTTAGCCTCCGCCCTGTGCTGAAAATGATCCACCTTTGCCATGGTGAGTGGTTGAAAAGAGGCCCCGATAATCTGAGAACACCCTCCCCAGGGGCGGCTCCGGCCCTCCACGACAGGGCAAACACACTCTTACATCTTGCATGGCCTTGTTCACCTGCGCTCCCAAATTACTTGGGTGACTTCTGATCACAACACCAGCTAGGGGCCACAGAACCACGACAGGAGTGCAGGTTGCAGTGCAAGATCTTGTGCAGCGCGGTGCACTCGCAGCAGTGAGTCAGTCTCTAAAACGGGAGCACCCGCTTGAAAGCTCCAACCCGTGGGTCAGGCCTCTCCCCCCATCCATGGCAGATGGGATAACTGTCCTGGCGGCCAGCTGGGACCATGAATACGGATAGGAGGCAAAATACTCGTAATAATGATGATGATTGGGGTTTTAGGGCACCTCAGCTGCTGAGGCTATATGTATCAATCAATCAATTTTTTATTTCATTTTCCATATAGACAGGTGAAGAGAAGCAAAGGACATGAACAGCAGATAAGAAACATGAGAGAGGCAAGCAATAGTCATACAGTACAGTACAAGTGAGGCAGGTGAGTATGTTGTGATATTAGTATGTTATGAGATTAGGGCAAATAATAATGCTGGTCAGTACACTGAGAGAAAAAATCACCCCAATCTTTAGCGTAAACTGGTGCAATTTTAACAGCTCGCTTCAGAGTACCGATACTCTAGTTCATGGAGGATTGACACTCCATCTAAGAGGTTTCTGCTCCTCTCTACATTGGAGTGAATTTTCCCTAATATGAGCGTAAAGTCACTCTGCGGGAGTAATGGCACTCCCTTTTGTGTAGTTAAGTATACCACTCACTCCGCAAAAAAGAGTGTTCAAAATATAGAGTAAAGCCAAAAGGGGGAGTGATGGTGCAAAAACCACCCCCTCTTTTGGAGTAACTTCGATTTACTCTACCATGGAGTATGTTCACTCTCGACACCAGACATGATGGAGTAATGCATAAGGGGGCGCCGTAGTGGGGTGGCCAGCGTAGCCGGCTTCCATTCAGCCGACCCGGGTTCAAGGCCCGGCGGCTTCCCTAAACAAGGAGCAAGCTGGCTCCCGAGAAACCCTTCCAACAGGGAAAGAGTTGGCGACGCCATATGACCCTGGCAGTTGGTGTATCGGTAAGCTCCAAAAATTATTATGAGGAATGTATCAACTCAATACTTCAAACGCATTGAAAAGGTTTGTACAGTAATTTCATGTATTTACACAGTGGCCGCACAAGGCTGTTTTGACACACCAATATGATCTCGGAATGATTGAAGGTAATCATTTTATTATTTATCACATAAATTCTTACTCGTTACGAACTTTAGCAAAAATATATCACTCCCATTGGCAATTTGCAGGAGAAATCGACCACAAAAATGATAAATCTACACGGTACCTCTTCGGTTATTAAAAAAATCAAAGTTTTCAATTGGATCTGAAGCCGAATCAAAAATGTGTAGTTAGATTGGACCAAAACATTAGGATTTATAGTTTCTGGAAGTTTTCGGGAATGTGCTTGCAATTCTTTCATGCGTAGGTATAAATTACAGAGGAACTCATAATCCAGGTAACCCTCTCAGAATAAAACATGGATATTTTCACCGGCCTTATCCGACGGAGAAATGTTTTATTTTTCACTTTAACAAAACTCTCAAAGGAAGTGTACAATAAATAAAAACAAATATCATATGATTTTTTTTAAATACCCTCCATGGTCAGACGGACTCCGGATTCGAGTTCTTTGATGCATTCCGGATAGGAAAATATATTGTTTTATACATATCTTATAAGTTCCAGTGGTGTTTATGGCCATCCGAAAAGTGCACGGTAATCAGATTCCCGAACACTTCCGGAGGCTATATCAAATATTTCAGATTCGGCTTCAGGGCCTATTAGAACCCCGTAAACCCATTTCAAAGAAAATCGACTTGGCATCGTGTAGAACCCGGTCGATTTGCGATGGAATTGCCCTCATTAAGTTTGAATGTTTTAAATAAAAAATGCAAGTTAGAAATAAGCTTTCACCCATGAACGCATGAAATACAGACAGACGCTATACCAAGTGGATATTCATTCACTATTACAAAGAATCAAAAGAAATCGCGACACAAACAAACCACAGCGAAATCACAGGGAAAATCACACAGTCTGGCAGCCTGTTCTCTGGAATCCACATCACCTGAGATCAAACACCTGATCTCCGACGAGTCTTTATCACACGATAAACCACCCACACGGATTTTGCTGGCTTTTTTGTTCCGTCCTGTATTCCAGGTACCAGTGCTTGTACATAGTCCCCGAGGGCTTTTCTCCGCGGTGTAAACAACTTGGAGTTGAATACCGTTGTCGGCGAAGGTAGCCAGCCCCATTTTCCCGCATAGACCACACGACCCACGAGTGTCAGGCCGGGCTTGTCCTCCACGGTTTTTTACCTGAGCGACAGCTCACCCAGAAGCAGGGATAGCTAGGATTCTATTCTCCCTGAAAAAAATAGCCAAAAAAGTCAATATGATATATTCAATTGGGTGGTTTGGCCTGCTTTATTCAATATAAAACATATGTGCGTGATATTCAGTTGATTCGGAGTTGTATTTAAATTTGACTGTGATTAATTTTGACAAGTGATTTTTCCGTTGCCCGTTTGCTGGCTTATTGTTAAATTGTTTGAACATAAGATTCGTTTTCCAGGTCAGAAGTTTTTGGAAATATCGAGAAGTATAAGCAATTCTTAGGTTTCATTAAAATAAACCTGAAAACGGCATATAAAATTCCCTTTGTTGCCTGGATGGAGACGGCGATTTTCCGAGGGCGATGCAGTTCTCTCGGAACGAGAGTTACATTAGGGGTAATGTCGGGCGTAGAGTTCCCATCTTTAGACACTACAGTTTCACATAAATCCCACAAGATCCCATGGGAGCAAGGTGGGATTGTAGGTGGGACCACGGTGCACAGGCGCGGGTCCAAGGGGGTCTGTGGGGGCGACCACCCCCTCCTTCCTTGGGGTAGGGGTCCCCGGATACCTAATAATAAGCGCTCCGAAAATTGATTTGGGAAACCCAATCGCCACCCAAATTTTTAACTTGGGGACCCCTAAATAGTCGCCATGGTTCCCTAAGAGTTGATTTGGAGACTTCCTGTGCTGGTCTGGTGCCCTGCATTATGTATGGGTGACGTTTTTTTTTGCTCGTCACCTTGGATGTGGAAGGGTCCACCAAAAAATGGAGGCGCTCTCTGAGGCTTGCCCTTCCCTCTTACCGAAATCCTAGACCTGTCACTTCACGTATATGAGTATTCGATAGGTGTGGCCAATTGGACGATGGTGCTTATGCAATTAAACGGACCAGAAATGTATGTTCGGAAAGTTCCACTAGTTGTATGAGGTACTCACGGTTCAATTTGAGAGGGCCGACATCCTCCTTGCTCGTCAGGAACAATATTCACCTTCATACACCGTACTATCACAGAATAAGTTACACAAGAGGACCATGGTTATTTTACAGGAACAGTTTGACTTAAAAACCACTCCACAAACGTCTTCTGCCCTTAACACAGAAAAATAAGACAGCGCTCTTGCCATCAACCGTCCGACTTGACGTTGAGAAGGAAAATGGCTAGCAGGTTGCGTGGATTCTGGTGTAACGTAAACCCCCTGAAGAGGCCCAATTCCTTCAGTGAGAGTATAATGACTATATGTATCGGTAAAAGTGGTTTTCATACTCTACCTTGTGGTTCTTGTTTCCAAAAGACGGGGTGAATTCATTCCATTTATTGATACTGCTCCAGCTTTTAGAGAACCAGTACGCTAGTAGAGTAAGCTCACTGTTTTTTAAGCTACTTTTCTGTTTTCCCGCCAAAATTCACTCTTTTTCGTGAGGTATGAAGGCTCTCTGCAGAGGAGTTATGACCAAAAAGGCGTTGGAATACTACACCCGGAGTGATTTTTTTCTCAGTGTAGAAATAACACAAAAACAAAGCAGAAAAACAAAAAGAGAAGCAATACAAAACAAAATGAGCAGACAGATCATCCAAAACGCGCCTAACAAAACAAATAAAATGACGACAAAAAACTAACCAATTATAATTATAAATTAGTACCCCCCCAAAAAAAAACTCGTCATAAGTGCGCCTATATTGTAGAAGTTTTGATCATCTGGATCTGGAAGATTGGCCAATGAATCTGGTCTACTAAAAGGTTTTGCAGAGTCTTAAATCTATATTTTACTACAGATTCAAAATGGCACCCGGTTTTTGACATTTGACATAATAGTAGATTTTGAATACAATCCCGGAGCAAAATATTTCATTTAAAACCTTTCATAAATTTAATTTCCTTAACTTTGTTAAAAAAATCGCCCTTATATCATAGCATTGAGCTTCTGGTATGAAAAATGGAATACACTAGGATTTTGATTGGTTTTTCTAATGGCAGGGTAAATTATGTTTGAGTAACCATTTTGGAACTTTAGAGTAACAGGCAGGCAAAAGTATGGCTTTTAACCCGCGCCCCACCGGGGTCCGGCGCCACCTTCGCCCCACCGGGGGCATCGATGGCCCCTCTCTAACTCCGAAAATATGGGGCTAGCGCAAATCTGCAAAGTGCATTAGAAAGCTCGCGTGAATTCAGTAAGAAATTACTTCACATGTTTAAGCGCTCAGGTCAATGGTTTGACCTCCAGAGGTCAAGTTAGGTCGAGATCGGCTATTTTCGCTCAAATATGCAGTGCTTAAGCAAACTGGGCATAACTCTTATGCCATCAGAGCTATTGAGATCTAGTAAAGTAAATTTGATAGGAAAATGCCAGACCTTTTTCGGCTATGTGGAACGTAAGGACCTCCCGCCAGTAGTTTGACCTCCAGAGGTCACCTCGTGACCTAATATGACCTGAGGTCACGAAAGGTCAAAAAGTGACCTTGCCGTACATAAAATGAAAGCAAGTGACGAGACATACACGATGGTGTTTGATTCAACGCTCTAGCTTAATTAGGTCAAAAGTTATCGTCAAATACTGTTTTTGACTCCCCTGGTGATCTTGGATGACCTTGGAGAAGTCAAAGGGCAAATATGGCCCCCGGGATCGGTAAGGGTGTCTAAGAACGTTTTTCTGAGTAAACCGAGTATTTTCAATAGTTTTTGTGACTTTTAGATCATAAGACAGCTTTTCCCCATGCTTTGTCAATGGGAGAGGTCACCTCGTGACCTGACCTCAGGTCACGAAATCGAAAAATCCCGGATATACACCTTGTAGACCCCGGAGGGGTGATAAAGTGTAGGAAGTTTCAAATCGATCGAGTTTGAAATGTAGCTCTTATAGAGCTCAGAAGTTGAAGTGAGGTGACCCTGGTTGACTTCGGCTGGTGACCTGACCTTGGGTGACCCGCGGTAAAAAAATTTCAGGGATGGTGGGAAAATTATGTGGTGAAAGATAGAGCCCTCAACCGCGGTGCTGCACCTCGTCGTTTTTCTGCTATCCCGGAAAAACCTTAGGGGGCCATCGATGGCCCCCGGTGGGGCGAGGGTTAGTGACAGTTTTTAATTTTGTATCCTCCCAAATGCCCTTTTCCTGCCTTTCCGTGCAGTAACTGACATATTTTTCCCGATCGAAAACCGGTATTTTTCGATGTTGAATAGGAAAATGCTCACATAGGGAGGTGTTCACAAAACCAGAAAAGGAAAGCAGAAAGTAAATTAAATTTACGTTGAGAAAATCTGAGAATCTGATAGAATTTTGCATGATTTTCTTCTGAACACACCATTTTTGTGAGTATTACATGGCTTTTGACAAAATTTTTGTTTTTATTTTCCGTTTTAATGTCGCTGTGCTGCTTTTGATTCATCAGGGAAAACTGGGTAAACATTGTTTACTCTGCCCACCCCCCAAAGCCGCCCCTGCCCCTCCCCCACCAGGGTGAAGGTGGCTCAGAGGACCACCAGGGTAGGTGTTAAAACAAACCTTTTGCCAGCAAAATTTTGCTCTTGTGTGTAGTATGCTGTTCTTTGATCTTGTGTGTGGGCTTAGGTCTGAATATTCTTTTAATACCCTGTAATTTTGAAGTATCATTCCCGTCTCTACGATGAACAGTGTCTTTCAACTGTACCTACTATCTATTGAACTGGCCCTAGTATACAGCAGCTTCTTCAAATGCGCAACTTGTTATTATTCAAAAGACCACGAGAACTGGGTCATTAAAAATGGTTTCATGCGAGTCTTTTTGCTCGCAGAACACCACCAAAATTAGGCTAGAACCTGGCTTAGTTTGACTTAGCAAGTCACTTAAACCTCTTCCTGACAGGCCCCTAGGTACACCTGATCCTGTCAGGGAGGGGGGGGCGGATTCGACCCCCTCCCCATGAGATCTTTAAATTAACCTGTCAGTCAAAATATCAGATTGGGATATATTTTTCTCAGGCTGAATTCAATTTTCCCATGTATAGAATGTAGAATTGTGAAAATTTTGGGCAGAGGCGTGGAGAATATACGTTTTTTACTGTGGCTTTCATTCTCCGTAGCTCTTGGCCCTGTTATTTGATTGTCATAAAACTAGCACGTATTGAAAAAGCAATATTGTCATATCTTTCAGCATGTTAAAATTCAATGGCAGTTCCAGGGCTTAAACTATATGGTGCTATAACTATAAGTATACTCCTGTAGTCAAATGCACAACGGCTCTAAACTATAAACGCACTGATCTTGATGGAGTGAGGAGGAACCTGCAGCTGATCTCATGTAATGGGATGACTTTATTTTTAAGATCATTGAAAGGATCTATACTGGGCTGTGGTACCGTTGCATGTTGGTCAAAACTGCGGAAAAAAAGCTGCTGAATTCGTGAGCAATCTGGCCTGGGTCAATGATAACCTCATTCTCGTTGCGAAGTATCTATAGGCCATGATAACCCCGCATGATTATATTTAGGGTCACTATTTATTTTGAACTCAAGTTGACAATGCATTCATATGTATAATCCAACATCAGACATGGTGGCTGTATTCTACTCGCGATTCTTGTGCGCTTTTCAAGGGCCTTTTCCCCTCACACGAATGGCGCCGTCGGCAGAAGCCGTGAAATGTCAGCTGGCAGCAGCACTGAGGCCCTCTGGGGCTTCGCCGCCAATGGCGCCGCAGCAAGGGGATTTGTGACGGGTTACCAGCTAGTCAGGCTTCGCCGCCTCAGCACTGCTGGGCACTGGTCTGATGTAATTGTTTTGCTAGCACCGATAATAATAGTGGGCCTTATTCTGCTTGTTAACTGCACCTGCAGTACTCGGCATGAGGTGACTTGTAATCAATGATTAATTTGGAAGTCAATGGCGCCCGACGTCATAGGGGAGGCGAACAAACAGGGCTTGCCAGCTCCCCCTCCGTATTGAGACACGCGGTCGTTAGTGATTTATACCAACAACATAAACGCGAATGGCATGAAGATCCTCCACGTCCTCCCTCTTGGCCTGGCGTCCCGTTAAAACCTGATGAACTTCGTTCTGCGACCTGGGCTAACGCCCCACCGGCGCAGGAGAGCCAGACGACAATGTGCTGAAAGCAAACCATATTTCGTTCTCAATGTATCTCTTCATAAGCCTGTAGGTCAGTGTTATCACTCTTTTCTTTGAAATAATCAATAAATATCTCAAATTCAACCCCGGATTCGAACCCTTATCACGAGACAGGGCCTCTAACCACTAGACCACTGCGCCACACTGTTTCAACTCCCACTAGCCCTACACCTGTGACCCGTCAGGAGGTCACTGGCCGGTATCACTCAATCAAAACGATGCCGTGATCATGGCGCCCGGTGCTGTGTTCGTACTGAAAAGGCATGGTATGAAGCTGCTTCTAGAAGGCGAACAAACATTATATTGACCTAGAATTACTTGTATCGGCTACCCAGGGCCATAAGCTAGCTTCATGCCAAATTTCAGCAACTTCCATTTTCTTTAAGGACTTAAGACCATGGTGAGAAGCAAACATGTTCCGATAAATTTATCTCCTTGAAAAACCCTTTCGGACAAATTACTCGAAAGCCGTTGGGGATAAGTGGGTAGTGTAAATGAATGAAATAATGAAATTAATTTTCCTATTCAGTCATATCAATTCTGGTCTTGTGAATGACATGTGCTCGGAACCGAGAAGCTACAAATAAAAGGTTTTCTACTAAAATTATATTTATACATATAAAATAACGAATTTCAATATCACGATATCTATCCCCAAATATTATCAGGCAGAACCAATGTTCTTTCATTGTTTGAAATGAAAGTTAAATCAGCGCATAAGATCGCAAGATATTAGGATTTAGATAAAATGAGCAAAAATGCAGTCCTCCGGCGGAATGCCAAAAAATAAGTCAGAATTTTACGTTCTTCACTGGAAACTATGCCTAAGCACAAGCAAATTGCCTAGCTGCATCCAGGTGGCTGTCTATTTCTTTTTTAATGTGTATTCGAGCTGTGGATGTAGCAGATGTTGAAGCAGTTGACGTAGCATGTGCTGAAGCAAGTGACATAAAGATGTTGAAGCGGATGATGTAAATTGGGGCAGACAACAAGTGTGTAGTTGTGTGGACTTAGGGGTTGGGGGTTTTACGTGGAATTTTAACGAGGGTATTCAACAAGGGTTTAGATCAGAGTCAGGGGTAAAGAGTGCTAACGCTAGAACACTCGACAGAACGGTGTTCGCTCCAAGAATGGAAATTCTGCCAGGGAAGGTGGAGTGAGGAGGGTAGTTCAGGGACATAGCAATACAGCAACCCCAGTCTGCGACCTGGGCTAACGCCCCACCGCCGGCGCAGGAGAGCCGCATGACAATGTGCTGAAATCAAACCATCTTTCGTTTTCGATGTATCTCTTCATAAGCCTGTAGGTCAGTGTTGTCATTCTTTTCTTTGAAATAAATAACTCACGGTCAACACCGGATTTGAACCAGCCACCCCTGATCACGAGTCAGGGCCTCTAACCACAGTCACTGGCCGGTATCACTCAATCAAAACGATGCCGTGATCGTGGCGCCGGGTGCTGTGTTCGTACTGAAAAAGCATGGTATAAAGGTAGTTCTAGAAGACGAACTAAAAATTATATTGGCCTAGAATTACTTCTATCGGTAACCCAGGACCCTGAGCTAGCTTCCTGCCAAATTGCATGCACTTCCATTCATTTTAAGAACTTGAAACCATGGTGAGAAGCAAACATGTTCCGAGAAATTTAGCTCCTTGAAATACCCTTTCGAGCGAATTGCTCCAAAGCCGTTGGAGATAAGTGGGTAGTGTAAATAAATAGAATGACTGCAATCGATTTTCTTATGCAGCCATGTTAATTCTGAGCTTGTGAGTGACATGTGCTCGGAACCGAGAAACTACAAATAAAAGGTTTTCTTCTAAAATTATATTTATACATACAAAACAATGAATTTCAATATCACGATATCCATCTCCATATATCATCAGGCGTAAGCAATGTTCTTTCATGATCTGAAATGAAAGGCAAATCGGCGCATTAGATAGCGAGATATTAAGATTTGAATGAAATGTGCAAAAATGCAGTCCTCCGGCAGAATGACAAAACCTAGGTAAGAATTTTACGTTTTCCACGGAAAACTATGCCTAAGCACAATAAAATTGACCTAGCTGCCTCCAGGTGTCTGTCTTTAAACTAAGTGAAGCGTGCTTTCTGATATTTCGAGCATATAAGTCGGCCGTCAAAATGCAATAGCTTTCTTGCTTGTATCAGAAATACTGCGTTTTGGCGTAATAAATATTGTCGGAAAAGTTCAATTTTTTATCACGTTGCACCTAATGCTTATTCAAAAGGAGGCAAATTTCAAGCTCGTCGCTTAAGAAATAAAAATGAGAAAAATGCAAAATTGAAAGCATTTGTTCCAAAATATCTCAAAAACTATTTTGAATGTAGATTCGGGGGCCTTAGTTTGGGCGTCTAGCGTAGAAGGGCTATCACCCTACACAATTGCAGAGACCTTGCATCAACTGTCAGAACCGCCAAGCGGCCAGAATAGAGCCTCTTGAGAAATCTCAATCCGCTTCGTTCCATGGATTTCGTCATGCGGCTCTGACACAAAAGACAGCTCTGACCTTTCGACGATGATCCCTGGAAGGATACAGCTGGTCCAAAGCAGGACCAGCCATGACCGCAAGACTAACCGAACCTAACCTAACCTAACCGTGCATTGCAAAGAAGGATAGAAGAATTGACAGGTTTCACGAGAGATGGCTACCATTCATAAATGAACATTTTGAGCTATACATTTAGTTTGCATAATCTGGACCCACTTCGGCGAGCTGCATACGGTGAAGGAGGTTATCGTGATGTGATCTGTGAAGTGTATGAAATCAACGTGATTGCACATTGTGGGAGGGTACGGATTGGGAAGGGGGTGAGGGGGAGGGTGAGTTTGGTGTCGAGACGATGTTACGTTGAAGCGACGTGGGGCTACTACCGTGACACGAGCGGCAAGGTGTGAAGGAGAGTTGTTAAATTGTTTTGCAAAGTTTACAGCCGTGTTTTGTGAAATAAATGATTGAGAAAAAAACCTAACCTAACCTAACCCTAACCTAACCTAACCTAACCTAAACAAACTTAGCCTAACCTAACCTCACCTAACCTAACCTCACCTAACCTGACCTAACCTAACCCAACTTAACCTAACCTAATCTAACCTAACCTAACCTGACCTAACCTAACCTAGCCTAACCTAACCTAACCTAACCTAAACTAACCCAACCTAACCTAACCTCACCTAACCTAACCTAACCTAACCTAACCAAACCTAACCTAACCTAACCTAACCTAAACAAACACCTAACCTAACCTCACCTAACCTGACCTAACCTAACCCAACGTAACCTAACCTAATCTAACCTAACCTAACCTAACCTAGCCTAGCCTAACCTAACCTAACCTAACCTAAACTAACCCAACCTAACCTAACCTCACCTAACCTAACCTAACCTAACCTAACCTCACCTAACCTAACCCAACTTAATCTAACCTAATCTAACCTAACCTAACCTAACCTAACCTAGCCTAACCTAACCTAACCCAACCTAACCTAACCTAACCTCACCAAACCTCACCTAACCTAACCTAACCTAACCTAACCTTACCAAACCTAACCTCACCTAACCTAAACTAACTGAACCAAATCTAACCTAACCTAACCTAACCTAAGCTATCCTAATCTAAGCTAACCTAACCTAACCTAACTTAACTTCATCTAACCTTACCTAACCATCACTTAATCTAACCTAACATAACCTAATCTAACCTCGCCTAACCAAACCTAACCTCATCTTACCTAACTTAACCTAACCTCACCTAATCTAACCTAACCTAACCTAACCTATACTAACCTAACCTAACATAACCTAAGCTAAATTAACCTAACCTAACCTAACCTACCCTATACCAACCTATACTAACCTAACCTAACCTATACTAACCTAACCTGACCTAACCTATGCTAACCTATACTAACCTAACCTAACCTAACCTATACTAATCTAACCTAACCTAACCTAACTAACCCAACCTAACCTAACCTAGCCTATGCTACCAAACCTAACCTAACGTATACTAACCTAACCTAACCTATACTAACCTAACATAACCTAACCTATGCTAACCTAACTTAACCTAACCTATGCTAACCTATACTAGCCTAACCTAACCTATACTAGCCAATACTAATCTAACCTAGCCTATACTAACCTAACCTAACTTAACCTAACTTAAACCTAACCAAACCTAACCTAACCTAACCTATCCTAAACTAACCTAACCTATACTAACCTAACCTAACCTTACCAAGCCTATATTAACCTAACCTAACCTATACTAACGTAACCTAACCTAACCTATACTAACCTAACCTAACCTAACCTAACCTATACAAACTTAACCTAACCTATACTAACCAAACCTAACCTAACCTAACCTAACCTAAGCTATCCTAACCTAAGCTAACCTACCCTAACCTAACTAAATTTCACCTAACCTTACCTAACCTAACCTCACCTAATCTAACCTAACATAACCTAATCTAACCTCACCTAACCAAACCTAACCTCATCTAACCTAACTTAACCTAACCTCACCTAACCTAACCTAACCTAACCTATACTAACCTAACCTAACCTAACCTATACTAACCTAACCTCACCTACACTAACCTAACATAACCTATACTAACCTAGCCGAACATAACCTAAGCTAAATAAACTAACCTAACCTAACCTAACCTATACTAACCTATACTAACCTAACCTAACCTAACCTAACCTAACAACTATACCAACCTAACCAACCTAACCTATGGTAACCTAACATTATCTAACCTAACCTATACTAACCAAACCTAACCTATACTAACCTATACTAACCTAACCTAACCTAACCTAACCTATACTATCCTAACCTAACCTAAGCTAAACTAACCTAACCTCAACTAACCTAGCCTAACCTAACCTAACCTATACTAAGCTGACCTAACCTAACCTGTACTAACCTAACTTAACCTAAACTAACCTTACCTTACCTATCCTATACTAACCTAACCTAATTTAACCTATGCTAACCTGACCTAACCTAACCTTTACTAACGAAACATAACCTATAGTAACCTAACCTACCTTAACACGCGCATTGACGGGGGCGGGTACCCGCCCCCTCGGGTTTTTCGGAAACATCAGAAAAACGGCGGCGCGTAACGCTGCCGTCCTTGGCATCCATATTCCCTCATCATTTTTAAAACTTTTGTGAAAATTTTAAGGTTAGGTCATCTCAGGTCAGGTCACCAGTACAGGTCAAGTGACCTGACCTCGAAAAAAGTTTAAGATAGCATAAGTCGGAGCAGGGTAAACTTATCCGATTGAAACCTATATCACACATTGGGCCCCCCGAGTTCTCTAAAATATGATCCGGTATTTTTGATATCGATGACGTAAGGTCAGATACGAGGCATGACCTCTCCATTGGAAATACATGGGAAAAATGGTTTTTACGGTATAACTCAGTAACGGACAGTGATAAAGCGTTTATTTTAGCTGCATTAAACCCGCCTTGGCTTTGCAGTTCTAATGATATGCATTTTATATAATTTGACCCTGACCTGACCCAGGTCAGGTCAAATCTTTGATTTGAATTAGCAAGGTCAAATTACATATCAGTCGATTCAGCTTGCTGCGAGGATTCATATAGTTTAAGTCGTTTTTCTCTATTTTTACTTGTTCAGATGTAATAGCCAAAAATCTCAATTTTCACGTTATCCCTAAGACGGCATGTTTTGACCTCTCGTGACCTTAAATGTGACCTTAAAGAAAAATGGTACAATTATTTTCGATGGAGAATTGGATGGGCTACCCAACGCCGTTTACCGTTTTTCGCTACCTACCGTGGTTCTCGAGATCTTAAGGGGGCACAGACCCCGTCAATGCGCGTGTTAACCTATACTAACCTAACCTAACCTATACTAACCTAACTTTACCAAACCTATGCTAACCTATACTAACCTACCCTAACCTATACTAACCTAACCTAACCTAACCTAACCTAACCTAACCTAAACTAACCTAACCTAACCTATACTAACCTAACTTTACCAAACCTATACTAACCTATACTAACCTACCCTAACCTATACTAACCTAACCTAACCTATACTAACCAAACTTTACCAAACCTATACTAACCTAAACTAACATAACCTATCCCTCGCCCCACCGGGGGGCCATCGATGGCCCCCCTAAGGTTTTTCCGGGATAGCAGAAAAACGACGAGGCGCAGCACCGCGGTTGAGGGCTCTACCTCTCACTGCATCATTTTCACATCATCCCTGAAATTTTGTACCCCGGGTCACCCAAGGTCAGGTCACCAGACGAGGTCAACCAAGGTCACCTCACTTCACCTTTAGAGCTCTGTAAGAGCTACATTTCAAAGTCGATCGATTTGAAACTTCCTACACTTCATGAACCCTCCACGGTCTACAAGGTGTATATCCGGGATTTTTCGATTTCGTGCCCTGAGGTCAGGTCACGAGGCGACCTCTCCCATTGGAAAAGCATGGGGAAAAGCTATTTCATGATATAAAAGCCATAAAAATGATTGCAAATACTCAGACTGCTCAGAACAACGTTTTTGGACACCCTTTCACGGATCCCAGGGGTCATATTTGCCCTTTGACTTTTCCAAGGTCATCCAAGGTTACCAGAGGTCAAAAACAGTATTTTGACAATAACTTTTGACCTAATTGAGCTAGAGCGGTGAAATAAACACCATCGTGTTTGTCTTGTCACTGGCTTTCATTTGATATACGGCAAGGTCACTTTGTGACCTTTGGTGACCTCAGGTCATATTAGGTCACGAGGTGACCTCTGGCGGTCAAACCACTGGCGGGAGGTCTTTACGTTCCACATAGCGGAAAAAGTACTGGCAATTTTCTATCAAATGTGATTTACCAGACCTCAATAGCTCTAATGGCATAAGAGTTATACCCAGTTTGCTTAAGCATTGCATATTTGAGTGAAAATAGCCGATCTTGACCTAATTTGACCTCTGGAGGTCAAACCATTGACCTGAGCACTAAAACATGCGAAGTAATTTCTTACTGAATTCACGCGAGCTTTCTATTGCACTTCGCAGATTTGCGCTAACGCCCATATTTTCGGAGTTAGAGGGGGGGCCATCGATGGCCCCCCGGTGGGGCGAAGGTGGCGCCGGACCCCCTTTGGGGCGCGGGCTATACTAGCGTACCCTAACCTATACTAACCTAACCTAACCTATACTAACCAAACTTTACCAAACCTATACTAACCTAGACTAACATAACCAATACTAACGTACCCTAACCTCTACTAACCTAACCCAACCTATACTAACCTAACCTAACCTAACCTAACCTAACCTAACCTAACCTAACCTAACCTAACCTAACCTAACCTAACCTAACCTTCACTAACCTTATATTAACCATCACTAGCCCCAGCCCAGTTAGTTCCCTTCCCCTTCGACCGCACATAATCTCGTAGTAGGTGCGTCGATAAGCCCCAAGGAAAAAAGGCCCGTCTATTACCCCTTCTCCCAACGTCACCTATGGTTTCCTGTTGTTGGTTTGGTGCCACAGAACGATAGCTGTGGCAGACTCATCAGACCAACCAGATCAGGGCTAGACCAGAGGTACAGACTATTTCTGCAGTTAGGAAGCAAAATGTTAGCGCCTATTTAAGCTAATTACTCATGTGTTTATGATTTGTGTTTTTATAAAACACTTTTCTAGTGTGGTTGTATGAGTGTGGGTGCATTTGTGTGTTTGTGTGTGTGTGTGCGCGCGTGTGCTGGAAATCCATGTGTCATCATACCTGATTAAGTTTGTCAACAGAACTCGAGAGCGGCCTCGAACTAAGTGCCGTTGGCGTTTTTGCCTCAATCGAGTATCATATATTTTTATGTCAATGTGATGTAATCATGAATGATAATGATTAGAGTTTTAGGGCACTGCAGCTGCAGAGGCTATACGTGCCCGGAGGTAATCATGAAAATATATGCTATGTTATGTTATATCAATAGGTATCCGCGGTAGCCTCTTACACGCTTGTTCTGTAAGGACGGCAGTTCAAGGAAGTAGCAGTTCAATCCTTTTCCAACCCATGTTGTATTGGTGGCCTTTTCTGTATACTTAACTACTTCTTGTTTTGAATCGATTTTTGGCAATAGTGTGAATTTATATCTGTTTGGGAGTGCCCGGTACCGCCTTGGGTCGTTGAAGTAGTGTTAAAATATAATTTACACTTTCGTGTTTGTTTATTTTAGGGATTTTTATTGTTTTTTTTTGTTCTTCATCAGACCAGAGAGAAGGCTAAAGCACACCCTACATGAAGCTACCACCTTTTGTTACGGTACTTATTGACATTATTTTAAGTCTGGGCATCCCCAATAATTTTCTTAAGTCTACGCCCCTAATTTTTGGAACTGCTCCGTGAAAGTTTCCAGACCAGTCAAAGCTCTTGGAAGCAAATATTTGATTACAGTAAGTGCAAGCCATAGGCTGGTGCATACAAGCGCGAAACATAGGCACATGCAGGGGCGCAAGTTTCCATATATTTGGGGGGCTCGAGCCCCCAATGCTCGGAGAAGCCCCCAATGACCCGACGAGCCCCCCAATCCCAAGTTGCGGGCCCCTGCGGACAGAGCCGGGCCCCTGCCACGATTCCGGGCCCCAGTGGTCTACTTGGGCTAGCTTTGGCTGAGGCCAGGCTCCCTGGCATGCTTGCGGGTGCCCTGTGGGCCACCTTTAACCTCGGTGTCCGCAACCGGGTCCCTAACGATATTTTTTCAGGCCCACTTTGACTGCAGCCGGGTCCCTAATTCCGGCAGTCTCAGGCCTCCTGTCATCCAACCGGGCCCTCTGTGATCCACCCGGGCCGCCTGTGGACTGTAACCGGGCCCCCTGTGGACTGTAACCGGGCCCCCTGTAATCCACCCGGGCCCCCTGTGACTGTAGCCGGGCCCCCTGTGACTGCAACCGGGCCCTCTGTGAGCCATCCGGCCCCCTGTGACTGCAACCGGGCCCCCTGTAATCCACCCGGCCCACTGTGACTGCAACCGGGCCCTCTGTGATACACCCGGGCCCCCTGGGACTGCAACCGGGCCATCTGTGATCCACTCGGGGCCCTGTGACTGCAACCATGCACTATGTGACTGCAACCGGGTCCCCTGTGACTGCAACCGGGCCCTTTGTGATCCACCCGGGCCCACTATGATCCACCCGGGCCCCCTGTGACTGCAATCGGGCCCCCTGTAATCCACCTGGGGCCCCCTGTGATCCATCCTGGGCCCCATGTGATCCACACGGGCCCTCTTTGACTGTAACCGGGCCCCCTGAGATCCACCCGGGCCCCCTGTGACTGCAAACGGATTCCCTGTGGTCCAACCGGGCCACCTGTGACTGCAACCGGACCCCTGGAATCCACCCGGCCCCCTGTTATCCACCCGGGTTCCTGTGACTGCAACCGAGCCCTCTGTGATCCGCCCGAGCCCCTGTCACCGCAACCGGGCGCCTGTGATCCACCCGGGCCCCCTGTGACTGCAACCGGGACCTGTGACTGCAACCGGGCTCCCTGTGGTCCAGGAGGCGCGGGTCCTCTAATGCCACGGACGGGCCCTTGCCATGAGTGCGGGGCCCCGTGGTCTATCTGGGCTTGCTGTGGCTGCGGTCGGGCTCCCTGGCATGCTTGCTTGGGTGCGGTCCCCTTTAGGGCCACCCATAATCGCTGTGTCCGCAAACGGGCCCCTAACGATATTCTCAGGCCCATTTTGACTGCATCCAGGGCCCTATTTCTGGCAGTCTCGGGACCTTTTTGTTTCCTCTGTGACTGCAACCGGGCTCCTTGTATTCTGCCTTGGCCCCTTTTAGTCTGCCCGGGGCCTTTGTAGGTGGTATGGGCTTTTTGTGGTGTGCCTGGGTCCTGTGTGGTCCGCCCGGGCCCCTGTGGTCTGCCCGCGCCCCTTGTGGGCGGTCTGGACTCCTTTTAGTCTGCTCGGGCCCTCTGTGGTCTGCTCGGGCCCCCTGTGGTCTACCCAGCCCCCTGCGGTCTGCCCGGCCCCTTGCAATTTGCCCGGGCTCCTATGGTTTGTCCGTGTCCCTGTGGTCTGCAAGGAACCACAGCACTAGCGGATCCAGGGGGGGGTAAAGGTAAAATTGGGGGATTTGATGCCCTCCCCAAATCCCCGGATTTTACCAATTTTTACGGATTTTCTTCAAACAAAAACCATATGTTTTTCACGATTTAGGGCCCCGTTGTCCACCTCCCCCCACCATCGGCCTGAATCCGCCCCTGATTCCACTCCTCCCACTTCGCTGTATCCGGGAATCCGTGCTATAATTTCAGGCTCCCTCTGGGCTACCCAGGCCTCCTCTGGCTCTAGCCGGGCTCCTTGCCTTGCTTACGACCCCCTGTAGTTCACCACCCCCCACCGTGCGCAGCCGTGCCCGTTCCGATAAGTACTGGTTTAATAAATGGACATGTTTGTTGTTTTTGCATCTCTCCGCCGGCACTACTTTTCTTCATTGATATATTTCTAGGCATTTTTGTCAGAAATGTGCATGAAGTTTTCCATTTTTGTTTGTTCTAGTGGAATTTTAAGTACAGACAAATTTAAGTCTCTTAAATTTGTCTGTCAAAAAGTGTATCAAATCTTGTCGTCAAATCTGGGTTAAATAATGTGCGTCCGCCGGCGAATGGTAGCCTCTTAACACCCGCACTGGAGGGGGTCTGGCACTAACGCGCACTGGAGGGGCCTGGTAGGCCCCTAAGATCTCGGAAACTAAGAGGGTTAGAAAAACGCCACTTGGTAGGTGGGTGAAGGCTATGGCGATCTACATGATGACCAATTTTCATTGACCTAGGTCAATATCTTCAAGGTCAAACGAGGTCGTAAAGGTCAAATATTGGCCATGCTGGGATCGATTGGTAAATGCTGTGATTATGCAGGAAAATGGCGGGAATAAGCTAAAGACGGACATGGTTCATAGAGAAGAGGTCTCAAAGAGGCTCCCCCACAACTTTTGGGTCAAGGTCATTCAAGATCATTGACCTTTAAGGTCACCATATGGTATACTACTTATTATTTACACTCTGACTAACACTGTAGCCACTGTTTGGCGGGAAATGAGGATTGAATTTTCCCAATGACCTACCTCACACCTTGTTGGGACCACCGAACGTCAAGCATAATATATTCAGACGGGACGTCATTTGCGACGCCAGTGGCAGTGACCAAGTGCAGAAGCCACCGGACACCACCACCAGGTGACCACAAAGTCCAGACGTGACGTCACCACTGGTCTTCAATGCAACAAGGTCCGACCCGCGTTAAGGCATCAAATGCAGGTCGACTAAAGCCTATAAGTCAAAAATGGCCGATTTCAAAAGTCTCACCAATCGACGCGCCATAAATCTGTTAAATTGGCACGTTCGTTTTAGGCTACAAGCGGTTCTCCGGCCACCCGAAAAAGTGGGGCGAGGCCCCCCAGGGGCGTTAACCGCCCCACCAGGGAGGCATCGATGGCCCCCAAGATTTTCCGGGATAGCAGAAAACGACGAGGCGCAACACCGCGGTTGAGAGCTCTACCTCTCACTGCATCATTTTCCCATCATCCCTGAAATTTTTTAACTCCGGGTCACCCAAGGTCAGGTGACCAGAAGAGGTCAACCAAGGTCACCTCACTTCAACTTTAGAGCTCTGTAAGAGCTACATTTCAAAATCGATCGATTTGAAACTTCCTACACTTCATGACCCCTTCAGGGTCTACAAGTTGTATATCCGGGATGTTTCGATTTCGTGCCCTGAGGTCAGGTCACGAGGCGACCTCTCCCATTGGAAAAGCACGGGGAAAAGCTGTTTCATGATATAAAAGTCACAAAAATGGTTGAAAATACTCAGGCTGCTCAGAACAGCGTTTTTGGACACTCTTTCACGGATCCCAGGGGCATATTTGCCCTTTGACTTTTCCAAGGTCATCCAAGGTCACCAGAGGTCAAAAACAGTATTTTGACAATAACTTTTGACCTAATTGAGCTAGAGCGGTGAAACAAACACCATCGTGTTTGTCTTGTCACTGGCTTTCATTTGATATACGGTAAGGTCACTTTCTGACCTTTCGTGACCTCAGGTCATATTAGGTCACGAGGTGACCTCTGGAGGTTAAACCACTGGCGGGAGGTCTTTACATTCCACATAGCGGAAAAAGTACTGGAAATTTGCTATCAAATGTACTTTACCAGGCCTCAATAGCTCTAATGACATAAGAGTTATGCCCAGTTTGCTTAATAATTCCATATTTGAGTGAAAATAGCCGATCTTGACCTAATTTGACCTCTGGAGGCCAAACCATTGACCTGAGCACTAAAACATGTGAAGTAATTTCTTACTGAATTCACGCGAGCTTTCTATTGCACTTTGCAGATTTGCGCTAACGCCCATATTTTCGGAGTTAGAGGGGGCCATCGATGGCCCCCGGTGGGGCGAAGGTGGCGCCGGACCCCCGGTGGGGCGCGGGTTAATTTCCCGGGCTTGTCAGCGCAGCTCGAAGGAAGCTAAGGCATGCTCCTGACTCTCTTGTCGCATTCGCCGAGGCGAATGATTTGCACAAAGTTTGCCTTGAACAGTAAAATTGGCATGCTTATGATTCAATCGGCTTGTGTCTACTCTGGAAAAGTTTCGCTAGGCTCTGATTTGGATTTTACGTTTGGGCTTTTCGTGTCAATCCAAATCGTGCTCCGATGCGCAGTGTTGAATGGCAAGTGAAGTGATTGTTTGCTATTAGCTCCTGTCGGGCTAAATCCCTAATGAGTGATGATCCCCTGTCCGGCTCCCCTGATGGCTAAATACCAAGACTTGGAAAATCTTTTTGCCCCCTATGGCCGCCAGTGACGTATCTAGAATTTGGGTAAGGGGATGGGCAAAGCCTCAGGGGACAGGGCGGCACTTAGCCACCCGAAGGACGCACTTTTCACCCAAAGGGCGACCAATCGTCGCATCCCGGGGGAGGGCAGGGTTTGGGGGCGGCATTTCGTCCTCAGAGGCTCTTTGGTTTAAGGGGTGGCTGCCCCATTCGCTCCCCCCTGGTGGCCACCCCATTCGCCCCGCCCCCTGGTGGCTGCAGCCGGGTCCCTACTCCCAGTAGTTAATACCCCGTGGATGCAGACGGGCCTGCCATGGATGCGGTTCGTGTAACTGCAACCAGCCTCTGTCATGCTTGCCATGCGGGCCCCTGTGGTATCCCGGGCCCCTATTGGTCTGATCGGGCCCCCTGTGGCCTGTCCGGGCCCCTGTGGTCTGCCCGGGCCCCAGTGTGCAAAGTATGGCATTTTCGAAGAGATCTCGTCGGTGCAAGTGCCCTTGGAGACAGGAGCGAGTGGTGCGAATTTTATCAGCCTGGTGCGAATTTGCAAGACTGGTGCGAGGAGGTTGACACTGAAAACTAAAAAAAATAATGACTGAATAGGTAGGAAGACACAGGAGGGGGCCTTATAAAAAGTCCTTAACTAACTAATAAGAGAGGTAGTATTGCATCGTGTGGGTAGGAATGTGTGCGTTTTTCTCCCTAGTATCTGGCAGATTGGTGAGAATTTTTTTAGGCTGGTGGTGCGATAGTTTTGGATGGCTGGTGCGACTCGTCTGGCCTGCTGCCATACTTTGCAGACTGGCTGGGTCCCATTTGGTCTGCACGGACCCCTTGTCTGCTAATGCCCATTTTGTTCTGATCGAGCCCCTTGTGGTCTGCCCGGGCCTCCTGTGGTTTTCCCGGAACCCTTTTGGCCTGTCCGGGCCTCTGTGTGGCCTCTGCGGACCCCCTTTTGTCCGTTCGGGGCCCCTTTTGTCTGCGCGGGCCCTCTGTGGTTTGCCCGGGCCCCTCCCAGTCTGCAAAGTATGGCACTTTTGGCGAGATCTCGTGGTGCGGACACCCTTCAGGTGGTTCAAACTTTGGAGCAAACAAGTGCCCACTTTTGCTGTATGGTGCGAAGGAGCTCAAATCAAACACCCACAGAGATCTGAGAAGGGAGAAACTGGTAAAAGCATCGCAATTTCCGGGTCAATGAAATTTCTCACCAATGCTTGGTGTGAATTTTAGGCTGCTGGTGGTGCGAAAAACCTACAAGGCTGGTGCGGACTCGTCAGGTCTGCTGCCATACTTTCCAGACTGGGGCCCCCCTGTGGTTAGCCCGGCCCCTGTGTTCAGCTCGGGTCCCTGTGGTCTGCCCGGGTCCTTTCATCTGTCCAGGCCCCGTGTGGTCTGCCCGGGCCCGCTGCCCAGCCAGCAATTCCGACCGGGCCCAGAGCGGGCTGGGTCGGGCTCTGCCCGAGCCCTAAGACTCATAGCTGAGCCACATAGACTCGGGCTGAGCCCGACATTAGGTCGGGGGATGACAACTTGCCCGAGCGGTAGAGCCCAGTCTTGTTTGACCATGGGCTTTGCCCAGACGGAGCGGAGCCGGACCTGGGCTGAGCCCACATACGCGGGCTCTGCCCAGTCAAAGCCCAGCATATATCGGGCAGAGTCCAGCCAAATTGCTGGCTGTGTGTGGTCTGCTCGGGCCCCTTTTGGGCTTACCGGCGTCCTATGACCTTCTGGGTTCCTGTGGTCTGCCCGGCCCTTTGGTGTGCTCAGGCCCTATGTGGTCTGTCTGGGCCCCTTGTGGTCTAAGAATATCGAGCAGAAACTGAAGCTGTTGTGTTAGTCGCGTATTTGCAGGAGTTCCTTATTTTTGAGCAGTTTCGTGCCCCAGGTGGTGTATCCGTGCTCCCTGTTGCCGAAACCGGCCCCCTGCCATGCTTGCGGGCCCCCTGTGGTTTTCCCGTGGCAACGTGCGGCCGGTCCCATGCAACATTCGGGGAAAATGGATGGGGCGTGAGAAATGTTAGGCCCCCCATTCCTTTTGTACTGATCCTATATGAGGATTGTAAAGGGAAATAGGCAGTACCACCTATTCATAGTACCCCTTGACCGGTACCCAGTGTTGCACAATGCCATGAACTGGCAAGGTGAATGGATCAGAAAAAGGTGTCTTGATCATGTAACATAAATATCAGTAGGTTCGATTTCCCCGCTGATAAAGGAATTTCACACTTTGATCTCTACCTTCTATTTGTATCAAATTATTCGCAATAATGCGATTTCGTTCCAGGTGTGAATGTTAAAATGGTTGGACAGTATAAACATAAGTCGGGTGCACAAAAGCGTAAAACAAAGAACATTCAATACCGAGGGGCTGCTCTGGCAAAACTACCCAAATTTTGTACATTTTTCAGGTAACCTATGAATTTAGAATCGTCTTGCTAATTTTGCAAACTGTTATAAAATGACCCCGATCATATTTGCATTTAATCTATAGCAACGTACGCGTCCACTTAAAGTAGTTCATATCACTACTATTTTTGGTACTTTGCAAGCTACGTTCATTTATCGACCGCAAAAAATTAAAACCCCAATTTAAAACTAACTCGGAAAAGTGCAATGTGTATAATTTCCAGCAAAACGGTAAAGTAAGGTTGTAATTCCAATCCTTCTTTTCCTGATCATTGCCTTCCTCGGCCAGGCCATCAGCCGGATCCCGTTTGCTAAGACCCTCCAGCATCCATCCCAGTGACGGATCTAGGATTTCGTTAAGGGGGCCCAGGCTCGGAGGGCGCCGAACCTGGGGGTGCCAAACCTGAGGGGCGCCAATTTCAGTGGCGGATCTAGCCGGTCGGTTTGGGAGGGGCAAACCAAAGTCGAAAAGCAAAAAAAAACGTCACGCAGTAAAAAGCTGCGCTACCAATATCACTTGCCCGTAGAATTTTGGGTATTTGAGGCGAAAGGCCAAAAAACTTCACGGGGTGAAAAATATGGGCTCGAGATACTTCTTCCTATCCAAGGCTGGCTATACTACGACTTGCTATACTATGGAGGTCTGGTTATACTATAACTGAAAATTATTGATATTTACTCCATGATTCTGATGAAGGACTGTGCCCGAATATATAATCTTCAGTGTTTTTTACATTTCCGGATTCGAGGGGACAGGCCAGGGAACATCTCATCAACTTATGTTCTGTTTGAAGTTGAGAGTTGGAACACCAAAATCTTGCTTATAAACTAAGAAGGAGTAGGGGAAAAAAGGAGGTCGATCGCTTTGGGGGCGAAAACGCAGTTTTGCTCCGAGCTTTTTCGTTTGGGGGAATGCCTTTTTCCCCTCCCCTTGGATCCGACACTGGCCAATTTACCACCCAAAAGGCGGCCAGTGTCAATGAAGAACGCGTTTAAAAAAGGATTTGTAAATGCTTATTTTCATGAAAGCTTCCTCTCAGTGAGGACATGTTCACGTTTACCATCAAGCATATTTCGGGCCAGCTAACGACTGGTACCGTGGTAGAAAATGCTGAAAGCACCCACTGACACTAACTGAAGCACGATGAGCAAATAATACAGTTATATTCGGTCATGGTAAAAACTGAGGTGTCGTATCCACCACCTCCACTTATCACAGTTGTCCTGGCTAACGGCTCAATACTGAAATACCCGATTGACGCTAACCTGAGCCTCATAGGCCGCAGAACCTCTGCGGGCCTGGGCCCCTGAGTTTTCGGTGACTTCGATGAGTTTATATCGAGTCCCCTCAGCTGATCTGGGACCGCTTTAGTTAACCAGGCTCTCACACTGAACTTGAAACCTATATGTCGCCGCTGAAGCCTATTAACCCTCGCCCCACCGGGGCCATCGATGGCCCCCTAAGGTTTTTCCGGGATAGCAGACAAACGACGAGGCGCAGCACCGCGGTTGAGAGCTCTACCTCTCACTGCATCATTTTCCCATCATCCCTGAAATTTTTTACTCCGGGTCACCCAAGGTCAGGTCACCAGACGAGGTCAACCAAGGTCACCTCACTTCAACTTTAGAGCTCTGTAAGAGCTACATTTAAAAATAGATCGATTTGAAACTTCCTACACTTCATGACCCCTCCAGGATCTACAAAGTGTATATCCGGGATGTTTCGATTTCGTGCCCTGAGGTCAGGTCACGAGGCGACCTCTCCCATTGGAAAAGCATGGGGAAAAGCTGTTTCATGATATAAAAGCCACAAAAATGATTGCAAATACTCAGACTGCTCAGAACAGCGTTTTTGGACATCCTTTCACGGATCCCAGGGGTCATATTTTCCCTTTGACTTTTCCAAGGTCATCCAAGGTCACCAGAGGTCAAAAACAGTTATTTTGACAATAACTTTTGACCTAATTAAGCTAGAGCGGTGAAACAAACATTATCGTGTATGTCTCGTCATTGGCTTTCATTTGATATGCGTCACTTTCTGACCTTTCGTGATCTTATATATAGGTTATATTAGGTATTAGGGGACCCCTGGAGATCAAACACTGGCGGGAGGTCATTATGTTCTACATAGCGGAAAAAGTACTGGCAATTTGCTATCAAATGTACTTTACCAGGCCTCAATAGCTCTAATGACGTAAGAGTTGCCAGTTTGCTTAATCATTGCATATTTGAGAGAAAATAGCCGATCTTGACCTAATTTGACCTCTGGAGGTCAAACCATTGACCTGAGCACTAAAACATGTAAAGTAATTTCTCACTGAATTCACGCGAGCTTTCTATTGCACTTTGCAGATTTGCGCTAACGCCCATATTTTCGGAGTTAGAGGGGGGCCATCGATGGCCCCCCGGTGGGGCGAAGGTGGCGCCGAACCCCCGGTGGGGCGCGGGTTAAGCTTTTTGGGCCCTTTTATTGATATAGGGCCCCCTCAACCGGTCCTGGGCCCTCTGAGCTAAAAGCTGGAGCTCTGAGCTCTGAGCCCCAAGCTGGATTAGTGTCCCTTAAGCTGGTCAGGGTCCCCTGGGTTGGTATTGTTTTCGTTTAACTGATATAGATCCCTTCAGCTTGTTTGGGGCCCGTTGTGCGTATCTGGGCACTAGTTCGTCGAGGCACCCAGCTAGTCTGGCCCTATTAGTTTTATGGTTCTTCTGAGCTTCTGCAGGTTCCCCTCAGAGTGTCTGGGCCCCATGAGTTGAAAATTGGACCCCTGGGTTAGTTTTGGGTCCCTGAGCTTATTTAGAAACCGTTTAAATAGGTAGGCACCCCACGCTGGTCTTGAGAATCCTGTGTTGGCGCTGAGGTCAAATGAGCTCGTCGGTGGCCCTTATCTGGGGCCCCCTTAACTGGCACGGACCCCTCAGCTGATTTTGGTGACCCAAAATCCCTCCTACCGGATTCCACCCACGCCAGATTTCCTGACTCCCTGAGGGCCCCTGGGGGCCATTGGGGATTTTTCCCGCGATCAGCGCTAGGGCCCCTCCCCCGAGACAAAGCTTACAACATGTCTCTGTGTATATACTCTAGCATCTGCCAGAGTTGAGCTAGAATCATTTTTAGGCACACTTCGCTTCCTCTCGTTACGGCGAATCATCAAATAATGCATAATATGACTATACTAGGTCAAAAGATAAAAATGACCTGACCTAAGGCTAGGTCAAGGTCACCATCTAGCCTAGCATAGTCAGTATGCATATGAATCAACTCACAATAGCAATAAAAAATGGTATCAAAATACGGGTTTTATCAATATTTCCTGCAAAGCAATTAACCCAAGTCTTAAAACCTGCTTAGGAAGCCCCAGATGAACTCTCAGAGGTAACATGTCTAAACTTGCAACATGAACCGATAAAGAGGCCTAGGATACCATGATTTGGGGAATCTGAAGGTATTCCAAGCGGCGTCTGCAGACATAGAGCAATTTTTCGGCAAATTTCCGTTTTACCCCATGCATTTTCAATGGAGAGGTCATGATTCGTACCTGTCCCTAGGCCATCGATGGGAAAAATCCCGCAATAAATGTATTAGTACTTTTTGGGCCCATTATATGGTACAAGTTTGAATTCCATAGATTCACCCTTTTCTTACTTACGCCAACTTAAACATTTTGTGGGGTGAGGTCACTTGACCTGCACTGGTGACCTGACCTGAGATGACGCAACCTTAAATTTTGAGGGAAAGTTGCGGAATTGATCAATGATAAGGTGTGACAAGTACTGTGTCGCTTCGCGCCGACGTTTTTTCGTGCCACTGGGAGACCTCGAGGGGGTGTTCAAGCACCCCTAACGGGCCGTAACGGGACTCGAATACTCCAGAACAGGGCTGAGGCCAAAAGGGAAGGCTCTAAACAATGTCTGCAATTTTTTTGGGTCAAGGTCCTTCAAGGTCATTGACCTATTACGGCACAACCCAACATATTATGCCTAATTTACGCTATAACTAGCGCTGTGCCCAAGCTTACCAATGACCTTTGATCAAGCCTTGATCATCAAGGCCAGTGACCTTTAAAATTGACCTGTAACCTTGATCTAAACACTGAATAACCTACACTTTGATATAATAGCATACGTCATAATAGGAATCGTAACATTATGCAACGTCATTTAGGGGCTGTCCAGGAGTACCTGTGCTCATCAGGGACATCTATGCTCTCGGGGGGGGGGCCTTTGCTTCGATGAGGCACCTGTGCCACCCAGGGGCGCCTTCGCTCCCCAATGGACGCAACCTAGCTATCCAGGGGCATCTTTGCTGTTCCGGGGGTGCCTTTGATACCCAGTGCCCAAGGGGAGCTTTTTCTTATCCCGGTTCACCATGGTATTGAGGGGCGTATTTTTATACAAGGTGTCCTATAATACCCAGTGGCGCCTACCCTATGCAAGGGACGCTTAGGCTATCCAGGGGGCGGCAATTTGCTATGCATAGGGCTCCCTTATGCTCTCCATGGGCACCTCATTCAGAGGGTGCCTCTGATATTCAGGGGCGCTTTTCCTATCAACAGGGTACCTGTGCCATCTTGGGGCTATTCTTATCAAGGGACGCTGCTGTTATTCAGGAATACCTACACCACTGTCGAGGGTCGCCTTTGCTACCCAGAGGTGCCTTTACTTCTTAGGAAATTTGGCGGCCGTGCTTTAAGGAGTGCTTCGGCATCGATTGATTGCTCTATTATTGGGCTTAGGTGCACGTGAACCTTCAGCTCATGTAGCGCCCATATTGTTGCTAAGGAACGCTTATGCTATCAAAGGGCGCCTTTACTATCCAGGGCCGCTGTTTTATTCAAGGCAGTCTGTTCTATCCACGGGCATCTGATATTTCGGGGGCGGTGCCTAGGTTATTCAGGAGGCGGTTTTTTCTCCACAGGTGCGCACTATTGCTTTCCAGGGGCGCCGTTACTGCCCAGGGGTGTCTTTCTATCCAGGGGCACATATGCTGTCTAGGTGTATTTTTCAATCACAGACATGATTGAAATACATGCCCCTACGTTATCCTGGGGTGCTTTTTGTCTCCGGTGAGGCGCTATTTTTCTCTTCCGGGCACCAGTTTATCCAAGGGCACCTATGCTGTCCAGAGAACCTTTGTTATTTAGGGCTGCCTTCGCTGTTAAGGGGCACGTTTGCTACCCAAAGGGAGCATTTTACTTTCCTGGAGTGCCTATTTCCATCTAAGGGGAACATATGCTATCTTGGAGCGCCTTTGCAAACATGGGGCGCACTTTTCTATCCAGGTGCGCCTTTGCACTTGAGGGGGCGCCTCTGCAATCCAGGAGGAGCCCAAAATAGATGGAGAATAAGAATTCTGAAATAAGGCGCTCGAACACTGAAATAAAGTGCCTAGTTTTCAGAAAGAGGCGCTCATCTGCTGAGCGGGGAAGACTGCTGTTTTTTTTAATATTTTTGCGTTCCCAACCCGGGAACATTTTTCACATTTGCACTACACACAAGCAGACACACACTATGTACACGGCAGCGGGGCTTACGCTATCGGCACCCTTGCGGGACAGTCATGTCCGCACGCTTCCTGTCACACGCCCCACTGTACCAGGCAGTGGAGCTATCCCGATTTCTCGGACCCGGCGGAACAGAGGACTGCTCCGGTGACACGCGGCGAGGCCGTGCCCTCGGGCGGTGCCACCGGACCGGTGGATCTATTTAAAGGCAGATCAAGCCCGTGCTCCCAATAACAAGGGCGCTGGTTGGTCAGCGGAAGTCCCTAGTCAAGGCGGGCACTACCCAGTGTACTGCCATCTCCTGGGTAGGAGGCGGTCGAGGAAAAGTCTGCCAGAGGTCAGCTTTGATCCAAGGACCTCCCACACTGGACCGAGGCGCCTTACCCAACTGCGCCACGGCGGTGGTGGAAGACTGCTGGTTGGTGAGGGCAGCGTTCTCGGAAACGGGGCGCACATACTGAGAAAGGCACCCGGTTGCAGCGATGGAGCACTAAGCCTTCAGTTATGAGTTAATGAAATGTGGTTAATAAAGGCAGTCCATGCTCAAATTGAGCGCTCGAGCCCTGTAACAGAGCGCGCAACTGTCGGACAGGTGTGCCAAACCATAGACAGAAGGGCAGCTGAAGATGGAAAGGGACACCTATGATATCCTGGGGGCGCCTGTACTCTCAGGTGAGGCGCTTGTTTTATTTCTCAGGCGCCTAGTTTATCCATGGCCGCCTATGCTGTCCAGATCATCTATTTCAAGAAGGGTTAACTTTGCTGTCCAGGGGCGCCTTTGCTATCCAAGGGCGCATATGATATCTGTAGGGTGCTTTATGCAGAGGGCGCCTAGGCTGTCCAAGGGCGCCGTCCTAACCAAAGGCCGCCTTTCACTTCCCTGAAGTGCCTATTTCTATGTAAGGAGTGCATATATTATCAAGGGGTGTCCTTGATATACGGAGACGCCTTTTTGTCCAGCGGCGCCTTTGCTCTTGAGGGGCGCTGCTCCAATCCAGGGTAGCTGAAGGTGGATAAGGGACATATATGTTATACAGGGGGAGCCTGTACTTTCCAATGGGGCGCTCATTTTCCTTCTCAGGCACCTAGTTTATCTAGGGAGCGCATAGGCTATCCAAAGGCGCCTTTGCTTTCGAAGGGGTGCCTTCCTAGGGGCGCCTTTGCTATCCAGGGGCGCCTTTGCTGTCCAAAGCACTTGTGTTATCCAGGGCTGTCTTTGCTGTCCAGTGGCGCCTTTGCTATCTAAAAGTGCATATGATATCCGTCGGCGCTTTATCCAGTCGGCGCCTGGACTATCAAAGGGCACTTTTTCTATCCAAGGGTTGCATTTATTTTCCTGAAGTGCCTATTTCTATCTAAGGGGCTCCTATTCTGTCCAGGGCACATATGTTTCCCAGATTTGCCTTTGCTGTCCAGGGACGCCTTTGCTACCCAAGGGCACCTTTCTTAACCAAGGGGCGCATTCTGCTTTCCTGGAGCGCCTATTCCTATTTAAGGGGCGCATATGTTATCTAGGAGCGCCTTTGATACCAGGAGGCGGCTTTTTGTCCAGGGGCGCCTTTGTTCTTGGGGGGCGCTGCTCCAATGCAGGGCAGCTGAAGGTGGATAAGGGACATCTATGTTATACAGAGGGCGCCTGTACTTCCCAGTGGGGCGCTCGTTTTTCTTCTCGGGCTCCTAGTTTATCCAGGGGGCGTCTAGGCTATCCAAAGGCGGCTTTTCTATCGAAGGGGTGCCTTCCTAGGGGCGCCTTTGCTACCCAGGGGCGCCTTTGCTGTCCACGGCACTTGTGTTATCCAGGGTTGTATTTGCTGTCCAGGGGCGCCTTTGCTCTCCAAGGGTGCATATGACATCCGTAGGCGCTTTTTCCAGTGGGCGCCTAGGCTATCAAAGGGCGCCTTTTCTACCCAAGGTGAGCATTTTATTTTCTTAAAGCACCTATTTCTATCTAAGGGGCGCTTATGCTGCCCAGGGCACCTATGTTACCAAGATTTGCCTTTACTGCCCAGGGGCGCCTTTCCTAGCCAAGGGCGCATATAGTATCCGTGGGGCGCTTCATCCAGGGGGCACCTAGGCTATCTAAAGGCGGTTTTTCTATCGAAGGGGTGCCTTCCCAGGGGTGCCTTTGCTACCCAGGGGCGCCTTTGCTGTCCACAGCACTTAGGGTTGTCTTTGCTGTCCAGGGGCGCCTTTGCTATCCAAGGGTGCATATGACATCCGTAGGGCGCTTTTTCCAGTGGGCACCTAGGCTATCAAAGAGCGCCTTTTTCTACCCAAGGTGAGCATTTTATTTTCTAAAGCGCCTATTTCTATCTAAGGGGCGCTTATACTGTCCAGGGCACCTGTTTTACCAAGATTTGCCTTTGCAGCCCAAGGGCGCCTTTTCTAGCCAAGGGCGCATATGATATCCGTAGGGCGCTTCATCCAGGGGGCGCCTAGGCTATACAAAGGCGGTTTTTCTATCGAAGGGCTGCCGTCCTATGGGCGCCTTTGCTGTCCGGGGTACCTATGTTACCAAGATTTGCCTTTGCTGCCCAGAGGTGCCTTTCCTAGCCAAGGGCGCATATGATATCCATAGTTCGCTTCATCCAGGAGGCGCCTAGGCTATCCAAAGGCGGGTTTCTATCGAAGGGGTGCCTTCCTAGGGGCGCCTTTGCTACCCAGGGGCGCCTTTGCTGTCCAGGGGCGCCTTTGCTATCCAAGGGTGCATATGACAAATGACATTCGTAGGGCGCTTTTTCCAGTGGGCGCCTAGGCTATCAAAGGGCGCCTTTTTCTACCCAAGGTGAACATTTTATTTTCCTAAACCGCCTACTTCTATCTAAGGGGCGCTTATGCTGTCCGGGGTACCTATGTTACCAAGATTTGCCTTTGCTGCCCAGGCGCGCCTTTCCTAGCCAAGGGCGCATATGGTATCCGTAGGGCGCTTCATCCAGGGGGCGCCTAGGCTACTCAGGGGTGCATTGGTTCCCCATGGCGCAATCTTCCTATCTAGTGGCGCCTTTTCTTTGCCGGGGCGCTTTTGTTAGCTTTCTAAATTTCATCTTCAACATTTTACTGGGGCGCAAAAGACCAGTAAAGGCGTCTAGTGTTTGGGCAGAGGCGCTTTGCCATGGCTTTAAGGAGTATGTGTTCATTCAAGTGGAATAAGTGGTATCTACCACCTTGGCGCACGAAATGGGTACAGGCGCGCCGCTCATATCGGGCGCCTTCGGCGCCCGATATGAGTTGAGCTTTACTGGGGCGCTTCGGAGCTAAGGGGGGCCCGGGCCCCTGGGCCCCCCTTGGATCCGTCACTGATCCATCCCTCCTGCGTCGTCCGGGGCTGATCCCGTTGTACCTCCGGAGGAGAGCATCCAGGTGGACGACAAAGACGGTAAGTAGACACCTACTTGTCCAATATCCTTACATAGTTTGGCAGCTCGTTCAAAAGATTGGGTCTTCTGACTAATTTTTGGGCTAAATAGTGCAAATCAGAAACAGGGACGAATAGCGCTCTAAAAATGGTTATTTAACCTTTGCAGTCAGTTTTCGACAACAAACGGTCGAAAATACGTTTTTTCGGTCACATTTTCATTTAAAAAAATACGGGCCCCCCATCATGTACGGGCCCCCCATCATGTACGGGCCCTCTTTCGAGCCGGGTGCCCCCCAATCGAAAACATAAAGTTGCGCCCCTGGGCACATGTGTGCTGTAAACGTCTCCCAACGCAACGAAAGCACAACTAAAGACATGTATAGGGTAAGGACGGGTAAGAGTACGCAGGAGATAAGAGTACGCAGCAGCTGTTTTGGTTGCTTAGCAACCACTGAGATGGTGGATACCCTGGTATAAAAAAGCAAGGTCAGTGCCTGGGCTGCACACCAAAATTCAACGTGCTCCTGTTCTTTCCGCGGGAGTTCAGAGCAAAATAAGTTTCTGGGCACCCTTGAAGTAATATTTCTTAACTGGGTAAACTTGTAGACCATGCTTCAATTATCAAAAGTATTGTATTACGGTCTGTCTTCAGTAAGAAAGCTGAGCTGGGAGTGTGCTCCAGGACCGGAGCTCACGCTAAAATGCCTGCCAGCATGTTTATGAAGACTTTCTTCCCAAGGGAGCATGTCTGACAAGAGTACGTAGTAGACCATTGGACAAGAGTGCGCATGCTTAAGAGATAGGAAAATTTAATTTTCGCTCGGAACAGAGTCCGTCATTCATGTTGGGAAAACCAAACGTTGCAACAAAGTTTTTGTATATTCAGAACGATATAAAATAATACAATCGCCTAGTTTGGCGACAAAAAAACTTCGCGATATGGCCTATGCACCTAAAGCACAGCGGGGCATCAGTGCGTACTCCAGCCTTCTCTCTTGCGTACTCTTACCGACCCATTCCGGCAAGAGTACGCACGTGACTTTTTATTTTTGATGGGCTCGTGGCGAGTTCCTTTCAGAGACATCGAGTTGAAACATGGACCATACATAGACAATTCTTCAGGCTAAACAACCGCATAAAAATATTAGCTGTTAGACTTATAGGAGAAAAGTCAAAGCCTTTTGAAAGTTAAGTGCGTACTCTTGCACGGACTTCCCCTACCCGACAGATGGATACTAAAGGAGGCGAAAACAAATTTTCCAGAATCTTAATTTTTATGCATTGGATTGGGATGAATACGACAATGGTACTTGAAATTTACACAGAATTTGACAATATTCGGTGGCTTGTGATTTTATATAGCGCCAACTTAAGCGTTTTTCACGTTTCCTGTGCCGAAATGTGTCTTCAAAAGTCGTACATAAGTGAAACTGTACTTTATCTATTTGTTTATTGCAGTCAGCCACCAACAGAGAATCGGCACTTCACTAACAGGCGAAGTCGCCTTACTCCAAATATTTGCATATACACAAACGCATGCAAAATAAAGCAGCAGGCATAAAGTGGATAGGAAAGATATTCGACATTGCATAGAATTATTGCAATCAATGTATATATCTATCAGGCAGCTAGCCAGACTAATCTGAGGCACGAACACCCGAGACACTATTATCTGTTGGTAGTGAGCGCTTGAGGCGACGAAACATAGCCTAAACATGTGTTTTGGAAGTGCTGTGGCAAAAAATATGTCAGACCCGGACCAAGAGAAGATGCATTAATTGGGATCCGACACAGAAACCCATGGTTTATGGTATTCATGCAACCACAACGCTCCGCAAAAAGGTGGTGTGCGTGCGCGCGTGCGTGCATGCGTGCGTGCGTGCGTGCGTGCGTGTGTGTGCGTGTGCGTGCGTGCGTGCGTGCGTGCGTGCGTGCGTGCGTGCGAGTGTGTGTGTGTGTGTGTGTGTGTGTGTGTGTGTGTGTGTGTGTGTGTGTGTGTGTGTGTGTGTGTGTGTGTGTGTGTGTGTGTGTGTGTGTGTGTGTGTGTGTTGCTCGAGCCAGCACGTGAAAAGGAAAGTGACTAAGCAGTACAATACAGTGCGATAAAAATACTTTACACAGCGCATCAACCGAGTCTGATGCGCAATACCCGCATCTGAGCAGTCTCCTGCGTGTGTATGGCTGCGTTAGAAGCGCTCAAGAATCTATTGGATGTTCAAGCCATCACAATTTTGCACCAGTTCCAAAATAAATGCTAAATTCTTATCATTTGACTCTGCAGAACTTACCGACTTAGGAGGTCAAATCAGCCCACATCGGACCCTATTGGAGGTATGGCGATTTTCGTCGTGTGTGGACAGCCTTTTCAACCAATTGCGTGAAAGTTTCCAGAATTGTGTCGTGCAAGAAGAGATTCTGCCTGGCAGAAATAATTCAATTCTAGGAAAGTTAGCAGAAAGAGCACGAGGAATATACATTTCTGACAGACTTGAGAATTTGCCATTAAGCTGAGCCTTCCGCGTCAGAGCTTCTAGTGCAATACTTGAACAAAACTGTTGGTGAAGGAATACATTCGATCACTATTTTAAGCCCAAAGAAAACTGCCAAAATAGTCTTCTCAATCGTTATTTCATGCGCAGCGTTGCGGTCCCGTCTGCCAAACCTCGCTGAAAATTATCCCCGGACCCCAATTTAGGCTTGGGTCTGTGATAATCCTCAGCCACTCTTTTGGATTTTTATTCTAAGATAGCTTAAGTCGGAGTGCTCCAACTTGTGCTATCTTAAACTTTTTTTGAGCTCATGTCACTTGACCTGTACTGGTGACCTGACCTGAGATGACCTAACCTTAAAAATTTGACAGAATTTGTAGAAATGATGAGAGGAAAGGCATTTCAAATTTGGCGCCGCTACGCGGCGCCGTTTTTATGCTATCTCCAAAAAACCCGAGGGGGCAGGTACCCACTCCCCCGTCAATGCGCGTGTTAAGAAGTAACTGCATACACGGACATGTTACCGTCTACTAATTTATTATTCAGTTTGGCAAAGAGTGCGTAGATGCGTTTGTATTTTCGAGGAATGCAGCGGGCACTGTCGGCAGTGGCGGTGACAACGCACTATCACTTGACCTGCAAATGTCTAAGGAACTGTCTGCCGTCGTGGAAATCGCCAGTGAGTTGGTCAATTTCACTTTGTGAATATGCTGGAAAAACATGGATGCTGCACCATCCAGCAAGTCGTGTTGGATGCTTTTTAATCACAAATGAAGCCAAAAATGACACCACGGTCCACGAGGGGGGAATCATTATTCCCAGATCTTCTGATAAAGCTATTTTTGCGGAGCTAATGTTCCAAAAGGCGAGA
This sequence comes from Lepas anatifera, assembly GCA_034440635.1. Lineage (NCBI taxonomy): Eukaryota > Metazoa > Arthropoda > Thecostraca > Lepadidae > Lepas > Lepas anatifera. The sequence goes on along the minus strand of JAOTON010000786.1, from coordinate 147,464 downwards.
GACCTGCACAGTTGCCCGAATTGTACACTGTAGCCAATTTGTTCGGACTTTTTAGCTTCCCGCCCCTCGCCATCCTGGGTTCTGGGCATAAATTGAATGAATGAATCGACTGAAAACCGTATGAATGATCGTACCAATCGGCTGAAACAAGACCGCAGAGGAATGAAAGGGCAGCGGAGGCTTTTGGGAAATGAATGAGTGCATCAGAGTTAAGAAAAAAATCCATGACTGTCCTGGAGAGGATACCAAGCTTGCTGTACAATAAAAAATTCCCTACCGGTAATAACTATGACGAAGAAAGCTCTTCCGAGGCGTAGCGTTGGCACGAGGAGTTCAGTCAAACTTGGGCAGGACAACACAATGGAAAATTGGTGCATTGCCCACCTGACGTAGATTACTTATTTGCTGGTAAATCGAGGTAATAATACAAGGTATACATGGGTATTAGGGTGTTTTAGCCCACTATAATAAAATTTTGTTTGTTTGGAACGAAGTCATATCGACTTTCCCCCAGCTCTATACGTGAAACTGAATCGATTGACACCCTTAAAAGCAAAATAAAAGGACATTTAGAGGTCGCGCACTTTTATCACCAAAAATCATTACACTTGAAAGAGGCGCATTCTTTCTTGGTGCGCTTGGGTAGAGCCCTCCGATGGAGTTCCACCACCCGGAGCAGGTACTGCTTCTGCTTCTCGTCCTTGACGAATCCGTTGAACCTCTTGATGAGGGTGATCTCCCTTTCCCGCTGTTTTTGTCCTGAGTCGAAAGTTAGAGTCGTTGTGGCGTCCCATTTGATATGATGATCCTTCCCATATGTAGAAGGAGTATCGCAACAGATTCGACGCATATATTCTAAATTCAACGTAAGAACATATTTTAAGGCACATCAAACGATCAAACAATTACTGGTCAAACCAAAGGACAGGATAGACAACCGGAAAAACCAGGCCCAGTATACAAGATGGAATGTAATGACTGTCCAAAAATATACATTTGAGAAAGCAAAAGGATGATGGAAGTCCGACAAGACGAACACCGAAAATCTCGACAAAAACTGATCCGAGAGTCAATTGACGAGAGAGCAGCAGAGGCCACAGCAAAACAATCATTCAAAAAGGATCTTTATATCAAATAGGACGCCACAACGACTTTAACTTTCGACTCAAGACAAAAACAGCGGGAAATAAAAGAGGCAATTTACATCCAAACCACCACGGAACCAAAAATGGATAGAAATATCGGCAAAGTTACCATCTTCTCTGGATTTTTGGACCTCTTAAAACGCCAGCCAAACAAGAGATTGAATTGAAAAATAACACGTGTTTAGAGCTAATAATTCTAAAATGATTCGTCATGTTCATAGCTAAGATTGTTCTTTCAAAGTTTACCCTGTCTTCGTGTTTTTCGCTTAGTTAGGCTTATGTCATAGTGTTTTCTTCATCTCCCTTGAAAACGGGGGCGGGATGCTCCCGAAATCGGTCGGGTTTTATGCTCAGGCTAGTCTTGTGCAGTAATAAATGTTTTATTTAATTTTAAGAATATTTCAGATGTGAAATAGAAAACCAAGCAAAAGAAAACCAGCGCCAGCATCAGTGTGGAAATGTGTACATTCATAGGCGTAGGCGTAGGAACAGGGGGGCAGGGGGCCATAGCCCCCCCAATATTCTTGATTCTTAACCCTTAACCCTGTGGCGTTGACTGGAAAGAAATGACTTCCAAATGCACTTTGGCCTCCCCAATATTCTGGACGTTCCTACGCTTATGTGTACATTTGAATACATTTGATAAAAAAACTGCAAAAGTGCGCGACCTCTAAATATTATCGAAATACATGGAAATTTCGCACCGAAGCTTTTAAGCAGATGAGGTTTGAGGGGAACGTCGATATGCGTCAAAATATTGCATTTTGGAACAATGAAACACCCTAATGGGTATGGCGACCTCGCAAAGTTATTCACTGATGGTTACAAAATGATGCAAGCTCTATCAACTAAAGAAGCCGAACAATGTGGCTAGAGGAAGGTGGGTACTCGGTACAGGTGCTGACGCCGCGTACGACCAGTGGGAACGCAGAAGCCGGCCGCGTGGCCCACCTGAAACTTTGTCGGAAAAGAGCGGAGTGAGATATTTTGAAATATAGTTTTTGCATGAAACCTAAAAATGCACAAAACAATAGAATTTTAGAAGGGTAGCCCAGAACTCAAAGAAGCTGATCACTTCTGGATCATACCACAGAGAGCCCGACTGATCAAAGGGGGCCCGACCATCTAGAATGGTCTCTGCTCGTGTCACTGAGCCCTGCTGGCGAAAGAGGCTCAACGAAAACCTCCATGTCCACTTATGATGGTCCCGTCTGGCGAGAGTAGAACCTGCTACCGGAATAGGGTCCTGCGGCTCATGGAGGATCCCAGCTGGTCACAGTGGCCTTGTCAGCTATTTTATGTATCTATATTATTTTATTAGGGCCATTCCCAACAGGCACATTTGCCCAATTACAGGGAGTATTGGCGTGGGTGTTTAAAGAACCTCTCCACCGGGTCAGATCGGACACGGAAGGCGGTTTCCCGCCGTGGGGATCGAACCCACGTTAATCCATGTTGTCCGATCTGAAGACAAGCAACGAAGCCACTAGGCCACCCTGCCCCTAGCTATAGAGGGCCCAGCTGGTAAAACAGGGCTCTTTTGGCTAGAGAGGTCCTTGATGACTATAAAGGGTTCTGCTGGCCACAATTATATTGTCGTTGATAGCGGTTCTAGATGACCAGAGAGGGTACGACTAGACACAGAGGGGTTCAGCTGGCCATTCGGGGGTCCAGCTAGTCACAGAGGGCTCTGCTGGCCTTAAAGAGCCTAATGGTCACATGTACTCACATTTGAGGACCCTCTGTAACTAAGGCCACAAATGGTCTTGCTGGACACAGAAGGACACCAGGTTCCCTCGAATCTGTTGGTAAAGAGTCAACTGACCAGAGAAGTCCTGAGGTCAGTTGTGGGTCCCACTGGTTTAAAAAAATGTATTGTTACAGAGGTATAATCGAATGGTCACAGTAGGCCATGCTGACTAGCAAGGTACAAACCACGGAGACATGGTCCCCCAAAGGGAATGTCACACATTGGTGTAATTTCCGACGGTAGTTGCTTTTGGAGTAATACTTATTGAAAATAGAAGATTAGATTTGACCATATTTCCGCTGAAAAACCGCTAGTAAGCATAATATTTTGCTTGCATTAATCTTCCTCTGTTAGAAGCAAAAAATTATCCAAGCCATCGTGACATCAAACCGGCATATGATTTTCTAATGATTTTTGCCCGCTTGAATCTCTTTTATTTCGCCACAAATGAGCAGGGGAGCAAAAGAGGCCAAACCTGTTCCTGTCACCAACCAGAACTCATACGGCCAACAATGCCGCACCCAGGACACGTTGTATGGTGGCACAGTATGTCATACAAAGCTCAGAAAATCCGCATTAAATGTAGGGATTTCGATATTTCAGAAATTCAAGTAAAGCTTCCCAAAACTTTACAAAGAATCAACAACCATGCAAGTGGCAAACTAATTTTATTTTCTGATGGCCAGTTGGGTTTTATAAAAAAGTAGTGAGCGTTCCTATATTTCAGAGCAAACATGGGCAATGTTACCCATTATGGGGTAAGCAGTGATTTTTGGGGATGCTCGTCACAGTGTCCTCCACTGGAAGTGTCCAAGACCAGGTCTATCGAAAGTACATCTTGTAAAAACCTCTTTATGACTTTAAGACTCCATGGCGTGGGAATAGGGGGCAGGAGGGCCATGACTCCCAATGTTCAATATTTTAACAGGTGACCGTATGCCGCTGACTGAAAAACGACTTTACAATACATCTTGCCCCCCCCGCCCCTGGCCTGTTGCAAACTGGTCTCCTGGGCCCAACTGCCCTGTAAATATGCAACAAAATTTAACAAGGGCAATGAACGGCTTTTGGGGTAAAGCTGCTGCACATTCTACTATTCCTACACATGAAAAATAAAATCCTTCTTCATGAAACTGGTATCTCTCTCTAATAAAATAAGGAATCAAAACCCAAACCGGGCACCAATCACTAAAAAAACTCATCCACTACCACCCAAAACCAGCCGCTTTTTCCCCAGCAATATAAACACTATTTATTATTCAACAAGGCATTTAAACAAACGCTGCAAACACCGCAATAGAGTGACAAAGTATTTCAAGGTCCTACAATGAAATGTAGCACAAAATTCGACCGTGCAATGAAAAGCCTTTGATAAAGCTCTAGTTAGCAGTTGCTGGCTTAAAGCGAGTGCCCCACTTTTATAGTGGGTTTTGAACTGAGGTAGCAGCTTTGTGCACGTATCGAGAAACCACTATTGGTATATCTAATTTCACCCAAAGCTCTCGTTATAAAATTCGAAGTAAAGGGGCTTATTGCCTTATTTCAAACCACGCAGGAACACATTCCATACGGCTGCAGTAATTTGATTGGTCGTAAGCCCTAAGCCTCGCTCACACGCTGAGAATACCATACTGTCGAGTGAACCAGCATGCAAGACGTCTGTCGACCGAAAATTTCGGGCGAGTAGTTGTCCATTGCAGAGCGTCACTGGGCTCAATTTTACCCAATGGCCACAACACACATCACATTCTCCCTACCCCGTACTAGCCAAAACAAGTATCAATTATTTTTTTCTTCGAAATCCAACTCTGAGACTGCTTCTTTATATCAAGCATCTGAATAATCTTTCCACCACTGAATAAACACGGCCAGGCCGCCGTTACGCCATCTGTCGTTCAGTTCTTTGCACCAGTGCTTAAGACCGAGAATGGACGGACGGACCGAGAGTACGATTGCTGTGGCAAGTGAACCAATATGATTCTGATGATGAGAACGGACGCCCTCAGCGGAAAGTCGGTTGCGGGTCCTGCTATTATTTCACCATATCTTTGAACAGCCACTGCAGGAGATGTTTGCCAAATGGAAACGCTGTGAATGGGCCTTTACAGCAAGACTATTGTCAAGGTTTGGGATTTCACTGATTATTAAAAGTCTAATTTTGATGACGTCATATATTGTTAGAAAAGTGGAGATAGTTCTGTTTTTAGCGTATGGAAGTGGGGGAAAATATTGTATCCTGATTTTCAGACCTCTTTTGTTCTTAAATTATTTGTTTTAGAACTTCGACAATTTGGTCCATTCCCATTAACTCCTAGCGAACAAAAACTTTCCAGTACCTTTCAACCAATAGTCAAATCTAACTATCAATCGGACAATTTACGAATTAGCTGATTAGTTTTACGTGTTTGCAAGTAATTTTGTAGATGCATTTGACAATGAACAATTGTTCTCCATAATGAGGCATTGTTGTCAGGCCCTGTGTGCCGCCAACTCGGACCTGCCGTCGCCCCAAGAGGATTGTTGGGCCTGTCGCAGCCGACGTTCATTGCTGGTCGCGAGTGCTGCGGTGTGTTGGCCGTACAAAAGCAGCAAAGGGATGTGACTACTAATTAGACAATTGCCGGTCACTTACTTCATTCGCCACAAAGTTTTTATCGATTGAATCTTCTATGGAGGCATAGGTGGATCCAGAGTTTCCGACTGCGTGGGAAAGGGAGCACATTGGAAGATCTGCAAAAATTATGCTGGCTGTCAAAAACTCAATGTGACGTATACCTCCTCTGTCACCCGTGACTGGAAATAGCAATCGTATGCTCGTATGCTATTTCCAAAATGTTGAATGTCCTTTTACCCAGGGCATTTTTTAAGGAAAAGTAAGTGGGCGGTGGGGGCATTTCTTTTGCTGGCCATTATAGTGTCTCCGGGGGAGCAAGACCCTATTTTAAGGGGGTTTAATAAAACTTAGACGAGTTGGTGTTAAAACATATTGCTCAATTTTGTTTTATTCCATGTCTAGAGATTATAGATGCTGCCCAGGGCTGCCAGTTTTTTTCAGCGGAAAAGGTCAAACCGAGTTAGAAAAAGGGCCAAAGAGGGGCAAAATTTTATTTCCACTAAAATAGCCAAATAAATACCACAAAAGCCAGATTTGAGGCTAAAATGACCCCTAGCGGTAATCATAAAACCACATAAAAAGCGACTTGTATCACTGTTTAAAACTAATTTTTGACAGTTCGATATTGACTTGACCCAATATTTTTAGCACACTACTCATTAAATAGGAAGCCAGGGGTGCCCGTCCAACCCCGCATGGCCATCAAATGATTGTATCCACATAAGCAGAATTTTTTTGGGATCATCAATCACCCCCCCCACTTTTTTCTAATAATTTGCTGATCTCAGTCAAGAGTAAACCAGGAGTAAGTCAGGAGTAAACCGGAAATTTGTATAACCAGCCGCTGCGGAAGGCAACGAGGAGCCCAAATTCGAAAATTTTTTGGTACTAACGTAGAAAGTTTGCTGTCAGTATCAGGTTGAAGTTTGGCTAGCCCCCTCACTTTTGAGTTTGCCGGTGGCGACGCTTATATATGCTACCACCACAATACTAAGTTATAAGGCTAAGCACTTCATACCGCCACAGCAGCAACCAGTCTTAAGCACTTTGACTACACCGTGTCCCGTCTAATCCACGAACGAGCTCTTAGCGCTGACAACTGACTGCGTGTGAAATGAGGGTCACGCAACAAATGAAATGTCACGGTACTGGCTGGGATGTGGGCTTCCGCTCGGATAGAACAGGATTTTTGATTGGTTGTAGGCCAGCGTTCATCTCCAGCATTGTGATTAGTTGATGCTGAGGCTGATTTGCCGGGATTTCCCCTAACTAAGCGCTTTGTTTCGTCTTCGCACGGTGGAGTAGACAGCCACGGGTGAAATTTTTAACACGATTTTTGTGGATTGCCAATTTGGGACCAGAAATAGAACAAAGTTACAATTTTCGAATGGTGTTCTGTCTTATTATCGTTAGGTGAGTCTGAATTTGGTCAATTTTAAGTCATTCTTTTTCACTGGGGGCCAATTTCCGGGCACTGGAGGGGGAGCATTTCGGCCGACTGGGGGGGGCAAATGGCCCCCAGTTAACATGTTAAAAATGACCTGCTTTTACCCGTCTCTTCCTTTCCGCGGCAGACTGGCAGACATGGTTCAAACACCATACCATTACGGTATAAAAGTGCTAAAACATGGGTTTCCATTTTTGGAAGGTCTTTTCGTTTTTGGAAGGAGCATTTTCAATTATGGGTCATTTTGTTCCCAGTATTTGGATCATAACTATTAATGGAGCCTCTGACCATAGTTTCCCCCACTGACAAGCATTTCAATTTCTAAGGAGTTTCTATTTTTGGAGGGAGTGTTTTTAATTACAGGTCATTTTACTATGATTGGGAACGTAGCTATTATTAGGAAAATAGTGATTATTGGGAACGCAGCCATTATTGGGAGCGCAGCTTCTGTTTGGGATCTCTGATCACAGTTTCCCCTACTAACCCCCTATCTGACATTTCAACACGTCAAAAGCGGGGGGATGAGGGCCACTCCCCTAACTCTCGGATCAGGAAGGGACGCTCTGACAAATTAAAAAAAATAGCCTGCCACATTTCGAGTTTCTTCTCGACTACTTTCTGAAAACTACACTGAAAAAAAACAACACCTCAAGCGTAGAATTTCAATTTGTCTGCTCCTAAAATTACCCCATTATCAAGAATTTGTTTAGAATTCTTGGTAAATATATTCCGACATCCAGCTTAATATTAGATGAAAAGGTGTAATATTACACGCATGTGGTAAATTAATCACTATTTCATTTTAGCACAGTGCAGTTCCATTCTTACTGAAAATGCAAAGGTGTAAATGTATCACCTCAGAGTATTTCTATGGAACTCACAAACTGCCCCAAGAATAGTTTCACTCTCCTGTGGTGAAACAATCCTGCCAATAGATTAAAACAAGTTCTTGAATGATTAAACTACCCTAGATGAAGGTATTTATTCTTCTGATTTTTGTTTGGGTGTGTTTCTATGATGGAGGAAGGTATGTTTTTACTACAGTTTACACGTGGGTGGAATCGCGCCATTTCCTTTCTGCTTCAATTCTGAGCTTGAACTACCCACCGCAGTTCCGCATTCAGAGGATTGATCACGACTCGTACAGGTAGGAGAGAGTGATGAGAACTGGGACGCAGGAGAAGTGGGACACCCCCATTATTGAATCCACGAGTGAGCCAAAAATATAATTTTCAGCTGATTTCCGCACTATACGTGTCGCTGCACATCACTAGGGCGTCAACTTCCTTTTCCGGTGGGTGCTGGAAGCGAGAGGTGAGTGCTCCTTAAAAGTTAATTTTTACGTTTTCTTGAGTGGATGTTCTGTTAAATATGCAACCGAAAAGTTCTTTATTTTGGTGCAATAAAGTTGGTGTCGCATTCTCCATCGATCTGTCCCAGCTTCGAACAACGAAAGGGGTTTTAATTTTGCTGACATCGCAATTCTGAAAAATGGCGGGTTGGGGAGAACTGGGACAAGTTGTCCCGCTTCTCCCCTTGCTGTCCAGCCTATCCTTGTACTGTACTTGGATTGATTGTACCTACATATTTGTACTTTGATGGAAATATGATTGTATCGTATTTTTAGCTAGAGAGATCATGGTCATCAACTTGTTTTTTCTTCTCCCGTGGTCAGGGGCGCAGCCAGGGGGGCACAGGGGCACGTGCCCCCCCATCGGTGCCGGGGTGCCCTTTTGATTGTCAGGTGGTGTACCCTATTTGGGCCGTGCCGCTCGAATTTTAGTGCCCTACGCCGTTGAGCCTAGATGGAACTAGACTGCATTTAGCGATTTAAACTATTGTTTGACAATTAAGTGCCTTTTTTGGTCAGTTAGGGCATTCTGTCGCCTTTCCAATCACCCGGGAGGAGTATAGGCACATAATCTGTTTCCAGAAAATGCCTCATCGTCGCCAGTAATCGTACGGGCGGAGCTAATCTGGTGCCCCTTGAGCTCATCTGGTGCCCCTGAGCGCTGGTGTTGGCCCCTGGAGCTGATCATATGCCCCCTGAGCTGATCTGATGCCCTTGTAGTCAATTTGGTGCCCCCCCTGAGAAAATAATTGTGCCTTCTGAACCTATATAATGCTCTCTGAGTTAGTCTGATGCCTCCGAGCTTGCCTGGTGTCCTATTAGCTGTTTTAGTGTCCCTTGGGCTGATCCGGGCCCCCTGAACTTATTTAATGCCTCCCGGAGTTTACTGTCCAGGGACGCAGCCAGGGGGCACAGGGGGCATGTGCCCCCATCGGTGCCGGGTGCCCTTTTGATTGCCAGGTGGTGTACCCCGTTTGGGCCATGTCGCTCCAAATTTAGTGCCCTACGCCGTTGAACCTAGATGGAACTAGAGTGTATTTAGCGATTTCAACTATTGTTTGACAATTAAGTGCCTCTTTTGGTCAGCTAGGGAATTCTGTCGCCTTTCCAAGCACCCAGGAAGAGTATGGGCACATAATCCGTTTCCAGATAATGCCTCATCGTCGCCAATAATCGTACGAGCGGAGCTCATCTGGTGCCCCTGGAGCTAATCATGTGCCCTCTGAGCTGATCTGGTGCCCTTGTAGTCAATCTGGTGCCCCCTGAAAAAATAATTGAGCCTTCTGAACCTATATAATACTCTTTGAGTTAGTCTGATGCCTCCGAGCTTGCCTGGTGCCCTATTAGCTGTTTTAGTGCCCCTTGAGCTGATTGGGGCCCCCTGAGCTTATTTAATGCCTCCCGGAGTTTATCTACTGTCCAGGGGTGCAGCCAGGGGGGCACAGGGGGCACGTGCTCCCATCACTGCCGGGGTGCCCTTTTGATGTCCAGGTGTTGTACCCAATTTGGGCCGTGCCGCTCGAAATTTAGTGCCCTACGCCGTTGAAACGAAATGTAACTGGACCGCATGTAGCGATTTGTTGGACAATTTAATACCTTTTTCGGTCAGCTATGGCATTCTGTCGCCTTTCCAAGCACCCGGCAAGAGTATGGGCAGCTGGTAGGTGTCCACCTAATGCCTCATCGTCGCCAATAATTGTACGGGTAAGGCTAATCTGGTTCCCCTTGAGCTCATCTCGTGGCCCCTCTGCTGGTCTTGGCCCCTTGAGCTGATTACTTGCCCTCTAAGCTGATCTGGTGCCCCTGAGTAAATCGAGTGCCCCACTGAGCAAATAATTGTGCCTCCTGAACCTATATAATGCCCTCTGAGTTAGTCTAATGCCTCCGAGCTTGCTTGATGCCCTAATAGCTAATATAGTGCCCCTGGAGCTGATTCGTGCCCCCGAGCTGATATCATGCCTCCCCAAGTTGATCTACTGTATCCTAAGTCAATATGGGCCTCTTCAGCTGACTAGGTGCTCCCTCAGCTGATTATTAACGTCTCCCTAGATGGTCTGGTGCTCTCTGAGCTGGTTTGGTGGGCCCTGAGCCGATCTTGTGTTCCCTGAGCTGTTATGTTGCTCCCTGAGCTGATTTAGGCCCCTGCCATAGCCTGGGGACTGGGAGCTGATCTGGGCCCCTGAGCGGATCGATCTGATGCCACCTGAGCTGCACTAATGCCCCTGATTCGATCTGGTGCCTCCTGAGTCCATCTGATGCCCTCTGAGCTAGTCTGGTGCCCCCTGAGCTAATCTGGTGCCCTTTCAGCTGACCTGGGCCTCCTTACGTGATTTCATGAGCAGCTCTAAAGTCCTGAGCTGAGCTGGGCCCACAGAGGCTGATGAGGGCCCCTGAGATGGTATGAGGCTCCTAAGCTGATTAAGAGCCTCTTGACTTGATCTGGTATTCCCGAGCTGGCCGGGGACCACTGATCTGATTCTTTGTACCCGAAGCTGATCTGGTGCCCTATGGGCATCTGGTGTCCCCTGATGAACAGCTCTGGGGCTTTTGAACTGATTGGGCCCCGAGCTGGTGAGGAATCCCTGAGCTGATTTAGTGCCCCTGACTTGAACTTGCCCCCTGAGCTGATCGATCTGGCGCACCTTGAGCAGATATACTGCCCCTTGAACTTAACTAATACCCCCTGAGTCGATCTGGTGCCTCCTGAGTCATCATTGTGTCTCCTGAGCCCATCTGATTCCTTCTGAGCTAGTCTGGTGCTCCATGGCTAATGCGGTGCCCTGTAAGCTGACCCGGGCCTCCTGGGTTGATTACGTGATTTCCTGAGCAGCTCCCAGGCCCTGAGCTGAGCTGGGCCCACAGGGGCTGGTGAGGGCCCCTGAGATGGTATGGGGTTCCTGAGCTGATTAAGTGCCTCCTGACTTGATCTGGTATTCCCGAGCTGATCTGGGGCCCGAGCTGGTCGGGGACCACTGATCTGATTGTTTGTCCCCGAAGCTGATCTGGTGCCCTATGGGGCGATCTGGTGTCCCCTGAGCAGCCCTGGAGCTCCTGAACTGATTGGGCCCCCTAGCTGGTTAGGGATCACTGAGCTGATTTGGTGCCCCTGACTTGATCTTGCCCCCTGATCTGACTTGAGGCCCCTGAACTGATCTGGGGCCCCAAGAGCTTATCTGGGGCCCAAGAGCGGATCTGGGTTCTGAGGGTACCCTGAGCTGGTCTGGGCGCTGAGCTTGTGAGAGCCCCTAATGTTGGCTTGAGGCCCCCTGAGGTGATCTGGCGCCTTAAACTGTTCTGGGGCTTCTTGAACTGGTTTAAAGCCCTATGAGCCTATCTGTGGCCCATTGAGCTAGTCTGATGACCTCATCTATGGGGCCAATGAGCTAGTCTAGTCCCTGGGATAGATGGGGAATAAGAACACGATGGAAACTCCCCTTGTAAAACGGAGCTTTCGAGGAATGAGGAATATCTAAAACGGCTTGTGATGCCTAGGCACCCCTGGTTATATAAATTACTTATTATACTGGTGGATTCTGGGAAGTGATGATAAAAAGGCATGTGCCCTCAGTTAAGAGGACAGTCCCCTAAACCAGGATTTCTATTAATTAATTTGAATGAAGAACTAGTTTTCACAATTTTAAGCCCTGTCCCACCATCCCCATCCAAACCACCCCATTCACATCTTTACTCTTAACTGGGACCGATCCTTGAGAATGTGGAACTTAATAAGCGCGTTCAAAAGGTATCTCCCAAATTATTCCGGCAGCAAAAATTCTGTTCTTCCAAAGACACTATGCCACTCCTCGTCCCACGGCGATTGTGGGAGGCAAGAAACTTTATCCGCGTTCAGCCAGGGCTCACTCGTTACGACAAAACCAATGGGCATAACAAATAAATTTTCGACTCAAATATGCCTTAACTTGCACATGGTAACAGATATTACGTGCTCCGCTGATTTCTCTGATGTTAAGTACTTGCATGAGCTGACTGATTTGCCCTTAAATATATCCAAATCAGTCGTGTTTCGGCTACTTCCATGGCATTTTGATGATTTTTTCTTTTTTCGGTTTTAATAGAGTTTTCCTTCTCCGTCAATTATTTATTTGCATTTTGATTGAGCCAAAGATGCCCAAAAAATGATATAAACAAAGATATAGTAAATTTTTAGGTTACGTTAAAAGTGCCCTTTTTCCCCGGGGTGCCCTTCAAAGTTGGTGTGCCCCCCATAGCAAAGCTCTGGCTACGCCCCTGCCCGTTGTTTATAAATCGAGGTCAGTATACAGATCATAAGTTCAATATGGCGGACTTATCGATGAAAAATGCGACATTTCACCAATCCCAGCACCAGGTACGAATCCAAGTGGGGGGGCGATAAGGCGATCGCCCTCGCCTTGGGCTCACCTTAAGCAATGAAAAGAAACGCTCCTCGCCACAGCCACTGCCCCCCCCGCAAAGGGGCCCGGCGGCTACGGCTGTACCCCAGCCCCGCAAATTGCCTTCAAAATGCCACTCAAATGTAGCGTACCCGGGTCCCTTGTAGTCCACTTAGAGCCTCTGAGTGTGCGACTGGACCTCTCAGAATTTACCCCTGACCCACTGCCGAAGCCGAGCCCCTATTCTCAGCAATTGCAGAGCATTCCCCCTGTGTTTTACCCGGGCCCCCTGTGACTGCAGCCGGGCCCCCTGCCCCGCCATTGGCGTCGCCCTAGATGTTCGAGTGGGGGGATGGTGATAAAACACTACCTACATCAGTTAGACCCTGCATATTCAATGCTATTTTCGGCCAAAAGAGCTGGCGTCCTTCTCACTTTCTCTCCAAAAGAGGGGGCCCAGTCCTTCCCCAGGTCCCCAGTGGCAACGCCCTGTGGCTATATATATATATATATATATATATATATATATATATATATATATATATATATATATATATATATATTCTCTTTGAGGCAATGACATTTAAATTGTATAGCACTCGCGCCCTTGGATATTTTTCTTTGGAGTAATACAATTTAACTGTCATTGCCTCAAAGAGAACATATTTCCGAACTAATCGAATATATATACACATATATATATATATATATATATATATATATATATATATATATATATAAAACAAGCCTCTAAACAAGCAATTGTATTTAATGAACAATGCATTAAAGAGAATCTGCTCCCCAACTATACGAATATATATACATATATATATATATATATATATATATATATATATATATATATATATATATATATATATATAAAGCCACTTAAGGGCTACAGAGCTTCAAGTGTGGGGCAAGATCCACGGTGGGTGGGGGTAGGGCAGGGTCTGTCATAAAGGGTTTATGGCCACTAGGATTAGGCTTTTTCGATTATATTACACAAGCCAAAGGTGGGGAGCCGGTCTCCTCATCTCTGACAGCAACGGAGAGGGTTGGCGGGGTTAGCCCTATAGACCCACAGGGTAACTGTATCCGGACCAGGGGCTCCGATTTTGGGGGAAAACCGGCTTCCTGTGGGCTCCAAAACCTGCCAGGAGCCACCAGATCCCATTGCGAGGAAACAAATCTCGTTTCTTAAGGCAAAGGTATGAAAACTACATTTCAAGGGGCGCCATCGACCTTTCAGGGGATTCGTGATCCCCCTCAAAAAGTGTGCTGCGCCTCAAAGAAGTTATCTTCGGTGATGGGTGGTGATTGTCTGGTGTTAATGAATGATACAACAGGAAACGTTGCGAGGACAAAACCAGCGAATCCTATTGCATGGCGAAAGTTGTAAGCCTAAGCCATGCCTGTGTAAAGACAAACGAAATTATTGTAGTGATTGATAGTCAATTTCAATATGGTTCAAGATTAAAGTGCTAATTAGAGGTACTTAGATGATTGGAAGTGATTATAAGTACAAGTGATTTAAACTGTCCGTTTGAGTGTATGTTCATCAAAGTGTATATTTATCATTGTTATCAGAGTAAACTAATCTTAAGTGCCTAATGAGAATAAACTGGGTTATTTTCTAATCCTTGTTTCTTTTCAGCAGCAATGGAATATTGAACGCGGGTTCATTCTGCACCTTGCAAAGATTGTTCTACGCCGGAAATTTCACATTTTAATCTATTTTTACTCCCCCAATTCTAGTTTACACTGTTCCGATTTGTCTGATAATCTTTTTACTCCAGTGGTGTAGGAATATTCCCTCAAAACACATGCATTTTTGCATTACACCGGTGTAAAATAGGTTGTGGAATAATGCCGGAAAGAGGAGTGGATTTTGGCACCGTAGAAAGAATCCTGAAAATGGTGTACTTTTTGTTAGTTGATATTTTCACGACCCACGGGTTGGGGTTTTATTATTCCTGTTTCATGTCATTTTGCGTTGATATCGGGTGTAAAATATTCGCCGAAAGAAGAGTGGATTTTGGCACCGTAGATAAAATCCGCTTTCTGGCGTACTTTTTTCAGTGTACTGCCAATCGGCAAAATTAGCTAGTATGCTAAAAACTGGCAGCTGTGACCGCAGTATCCAGATCAACCGCAGCGGTGGGTCTATTGCTTTAGCAAAACCTGAGCATAGTACATATGTAAAACCACTAATGGTACCCTGTGCAATTGATGAAAAAAATTATTAAATTGAAATACTCGTTGCACGCTTAATTCTGTACTTCGGAAATATTTAGTTTGAGTTTAGACCATGCAACCATTGGCGGACGCAGGGGGCATGGGGCCCAGGGCGTTCCGGCCATGGCTCCCCTAAAAGCGCTGGAGGGGGCCAAACTATCTTTTAGCCCCCAAAAGTGGGATAATTTGTGAAAAAGGTGGTTACACTGGGTTTGTCGAGCAATTAAATATTGGCTCCCACCCCCCTCCCTCCAGGATATCAATCATGTACTCAGAGAGGTAACTTATACTAGGCATGTCGAGCACCCAAACCGCACGTCCCCCTCCTCCCAGGAGGAGGGGCAGACATCGGTTTGGCCCCCCAAACTCGGATCTGCGTCCGCCCCTGCATGCAGCCAAAATCTATTTTGTCAGTCATTCACCTTGAATAATACAAATGTGTCACCTACCCCAGTAGCCGAGTGTGCCATTTTCTACACCTCTGCACAGAGACGGGGGGACGCCATCTGGACCAATTGGATGCCTTTTTGGAGCGGAAAACCTATCATGGGGACGCTGGTACTTGTATCCTGAGGGTGGAATGGGAGGCGACATGTCAGGTGGCTCCATCAACCTTTCAGGGGGTCCCGTGACCATTTCAGGGGGAGGCGAGGGTTGATAGGGGTAGGGGCTCAAGTAGGTACCACTTGTTCCCTGGATCCGTCTGTGTATCGAAACTCTTAGCTGAGGAAAGGCCCGGCTCTCTGAGAGCTTTGTTCTTTTCTTCGCAGCTGCTCATGAATTCCGATTTTGCAGACGTTTTCTGTCGCACTTTATAACTTCGTTACACAAGGTCTGTCGTATTATTTTCCTTTCCGTATTGCATACTCGGTCTCGGGGCCCCGAGTTCTTCTGGGGCCCACAAGTGTTGGTCTCACAGCCCAAGGTTTTGTTCTCGATCTCCCAAAAGCCTGCCTCAGAAGGCCCTCAGAAGCGGTGTTGGACCCCCAGCTTTTTTCGCGGGCCCCAAGTGGTGGTCTCAGGAGCGTCACGATTTGCTCTTAGGGGGACCAATAGTTGGTCTTGGGATCCCCAGGGTAAGTCTTGGGGTCCCCAGAGCTGGTCTTGGAGCGCCTCGGGGATGGTCTCCAGGGCCCTCAAGAGTTTGTCTCGAGCTCGTATAAATTGGTCTCTAGAGGCCCACAAGAGTTAGTCTCAGGGGCCCAAAGTTGTGGTCTCAGACACCAAGAAGTTGGTCTCAGAAGGCCCGCAGAGTCGGTTTCGGGCCCCCAGAAGCTGTTTTTGGGGGTCCCAAGAGTTGGATCCATGGGGTCTTAAGAGTTGGTCTTGGGATTCGCTCAAGATTTTGTCCCGAAGCCCCAGAACCTGGTTTCGGAGGGCCACCCAGAGTTGGTTTCGGAAGGCCCACAAGAGTTGGCCCAAGGTTTTGATCTGGGACCCCAGGAGCTGGTTTCGGAGATCCCCAAGATTCCGTTTTGGGGCCCTTAAGCTGCTTTCCGGACCTCAAGAGTTGGTCTTGAGGGCTTCAGTGCTGGTGTCGGGGCCCCCAGAGTAGGTATTGAGAGCTCGCAGGGTTGATCTCCATGGGAGGGCCCAGGAATTAGTCTCGAGAGCACCCCAGAGTTTGTCTCTGGGTCTGAAATAAATAATAAAAAGATACCAGGCGTATTTAGCAAAAAAGACAGCAACAAGCCAGTTGGGTAAGGACAGCCAGGAAAAGTAAACTGATTCTGTCAGAATAATGCCACTTTTTTGCACGTTTATCAACGACCAAGTAATACTAGCAACCCGATTTCTGCTTTCTTTCCTGTCCTGAATTTTTGTCCTGAAAGGTTTTCCCGTGCCTGGCCAGGCGATTGGTTTGCTACAATCGCCCTCCTGGGCAATTCCAGCACCAATCGACCAAGGCCTACACGGCACCTCTTCGATTTGCTTTAAAATGAGTATATAGGTTTCTCATGGGCCTCAAAGCCGAGTCTGAGACTTTTAGCTCGATCGGAGTAAAACTTTAGAAGTTATAGTCTCAGGCATTTTTTGAAAATCTGCTTACAGTGCAATTTATAGGTGACCACAAAACCCTCAGGAACTGGTGAATTATGCATCAAATATACATTTTTCTGTCCGAAATGAGCCGTAAAACTCGAATCTGAAGTCCGTTTGACCTTAGGTCACTTCTAAAAAAATTGTGATTTGACTTGACCTAAGGTCATGCCCAAAATTTTCTGGTACACTTTTTGTTCAAAATGGAATGTTCCAAATTGAAGATTGAACTTTCCTCCTTCCAATAAAATAGGTTAGAACATCCGTTTTTTATATCTTCTTGTGTTTTTAACACGCACAGTGGAGGGTGGTCTGGCGTCAACACGCAATGAAGGGGTCCCGAAATGCCTCCCCTGAGATCTTGCCAATTAAGTGGGTTAGAAAAATGCGCGTTTCGGAATTTGTGAGGGCTGTAGAATGTTTTATTTGAGCTAAATTGTATGAGCTTAGATCAATATCTTTAAGGTCAAATCAGGTCATATAGGTCAAGTGTCTGTCGTACCGGACACCTTTAGCGAAGTGCCGTGATTATGCGGAAAAAGTCGCGAAACTTTTGAAACATACAGCAGGTCCGGTGATTGTGGACACCCTCACGTCAACGGAGCGTTGCGAGAGTGGGTCGGCTGTCGCGCTGTTTTGAACAATGTTATCTGAGATAGTCGTAAAGGGGGAGGCAGGGGAAGTCACGCAGCAAACAACGGCTTGCCAGTGGCCAGCGGGCGATTGTCCAGTGAGGAGCGTTGAAGTAAGTAGGAGTTGAGACGAGCCATGGGTAAGAAAGACAATCGTCGCAATGACGTGAGCTCAGATCCCTTCTCAAGAAATAAAAAGACAGTTTATAAGTCGCTGGTTCATGAAGTTAGTGACGATGTGATTGACAAATGTCGCGGAACAGTGACGAAAGGCACGACATTGTGCTCGAACTGTGTGGGGTGGATCAGAAAGAAGGATGAAGAATATTTCCCGTATTTCGGTGCATTGTTCTAACTCGTTGTCCGGTGTACATATTTTTACACGCGCTGACAAATGCTTGCTTCCTTTAGCTTCAAGGAGATTAAAATCGGGCAAATATATCGTCAAAGAGGTAGTATTGATATAGTTCTAACTCGCTAGTGGGAAATGCTTGCTTAGGTCTGATGCAAACAAAAACGTATATTTGAATTGACGCGATAGGCGAGTTCTATACATGAACGAGGAAACCCACAATTGCTTTTTTGGCTTTCATCAGACTTCTGAGCACTGTTCCTATTGTATCACCATTTCGTCCCACTACATGTCCAATATGCTGTCGAAGCCCCAGCGACGAGTCATTGTCATCCTTTAAAGCACTGTGATGAGCTTTAACACGCAGCTGGACAGGGTTTAAGCATAATTGCCCGAGGAGGCTGGAAAACCCTTCATGGCAGAAAAATAACATCGGTGAGCGAGTTACTCGGGGAGAGAACTTCGAAAAGCGGTCCACGATGGTCACGCACTGACTGGCCTATATACTTACAAAATCCGAAATATATTTCTAAATAGTCATAACCTGCGGTCGCACCAGTTCAACTACATTGCAGACCTAGTTGTGCCATGAACACGTAATATAACCAGGGTTGTATGTTAAAGTCACTTCAGTAGATCATAGGTCACAGACCAAGGTCATATAAACATGATCGCTATTGTTGATCCCAGGGCTTGCGGTCACATGACGTTCCCTGGCAATACGTGTATGATGTTTTGACGTTACAGCTGAGGTCACTGAATACTAAGTTCCAGGACAGGTCAAAGACCGTGAGTCAAGGTCAAACTCATTGCTCGCCCATTAGTTGTTTCTTTGCAAGCTTCATCGTATGTATGAGGGAAAACGCACCAAATGGGGAAGCCGTAGTCATCGGTGACTTCTCAGAAAATTATACATGCATCGGGCAAAATGCTGCTCTATGGAAATATCTCCCGTTGTGGCATCATTGGTCAATTATCTTGATCAACCTTGACCTAAATATTCCACATAACAATCTGTATGTTCTCTCTATGACATTTTCCCGCTCAAAGTGCATTCGCGACTTTGTTTCGCACAATCACAGCATTTCGCTAAAAGTGTCCAGCGCTGCCTACATTTGAACTCTATGACCTGATTTGACCTTGGAAGATACTGGTCTAGGTTCATACAATTTAGCTCAAATAAAACATTCTACAGCCCTCACAAACTCCGAAATGCGTATTTTTCTAACCCACTTAATTTGCAGGATCTCAGGGGAGGCATTTCGGGACCCCTTCATTGCGTGTTGACGCCAGACCACCCTCCACTGTGCGTGTTAAAAACACAAGAAGATATAAGAAACGGATGTTCTAACCTGTTTTATTGGAAGGAGGAAAGTTCAATGTTCAATTTGAAACATTCCATTTTGAACAAAAAGTGTACCAGAAAATTTTGGGCATGACCTTAAGTCAAGGTCAAATCACAATTTTTTTAGAAGTAACCTAGGGTCAAACGGACTTCGGATTCGAGTTTTACGGCTCATTTTGGACAGGGAAATGTATCTTTAATGCATAGTTCATCCGTTTGTGTGGGTTTTATGGTCACCTAAAAATTGCACTGTAAGCAGATTTTCAAAAAATGCCTAAGGCAATAACTCTTAAAGTTTTACTCCGATCGAGCCAAAAGTCTCAGATTCGGCTTTAGGGCCCATGAGAACCCTATAAAGTCATTTTAAAGAAAATCAAAGAGGTACCGTGTAGATTTGCCTTTTGCCTGGTTGATTGGTGCTGGAATTGCCCTACTCTGGGAGCTTGTTGTCTTAACGCGCACCTCTACCTAATATCGTATCCTTACATCAGTCGAAGGATGATCTCAAATAGGTCATATATTTGAACCGTAATGGCAAAGCCTGATAATATCTCGTGGGAGTGACCGAAGACCCCTTCCCTACACTTTTATAATATTTTACTGTTGCCTTGTCTTACCTTTTTGGACTTTTTAGGTTTAACATTTATCATCCTTTAGCTTGTCTCTTTTGGCCCCCGGCATTTTCGTAGCCTTTCCCTTTTTTGGCTGGCATTGAGTTGTGTTTTAATCTTTTTGTATGAAGAGTAAGGGTTTTCAGGTGCATTTTAATAATTTCAGTTCATTTAAAATGATCTGCTTTACCGTGGTTTTAGGGTCTTGGGTCACTTAACGAGGCTTAACACGCGCATTGACGGGGGTCTGACGGAGGTGGGTACCCGCCTCCCCCACAAGATCTCGAGAACCACGCTAGATAGTGATAAACGGTAAACGGTGTTGGATAGCCCATTCAAATCTCTACAGAAAATATTTATATCATTTTTTGTCAGGTCACATTTAATTTCACTAGAGGTCAAGGCATGCCACCATAGGGATAACATGTAGACAAAGGTTTTAAGTCATTACATCTGAACTAGATAGAGAAATAAGATAAACTAGATAGATAGATAGAGAACTAGATAACTGATATAGAGCAAAACAATTCAATCCTCGCAGCAAGCCAAATTGAATTATCTATAATATGACCTTTCTAGGTCAAATAAGGTCAAATCTAGGATTTGACCTTACCTGAGATCAGTTCAAAGTCAAATAAGGTCAAAATGCATATTATAAGAACAGCAAAAATAAGGCAAACCTAATGCCGCTGAAATAAATATTTTACCACCATCCATTACTAAGCTATTTCGTTTAAACCATTTTCCCATGTATTGCCAATGGAGAGGTCATGGCTCGTACCTGACCGTAGGCCATTGATATAAAAAATACCAGAATAGATTTCGTAGAACTCAGTGGGTCCATTATGTGATGAGTTTCAATCAGATAGGTCAACCCAGTTCTGACTAATACTATCTTAAAATGTTTTGAGGTCAGATCACTTGACCTGCAATGGTGACCTGACCTGAGATGATCCAACCTTAAAATGTTGCTAAAAGTTGTAAAAATGATCAGAGAAAAGGTATAGTAAGACCGGGGCGCGTAACGCCGCCGTTTTTGTTATATCTCCAAAAATCTCGAGAGGGCGGGTACCCGCCCTCCGCGCTAATGCGCGTGTTGAGTTAAATATATACTCAGGGGAAAAATTGGTTAGAAAACAGAGACACGAACACAATTGAAAGAACGTAAGCCCTTGGAATAAATATCCATCTATAAATATCCTAGCAATTGCAGGAGGCTTCTGCGGCGCTGGGCTTTGTTTCCGCAGCCGGAGCTGCGGTGGTCGGCACAGAAGAGCGCTCTGTCTGCGGAGTGGCCGGCCGCGCGTGGACAAGTGCGCGGCGTCGATATCGACGGCAGCATCATCAGTCACCACAAAAACGCGCCGACAAGCTCAGTCGTCGATGTGAGCTCTTCAAATGAATGGTCGGAATTGAGTACAAAGAAAAGGCAAGCCAGTCGTTATGATGGCAGACTGGCTGTCCGATACTCAGTGAATGACTGGTCTGCGTGCTTGATTGAGGTGGTACGATGACGTGTGCTGACTGACTGGCTTTACGACACGCAGTGAATGACTGGTCTGCGTGCTTGATTGAGGTGGTACGATGACGTGTGCTGACTGACTGGCTTTACGACACTCAGTGAATGACTGGTCTGCGTGCTTGATTGAGGTCGCACGATCAGAGGTGCAGAAACTTGCCAACTCGGCTACCGGACTTTGTGACACATTTAAGAAAATTGAGGATTGATTGATTGATTATTGGGTTTTAGGGGCGCGCCAACCTGCGAGGTCATATAGCGCCCATAACACTTCTCTGCAGTCAAAGCTTATAAATTTGTCTGTCTTTAGGGGAAAGTAAAGTCTCGTTGATGTTTTTGGTTTTAGTGTATCGATGTTTCAGCGTTTCTTTTACGGAATTCAACATGTTTTACTTCACATTATCAACTCTAGTTTTACATTGGGAATAGTGCCACAGACATGGAAACACGGCATCGTTGTCCCAATACACAAGGGTGGTAGTACAGCAGATCCATCTAATTGGCGCCCCATCACAACACTGCCAGCGATCACAAAAGTAACCGAGCGACTTGTGCACACCCAGCTAATTACTTACTTTAATCAGAACTGTTTATTCTCAAACTCTCAACATGGCTATAGACGTAATCACTCTACCAGACTGCACTTACGGTTGTTACCGACAAAGTCTATCAGGCGATGGATAATGGTGAAATATCGATTCTTGTACTCCTAGACCTGTCAAAATGCTTTGACGTCATCAGTCACGACAAATTGCTACACAAATTTCAGACATACGGCGTTGAAGATCACTGGTTTGGCAACTACTTGAAAAACCACACCCAACAAGTCAAAATAAGGTCAGGAGGTAAAACAACGATGTCCCAAACGCTGCCTATTTCGAGCGGGATTTTTCAGGGTGGATCGCTCTCTTGCTTGATGTACTCAATTTTTGCCAACGAATTGAGCCTGTACACAGAAGCGTCGACAATAGTGCAGTTCGCTGATGACACTCAAATTCTCATATCTGGACGTATTCAAAATTTACCACAGATGATCCGTTCCTTAGAAACTGACCTGGCATCGCTACTAGACTGGTTTTCACAAAATTCACTCAAAATCAATGCATCAAAAACGCAAGTCTTGGTGATGGGTACCTCGGCTATGCTTAAGAGAGTACCAAAAGTAAGTATCCGCGTTGGCAACACCTCTGTCACAGAGTCCCGCGAAGTGAAAAACTTAGGCATTTACCTCGACAGCCACCTCACTTTCCAGCCCCACATCAATCATCTCACAGCTAAATGTACTGGGATTTTAATAGGCCTCACTCACGCACGACATGTAATCCCCACTTCTGTTCTGAAATTAGTAGTCGATGCCTTAGTCATCTCATCTATTCGCTACTGCATCTCTGTATACGGTACTTGTGGGTCGACGCAGCTTCACCGAGTGCAAAAGATTATTAACACGCGCATTGACGGGGGCGGGTACCCGCCCCCTCGGGTTTTTCGGAGACAGCAGAAAAACGCGGCGCGTAGCGCCGCCGTACTTGGTATACCTTTTCCCTCATCATTTTTACAACTTCTGTGAAAATTTTAAGGTTAGGTCATCTCAGGTCAGGTCACCAGTACAGGTCAAGTGACCCGACCTCAAAAAAAGTTTAAGATAGCATAAGTCGGAGCAGTGTGAACTTATCCGATTGAAACTCACATCACATAATGGCCCCACCGAGTTCTCTAAAATATGTTCCGGTATTTTTTATATCGATGACCTAAGGTCAGGTACGAGGCATGACCTCTCCATTGGAAATACATGGGAAAAATGGTTTTTACGGAATAACTCAGTAACAAATGGGGATAGAGCATTTATTTTAGCTGCATTAGACTCGCCTGGGCTTTGCAGTTCTAATGATATGCATTTTATATAATTTGACCCTGACCTGACCTCAGGTCAGGTCAAATCCTTGATTTGACCTAGCAAGGTCAAATTATATATCATTCGATTCGGCTTGCTAAGAGGATTCATATAGTTCAAGTCGTTTTGCTCTATCTTTACTTGTTCAGATTTCATGGCCGAAAAACTGAATTTACATGTTATCCCTATGACGGGCATGTTTTGACCTCTCGTGACCTTAAATGTGACCTGACAAAAAAATGGTTCAAATGTTTTCGATGGAGAAGTGGATGGGCAGTCCAACGCCGTTTACCGTTTTTCGCTACCTACCGTGGTTCTCGAGATCTTAGGGGGCGGGTACCCGCCCCCCCGTCAATGCGAAGGTGGCTCAGACCCCCGTCAATGCGCGTGTTAACTTCTGTGCTCGTATACTGTGCGGCAAAAGGAAATTCGACCACATTTCTGGCGATGTAGAGCGGCTGGGTTTCCTCACAGCGCCACAGCTCGTGTTGTACCACCAGTTGTGTCTCATGAGGAATGTGCTGTATACTGGTGAGCCACATGACCTGAAATCTCTTTTTACATTCTCTAACCACGATCATTATACGCGTCGACATACCCAACTCAGGCCACCACGTGCTAGGAGCACTGCTGGACAGAGAAGATTATGTTGTGCCTCTGCTGCCGCGTACAATTCCTTACCACCGGAATTACGCAACGCACTTAGTCTTGCCGCCTACAAAAGAGGTGTTAGAAATGCCGTGAGAGCCAGAGTGTGATAATTTTATTTGTGATGTATGTGTGGTCATTTTACCTTTTACCTGCATACCTTTATTGACGATAGGACGTGAAAAGCCTCGCATTGCTAGGACGTACCTGAATAAATTGAATCTGAATCTGAATCTGAATCTCGTCTACTAGTAAAGTCTCGTGAACTAATATTTACATTAAAGAGTGATTCTTTCACATCGTAGTTATGATTCTCACTGCACGGATGCATGGTCACAGATTCAAACAGGTTTACCGCGCCGGCAGGCGCCGGCGCGGGGCGCCGGGGCATCACTTCCGGCGCCCACCCCGCGCCAACGGACCCAGGGGCCCGGGGGCGCGGGGGCAGCCTAGACGCCGGACCCGAGCCCGACGTCTAACGGAGGCCCTCCCCGTCGCTCCGAGACTTGAAAGGCCCCGGAGCGAAAGGGAGGACTCGCCAAATCGGCGCCAGGCGCCTATCAGCGCGGTTGACTACCACAACACACGCTTTTAACCAGGATCAAATATTATCGTAAAGTCAATGTCTCTAAGATAGGACAGCACCCGTTCAACCATACTGGAGTCACGGCCGATCAATTCTAAAAGTGTGGACTCCTGCCGGTGCACGCCAAAATGCAAAGACCTGCGTCTAGCATATTCCGGGCATGAGACCAGCACGTGTCGGACCGACAGGGGCGCCGCACATCGCTGACATTGTGGTCGAGGTTCGCCGCATAACAGATATCGGTGAGTGGCCAGCGTGTGGCCAGTCCGCAATCGACACAACGCCACCTCCTCACGGCGGTTAGGCCGCAGCGAGGATGGCCACTCACCGATCTCAGGTTTGATAACTTTCAACTTGTTATTTATTATATTATTCCATTGTTCTTGCCATACACTGCGAAGGTGGGTACATATATATGGGTACAAATCTCTAGCGGGGATTCGTTGCGCACGCCTGCAGGGCCTACGGGAAGCACGTCGGGCCGCTGCGTCTGCCACTTCATTCAATTGTATTCCAACATGACTTGGGATCCAGCAGAGTGTTACATACTTTCCCAGTCTGGCAAGGCGAGTTAAGCGCAGGACAATGTTTAAAACAAGTCCATCACTTGGGTTGAAACCACTCACAGCTTGAATGCTGCTAAGGCTATCGGTGAAAATAACGTATTTCGTGGCATCACTAACTTCGATAAAGCATAGAGCCTTATCCAAGGCGGTGAGTTCAGAGGTGAAAACCGATGCAAAAGATGAAAGTGAGAAATTTCTTGTTACTGTATCCGTAACAAAAGCGCATCCCACTCCAACATCAGTTTTTGATCCGTCAGTGTAGAACGACACATGATCTGCATACTGTGCAATGTGTTCGAGCGCCAATTGTTTAAATTCAGTAGGGATAGTATCGGATTTGGTTTTCCCTGCGAGAGTCATGTCGGTTTTTGGGCAGATAAGTTCCCAAGGAGGGATGTCTGAAAGCTCGCTATGAGTCACAACACTCGGCCGGATACCACTTTCGGCCGAGAAACGTTGGACGCGTACGCCCAGTGGGATTCCTCTTTGCACGTTCACAAACAGCCGTAGCATGTTCCGCGAAAAAACTGCGTTATATGTTGGGTGTGACGGAGACTGAGCCAGCTTACAGGCGTAACGCTGCCCGAGCAGGCGCCGTCGCAATGCGAGAGGTGGTTCATTTGCTTCCACCAACAAGCTGGAGCACGGTGTTGTCCTAAACGCACCTGTGGCCACTCGGAGTGCACTATGGTGAATCGTATCTAAACAGCGTTTAGCTGATTCCGACGCAGAATCGTATACAAAACAGGCGTAATCCATCTTGGAACGAACAAGAGACCGATAGAGAATGAGAAGTGTCTTCCTGTCCGCTCCGTACGATAGACGAGATGCACATTTCAAGGCATTCAATGATTTAAAACACTTGTCACGTATATTCCTAATGTGTGCGTTGTATGTCAGCCGTTTATCAAACGTTACTCCGAGAAACTTTGCTGTCGGTTGGAAAGTGATAGTTTTACCGCGCAACGATACCATAGGTTCCGGACAGGTCCTGCGCCTGCGACAGAAATGGACACCAGCGGTTTTTTCGGTCGAAAAATATAATTCATTTTTACTACTCCAGCGTTCCAGATGGTTCACGGCCAGCTGGAGCTGACGGGAAAGTGCCGGCGTTGTTGAAGCTTTTGCCCATACTGCGATGTCGTCCACGAAAATGGATGCCTGAATGGAAGGTGGGAGTGAATGTGTGACGTCATTTATGGCCAGAGCGAAGAGGCAGATACTAGAGACGCTCCCCTGCGGAATGCCTTCTTCTTGATAAAAGGTGTTTGAGTATGTACCACCTACTCTGACACGGAACGTCCTATCAGTCAAAAAATTTTTCATAAAGAACCCCATCTGACCTCTGATACCACACTTATGCAACTTTAAAAGGATACCATGTCGCCACGCTGTATCATAAGCGGCAATGGCGTCAAAGAAGACGGCTCCCAGGTGACGCCTCTCTTTAAATGCAATTCGCACTGAGGTGTCAAGTGATACCAAGTGGTCCACCGTACTGCGGCCTCTACGAAACCCACACTGGTTGTTATTGATGATGCCCCGGCTTTCCAAATACCAAACGAGTCTTACATTCACCATTTTTTCGAACAACTTGCACATGCACGAGGTAAGCGAGATCGGCCTAAAGTGCAAAGGGTTCAATCCAGATTTACCAGGTTTAAGGATTGGTATCACTATAGCCTCCCCGCCACGCCGGTATAAATTCGCCGGACTCCCACATCATATTGAATGAGGCCAGCAGTACCCTGAGTGCGCTCTGCGATAGTGCTTTAAACATATCATTGTGAATTAAATCCGGGCCCTCGGCCACAGGGTGGAGCCCACGAATGGCTGCCGCTAGCTCATGCAAGGTAAAGGGCTTATTGTATGACAGTGTGCTGGTGGTTCCAAAATGTATACTTTTCTGTTCAGCTAGGGTTTTATATCGCATAAATGAGACATCCTCCCTAACTGAACTACAGCGCTGTGCAATCGCATTTCCTATACAGTCGGCTACTTCTGTTGGATTGAATATATTCCTACCACCAATCTGCAGAGTTGGTAGTGGTGTGGAGACCGACCTACCTTCGATACGGCGGATTTGACCAAACACTTGAGACAATGGCGTAAATCGATTCAGTTTACCTACGTATTCTCTCCAACATTTTCTCTTAGCTTGTTTTATTGTGCGCCTGCAGGCGGCTCGAGATTTCCGATACATATTTAAGTTTTGCTGAGTGGAATTTCGTTTAAACTGTCTGTAAGCGCGCCGCCGCTCTCGGACAGCGTCACGGCATTCCATGCTCCACCACGGTACCGGTGGTCGCCGAGGGTTTTTTGATGTTCGCGGTATACAAGCATAAGCAGCGTCTCGGAGGATAGCTGTAAATTGGTCGACTGTGAACGGTGTTTGGGTTGAAAAGGTTTCCAAATAGTCATCCACGAGGGAGCTAAATAAGGACATATCAGCATTTTTCATCTTCCAACGTTGCGGTCTCGTGCCTAAAACAGATGTGTTGTCACAAGTCACTAAAACAGGGAAATGGTCACTTCCCATGGGGTCACTGCACACAGCCCAGCTAAACAGAGCAGATAGCTCTGGGCTGCAAAGGCTAAGATCCAATGCCGATTCCCGACCGGATGGAATAGTAAGATGTGTTGGTGCTCCGGTGTTTAAAATACAAAGGCTCACACCCTGGATAAAATGATCGAGGTGCCGACCCCGAGAGTTAATATCTTCACACCCCCAAGCGGTGTGGTGAGCATTAAAGTCTCCCAAGAGAAGGATGGGCGGTGGTAGCTCAGATATAAGCAAATTTAGTTCACGAGTGGGCATGTCTACCCCAGGGGGTAGGTATATAGAGCAGAGCGAAATCTGCCTTCGAGCGATATATATACGTGCTGCCACGGCTTGCAGCCGTGTTTGGAGTGATATTTGCTTTGCTGGTATATAATTATTGATTGCGAGAAGAACACCACCGTGGGCGACTGGGTTACGTTGTAAATCCTTTCGAAATATTGAAAAACCTGTAAGGGAGAAAGGGATCTCAGCTGAGAGTTTAGTTTCTTGCAGGCATATAGCTGCCAGTCCCCTGGATCTTATAAAAGCCTGGAGATCCCCGGCGCTAGTGCGAATTCCACGACAGTTCCACTGCAGAAACGTGTTAATGATGGGGGTGGAAGTTAGGGTGAGCGCCTACCAGAGCAGCTACTTGCTATTTCCAGTATGGGCCTCCTTGCCCATAGGTTTTCTTTGGGGGCGCAGAGGGCACCCCACTTTGCCTGGGTCGAGACGATGCCCCAGGCCTAGATGTCCCTATTGATGCTGCTCGGGCTTTAGAAGGTTGTGGCTGGCCTGGAGGAGTCCCGGATGCCACACGTTTGGTGGGAGATCTTCCCCTAGTGCTATCCTCCCTCCGTGACCCCTCAAACTGCCTCCTGACAGCCGCAACCGACGTCGGCGGCGGTGGGGGTGGCGGAGGTGGCTGATTATCGGACAGAGGAGAAAAGGCAGGAGTAGAGGGCTGACCGTCAACAGAGATTTCAACGGGGGGCTGGACTGGGGACGGCAGTTGACGTCGCTTCCCACCCCTGCCCACCGTCGTCCAGCCCTCAGTCGCAGGAGGGGGGTCAGGCTCCGGTGTCGCCAAGGGCACCCTTTGCCTCGGAGTGGCGGGAGTCTCAGACGGGGTGTTGGGGGCAGGAGTGGTCCCCTGCTCTCCGCCCCACCCCCAGCCGGGGCCACGGGCGGCGGGGGAGGGGCGGGAGGGATGGGTGGAGGAGGTGCCGCCTCCGGCTGTGATGTCGGGGCGGCGGGCTGGCCAGAAATGACCAGCCCCATCCTCCCTGCCAGGCGGATAAAGTCCGCCAGGGTCAGGGAACGGATGACCTCCTCCGGGGTCATCCGCGGTGTCGGCGTCCTTGAAGACGCCGCTACGGTGGGTGCTGTACTACGTACTGCCTCTGCATAAGAACTCCGAGGGTGGGAGGCCTCGTAGGTATCCTTTGCAGCTCTGAATGGGATGCGCTTTGTAACCATAATGGAAAGTATTTCTTTTTCTGTCTTCATACGTGGACAATTTTTGTCGCCTGCTGAATGGGGTCCCTCACAGTTTATGCAAAACAGTTCTCGTGCATCGCATTCCCTTCCATCGTGCTCGCTTGTTCCGCATCGTTCACACACTTTCTTTCCTTTGCAGAATTTGGCTGTGTGTCCGTAGCGCTGGCAGGAGAAGCATCGCATTGGGTTGGGGACATAGGGTCTAACTCGGACTTTAACATAACCTACATTCACATCTGTTGGTAGGTCCACACTATCGAACGTCAATATCAAAGTATCTGTCTCCTCAAGGATCCCTCCTACTTTTCGTCGTACTCTCCTCGCTTCCACTACCCCGCTTTCCGTGAGTCCATCTACTATCTCCTCTTCAGAAACTCCTTTCAGATCAAAACATGTAATGACACCCTTTGAAAAGTTCTTAGTCTTGTGTGGTACGATAGTGACATACACAGTTACTACTTTCCTCTGGCCAGCCTCTCGCTTTGTGTATCTGAGTTCGGTTATATCAAGTGCACGCTGTGCGTCTGCAGAACTACTGAGCTCCACCTCCAGGACACCGTCCCGAAGGCAGCTACATCGCATCACCTTACCCAGTCGGTCGCATGCCTCCTTGCGTTGGAACGGTGAAAGTGACGATAGGGTGGAGTCCACACCCCGAATCATCACAACTCGTGGATGGGAGGGCTTCGGAGTGACCCTTTGAGAGCCGGCAGTTTCGTTCTCACCACCCCGATGGGGGAGGGGAGGGGAAGGGTTTGCGGTGTTGAGTGTATCCATGAGAAAGTTATTAAATTCAGCCAGTCACCTATTGGCATCTCCAATTGGCGCAGAGTGGTGGGGCCGAGGACGCTCCTTATAAACAACTGATATTCTGTGGAACTAAACTGTGTAGAAACTCAATATCGTGTTTATAGCAAAGTGACACAGTTAGAATACTTTGAGTGTGACCCACTTCTGTCTTTAGAGTGTACATTCCCGACAAAAGGCACTTAGCGTCGGGTCTGGTTGAGGGTGCACCCGTTCAGTCGCCATGTCTGACGGGGCGCGGTCAAACCCCGCTACACGGGGACAACTCAGGTCGAGGTCAGCACACGCCACGCCCGGTAGCTCGGTGGCCGAGTGGACAACGCGCTTGCATTGGATCGGCCGCATCTGGGCGAGCAGGGTTCGATTCCTGGTGGCTGCATCTATTGTATTCGTTTTCTGCGCAGTCACTGTTACACCTGCATTCGAAAATTGCGCTGCTTGCCCCTCCAATATCACCTGCGATGCCTGGCCTGCCGCATCACCAACGGGCATTTTACACATCTGGACTTCCGAGGCCCAACGCAGGTTGCGACTTAGATTACCGAGCCGCGCCTGGTGGCTGATGCTGCTGCTGACGATGTCCGGCAACATAGAATGCAACCCTGGACCTGCTCTCCGCGTGTACAGTCAAAACGTCAACAGCTTGAAAGGAAAGTTAGGCGTGCTGCGCACATACGCGGGTGAGCTGGCGGCCTATGATGCCGTATGTTTCGTCGAGACGAAAATGGCCCCTAACCTTCCAGCCGACTCCGAGCTACAGTCAGCCCTTCAAGACTATGCTTGGTTCAGGCGCGACCGCACTTCGCATGGAGGTGGAGTTGCATGCGCTGTGAAGACGTCGCTTTCACCTCTCCGTAGGACAGATCTTGAGACGGATTGCGAATCCCTTGTCATCCAGTTGGGATCTAGAACACATGTTTTCCTCGCCGTTTGTTACGGGCCTCCAGGCGAGTTTCTGGCAACGGAGAGGATAGCTAAGCTCCTGCGCGGGATCCACGCCAAGGGTCGGCCGTACCTGTTGACTGGGGACCTAAATCTGCCGGAGCTGACCTGGACCGGGGAGGGTGCCACATTTCAGAGGCACTCCCGCCGTGCTGTGACGTTCGTCGACGCGCTTGCCGAATGCGAGGCACAGCAGTCGGTGACGACTCCGACGCGAGGAGACAATATACTTGACCTGGTGGTATCTCGAGGTGGAGCCGTAGTGAGCGAGGTTGGCGACGGAATTTTCGGCTCCGATCACAAAGCAGTAGAGAGTAGCTTTATTGTCAACATTGGACCTGCGCCCCGACCCACTAGGTCCAAAGTGTATGATTATAAGCGTGCGGACTTTGCTGGGCTTCGCCAGGCCCTGAGGGCGCTGCCATGGAATATTCTGGACGGTTTAAATGTTAATGAGGCCGTCAATATGTACTATGACCTTGTGTTTGCTGCCATTTGTGATTATGTTCCTATGATCGAGTTGCGTCGGAAATATCCGCCCTGGTATGATCGGGCTGTGCGTGATCTCTTGCGGGATAAGGAGCTGGCCCAAAAACGTAAGAAAGCGAACCCAATCCAGGCGAACATTGAGGCTCATTCCAGAGCTAGAGCTGATTTTAACACGCGCATTGACGGGGGTCTGAGCCACCTTCGCATTGACGGGGGGGGCGGGTACCCGCCCCCTA
Organism: Lepas anatifera; assembly: GCA_034440635.1. Lineage (NCBI taxonomy): Eukaryota > Metazoa > Arthropoda > Thecostraca > Lepadidae > Lepas > Lepas anatifera. The sequence continues at coordinate 115,840 of JAOTON010000786.1, read as the reverse complement.
AGATCTCGAGAACCACGGTAGGTAGCGAAAAACGGTAAACGGCGTTGGGCTGCCCATCCACTTCTCCATCGAAAACATTTGAACCATTTTTTGTCAGGTCACATTTAAGGTCACGAGAGGTCAAAATATGCCCGTCATAGGGATAACATGTAAAATTCAGTTTTTCGGGCATTACATCTGAACAAGTAAAGATAGAGCAAAACGACTTGAACTATATGAATCCTCTTAGCAAGCCGAATCGAATGATGTATAATTTGACCTTGCTAGGTCAAATCAAGGATTTGACCTGACCTGAGGTCAGGTCAGGGTCAAATTATATAAAATGCATATCATTAGAACCGCAAAGCCCAGGCGAGTCTAATGCAGCTAAAATAAATGCTCTATCACCATCCGTTACTGAGTTATTCCGTAAAAACCATTTTTCCCATGTATTTCCAATGGAGAGGTCATGCGTCGTACCTGACCTTAGGTCATCGATATAAAAAATACCGGAACATATGTTAGAGAACTCGGTGGGGCCATTATGTGATATGAGTTTCAATCGGATAAGTTCACCCTGCTCCGACTTATGCTATCTTAAACTTTTTTTGAGGTCGGGTCACTTGACCTGTACTGGTGACCTGACCTGAGATGACCTAACCTTAAAATTTTCACAGAAGTTGTAAAAATGATGAGGGAAAAGGTATACCAAGTACGGCGGCGCTACGCGCCGCCGTTTTTCTACTGTCTCCGAAAAACCCGAGGGGGGGCGGGTACCCGCCCCCCGTCAATGCGCGTGTTAAGAGGCAGGCTGACCAAAGTTATAGGTCATACTTACTAGGTCTGATTCGTGATTTTAAAGATAACCCGAAGCGGTATTGGACATTTATTAGATCGCTCAAGTCGTGTGCCCAAGTATCTCCTGTGCTTGAATGGTGTGACCGGAAAGTGGCAGATGTGGTCGATCGGGCCAATGTGTTCAATGCGTGCTTTAAGAAAAAGTTTAGCGATCCGCATATCGGTCCATTGCCCGCGCCGCCTACTCTAAACGCCCCCGGCCTAACGCAGTTTGAGGTACCACAGGGTCGGGTGGCACAGCTCTTACGAGAGTTGAACCCTCACAAAGCTTGTGGTGCCGATGGCCTTAGTGCAAGAATCATGCGTGAATGTGCAGAAGAGCTTGCGACCCCTCTTGAGATTATATGTCGTCTGTCGGTGGGATCCGGGGTGTTCCCAGATACATGGAAGAAGGCCAACGTGATTCCAGTTTTCAAAAAGGGTTCAAAAAAACTTCCGGAAAATTACAGGCCTGTCTCTCTTTTGGCAATCAGTTCAAAAACTTTGGAGAAGGTAGTTTGCGAGAGCTTACTTCGAACTTGCCGGCCCGCGCTACCTGATTCTCAACACGGATTTCTTCCCAACCGTTCGTGCGTGACCAATTTGTCCTGTTTTATGGAACACTGCTGGACCTCACTGACAGAAGGATCGCAGACGGATGCCATTTACACGGATTATTCATCCGCCTTTACAAGTGTCAGCCACAGGCTTCTTTTATATAAGCTTAGGCACTCTTTTAATATCACCGGCCCTGCATATGACTGGATTGAATCCTACCTGAGCCAGCGTTCCCAGCGAGTCATTCTCGATGGGAAGTACTCTGACTGGGCCCCGGTAACATCCGGAGTTCCAGAAGGCAGCATTCTTGGCCCAATCCTCTTCACTTGTTACGTTGCTGACCTTCCAAGTCACATTAAAACATGCTCTCTGGCGTATGCCGATGATGTCAAAATTTTCCATAGAATTCAAGGCCCAGCAGACGTCGATTCTCTCCAGGCCGACCTGAACCGCTTAAGTGAGTGGTCAAAAACCTGGCTTCTCAAGCTCAATCCAGCCAAATGCGGGACCATCACATTTACTTTACGGACATCACCCATCATCTCTTCATACATTTTAGACGGACATCAGCTGGAACGCTGTTCTCACATTAGGGACTTAGGTGTAGTTCTCGACTCTAGGCTGACATTTGCTGAGCATGTAGACTCGGTTATGAGCAAGGCAAACCGAATGCTTGGCTTGCTGATGCGAAGCATTCAGGTGTCTTCCTGCGCACGCCTTCCGAGATTCAACCATTGTGCTGCTTTGTGTGCGTATAATGCTCACGTCAGATCACTCCTAGAGTACGGCAGTGTTATCTGGGCTGGTGCCGCAAACATTCACCTGTCCCGCCTTGAACGGCTGCAGCATCGCTTTTTAATGTGGTTAGCCGCCAGCACACATAGCCGATGTGCAATGGACTACGTGTCACCCCTAAATCATTTTCGCTGTTCTTCTATTAAAGCGAGGTTTATACAAGCCGACATAAGGTTCCTGCGTTCCGTCTTCAACGGCCGCCTGGACTGTAGTGAGCTGATGCCCATGTTCTCCCTCCTGACTCCCGGCCGACGCTCACGACACACTGGCTTGTTTAATGTGCCTCGTGGGCGAGTTAATGCCGTGCAGAATGGGTTCCAGATCAGGCTTCCGAAACTTGTAAATGATTTTCTGCGGCACACACCAGCAGAGGACTTTTTTCAGCCTACTCATTCTTTTCGATCGAGTGTGTTGCGGTATGCGAACAGCGTTGGCACGTACATGAGATAGTATGCTTACTTGCTATGTGCACTGTGTGATTGCGGATTTTTTTTGCTTTTTATTTAATTATTTTAGGATTTTTATGCTTTTAGATGCCTTTATAGTAGTATTTTTCATATCGTGGTCCATCTTCATATATTTTATTTTACGCCCACGTAGTTCATCATTTTTAGCAGCAGCAGCTTCCATGCGGAGGCTATCGTTGTATTTTATATATACATATACTTTTATACATTTTTAGAGTGCCTTTTTAAGCCATGGAGAGACTCTGTAATGCCATGTGTAGGATATGTGTGGGTGGTTGACTGTGGAAGCGTGCGAGTGTGGAGTGTGATCCCTTACGGAATGTTGAACGATTTTAACCAACGACTGCAACCATAAGTGGGCTCTGGCCTGTGGCTGTTCTTGTCTAATAAACAATAAACAGCCACGTGCGCCCCCTTCCGACGAGGGTGCTACGAGGCGAGACGACGCACGGGCTGGCTATACGGGGGAAACGCCGCCGTTACAGAGGGGGAGAGAGACTCACCAAACCCCCCTGCCCCAACGACGGTCCCCCCTTGCACCTAGCCTAGACGACCCCGGGCGGGGCCCGGACACCCCACCCTCCCCGGGTGAAGTTGGGACCTCACCCAAGGAGGGAGGGGCAGCCGAGCCCCACCAAAGACCGACAGACTTTTACAATGCTGCTTCTCTTGTCGATGCCCTCAAGAGTTCCCCGCCCTTGCGGAAATCCAGACCAAAGTAGAGTGTTGCTAGAGGACGACGAACGAACACAGCGCCTCCCTCAGCTCAGCTACCAGGACTCCTTCATCCCGGGGTACGGGTCGGTGCGCAGCTCACTTAAAAGACAGGCGCCCTCGCACGGCCTCATCGGAGCAGGCGACTACCACCTGCTCGTCACAACTGATTCCCGGCTGGTCCGAGAGAAGCGAGCCCCCCGGCCCGCAGGGCCGGCGATTAGAGGGATCCAATCGCCAGCCACACGAGCCGGAGGCCCACATACACCCAGACCATCCAGGAATCATAGGCACGTGCAAGGACGCCCATGATACTGGGATAATGTGGGTAACTGGGAAGTTATGAGTTGGAAAAGGAAGAGGGTCGGTCTGTGCTGTCCAGCCCAGACACGCGCCGCATGCGACCGAGGTGTCCACACTCCAAGACGAGCAAGAGTGCACACACCCCCGCCACCCGCGGAGACACGGGCCAGACAACGCAGACAGTGGGCAGGAGGGGTGTTTAGGAGTGGACAGAAAGGATACGGGTGGAAAGGCATGGAGAGACAAGGAAATAAGGAAAGAAGATGAAAAGGAACAAGGAGTTGGTGGGATTTGAATTTAGGAAGGCCAAGAAAGGATGAGGATGGCAGTTTCGATTTAGCCTCTCGCCCGAAGGCGGGAGGCGAAACCCATCCTGCCAACTGGGGTCGCGGGTGTCGTCACATCCCGTACCCAATTATCCATGTGCCGGACCAGTCAGCAGGTGCCAACTAGTCCAGCAGATGAAAATCGGTCCCCCTGCGGGGCCGAGCAAGGGGAGCCTCAACCCCCCAGGATCCTATCTACCAGTCGTCGGGGCATGGGCCGAAACACTGAAAGGAAGGATTCCGGCCCATGTGGGCGCTCTACACCCTTAAAACGGCAGCAGCACCTCAGAGATGAGGCTGCTAGTGCAAACTGAGCATCCGCAACAGAAATTAAACAAAGGAGTGGACAGAAACTAAATAAAATTAACTAAACAAGAGAACACAGGTAACCAGAAAACACGTCGCTGGAAAGGTGCTGGAAAGATCAGACCACAGCCAGCCACGGCACGACCGGGGAGACGGGAAAAAACTGGATAGGCAGGGAGTTTAGGACGGTAGGAATCAAGGAACGAAGATTTGTTAGGATTTGAAATAAGAAAGGCTCAGAAAGGATGAGGATGGCAGTTTCGATTTGGCCCCCTTACCCGAAGGCGGGGGTGAAACCCATCCTGCCAACTGGGGTCGCGGGTGTCGTCACATCCCGTACCCAATTATCCATGTGCCAGACAAGTCAGCAGGTGCCAACAAGTCCAGCAGATGAAAATCGGTCCCCTGCGGGGTAAGAAAATTGAGGTGCATAATTGTGACAAAATAGCGATCCTGACCGTATGCCTCAAGATCAAACCCCATATTTTCGAAATAGAGAATGAAGCGTGTAGGAAATATTTTAACTTAGCAGCTCTGTTCTTCAATTGCACAGCGTACCATTAGTAATACAATATTGGTACTGTGTTCAGTTTCTACTAAAACGAGGGACCCCCGCTGCAGAAAACCCGCAAACCGCTGTCACAGTTGCCAGATTTTAACATGCAGCCCAATGGTGCCGATTGTTAGTAGTTTGCAGAAAGTTGTCGCCTAGATAATGGAAATGTGACAGTCAATTTTTTCGAGAAATACACGGTTGGGGGCATATTTAAGGCATTAACGATAACGCAGATACTTTATCAAGTACTTCTCTGTCCATTTTTTCAGGTTAAATCATATTTACAGTTTGAGTGTCTTCGATTTATTGGCCCCTATTTCTTCGAATTTAGTATTAAGTACGCCTAAAAGCTACTAATAATAGTACTAAGTGAGTGAGAAAATACACATAGCTGGGCAGCAATTCTACTTAAACTGCGCAACAGCGACAAGACAAGTTAGAAATGTTTATGTGATGTAGAGCCTGCCAAAAATTTAAACAGGCTGGAAGCCACTTATTTTGAGGGCATATTCATTAGGTATATTTAAGATAAGTGCAGGCTAAAACTAGCTAGAATAAATATTGCTGCCCATGGCTAATCTAAGATGAATGTAGGCTATTGTAAGACTGATGCACTTTCCCATATCAAGCTTGGTTTTTCATTCCTTGGCCTGCTTGTGCCTTAGTTTATTTGTGCCCTAGATTGGTTAGATAGATTTGGAGCTGGAGGAAGTTGGGAGAGTTGGCGCCAGCAACAGGCTGGCAACAACAGTGATTCAGGTGAGTTTTCATGATCAAATTATCATATCAATATTGTACAGATAGAAAATGTGTGCTAATGCAGTCCTCCACAAAGTGTTAACACCCACACTGGAGAGGGGCCTGGAACTAACGTGCACTGGAGGGGGCCGAGTAGACCCCCTTCTTATCTCAGAAAATCACAGCAAATCTCAGAAAGAAATAGACTTCGAAAAACGCTGGTTGGGGGTGTGTTGCTTACTACCAGTGGTGGTAAGCAACGCACAGGACCTGAACTGCATGGAGTTAAAGCAGGATTTTGACTACACTGGATCTTTCTTTGGTATGTGAATTCCAATACCTCTGTACCTATTAGGGCAATAGACATAATTTTACATCTATGCAGGCTAGTTGCCTCAGAGTTTTTACTGCAAAAAGGAATGACCAGGCAGGTGATGATCGTGAGTGGGATGCAAATTTTAACCATTTGATGTGTTTATAAAAATGCTACCTAAGGTCCACTTTACCAACACATTTTAGGTAGATTCAAATACTATGTTGACATTGACATTTTCCCTTTTGTTGATATGTGAGATAGAAGTTTAGTGGGGGGGGAAGCTGTGGTTAGGGTTCCCAATTGTGTGTACATGTACGCTCCCATTAATAGGTATGTTCCCAATAATGACTATTTTCATGATAATTGCTACATGCAATCATGTGGAAAAGTACCATAATTGTAAACACTCCTTCCAAAAATGGAAACTTCTTCAAAAAGGAAATGCATGTCATTGGGGGAAACTGCAGTCAGAGTTGCCAATAATAGTTATGATCCTAATACTGGAAAAAATGACCCATAATTGGAAATTTTCCTTCCAAAAACAAAAACATGATCTATAAATGAAAACTTACTACTTCCATGCTGTAATGGTTTGGTGCTAGAACCTTGTCTGCTGCAAAAAGTAAGGGACAGGTAGAGGACATTCAGCATATTGGAAATAGTATTCAAGTATACAGTTATTATTTCCAGCTCTGTGTGACAGAGGAGGCATACGTCGCATTGAGTTTGTGACAGCCAGCATACTTTCTGCACCTCTGCGCACGATGACGTGTGCTGACTGACTGGCTGTCCGACACTCAGTGAATGACTGGTCTGCGTGCTCGATTGAGGTGGTACGATGACGTGTGCTGACTGACTGGCTTTACGACACTCAGTGAATGACTGGTCTGCGTGCTTGATTGAGGTGGTATGATGACGTGTGCTGACTGACTGGCTGTCCGACACTCAGTGAATGACTGGTCTGCGTGCTCGATTGAGGTGGTACGATGACGTGTGCTGACTGACTGGCTTTACGACACTCAGTGAATGACTGGTCTGCGTGCTTGATTGAGGTCGCACGATGACGTGTGCTGACTGACTGGCTGTCCGACACGCAGTGCATGACTGGTCTGCGTGCTCGATTGAGGTGGTACGATGACGTATGCTGACTGACTGGCTGTACGACACGCAGTGAATGACTGGTCTGCGTGCTTGATTGAGGTGGTACGATGACGTGTGCTGACTGACTGGCTTTACGACACTCAGTGAATGACTGGTCTGCGTGCTTGATTGAGGTCGCACGATGACGTGTGCTGACTGACTGGCTGTCCGACACGCAGTGAATGACTGGTCTGCGTGCTCGATTGAGGTGGTACGATGACGTATGCTGACTGACTGGCTGTCCGACACTCAGTGAATGACTGGTCTGCGTGCTTGATTGAGGTGGTACGATGACGTGTGCTGACTGACTGGCTGTCCGACACGCAGTGAATGACTGGTCTGCGTGCTTGATTGAGGTGGCATGATGACGTGTGCTGACTGACTGGCTGTACGACACTCAGTGAATGACTGGTCTGCGTGCTCGATTGAGGTGGTACGATGACGTATGCTGACTGACTGGCTTTACGACACTCAGTGAATGACTGGTCTGCGTGCTTGATTGAGGTGGTACGATGACGTGTGCTGACTGACTGGCTTTACGACACTCAGTGAATGACTGGTCTGCGTGCTTGATTGAGGTCGCACGATGACGTGTGCTGACTGACTGGCTGTCCGACACGCAGTGAATGACTGGTCTGCGTGCTCGATTGAGGTGGTACGATGACGTATGCTGACTGACTGGCTGTACGACACTCAGTGAATGACTGGTCTGCGTGCTTGATTGAGGTGGCACGATGACGTGTGCTGACTGACTGGCTTTACGACACTCAGTGAATGACTGGTCTGCGTGCTTGATTGAGGTCGCACGATGACGTGTGCTGACTGACTGGCTGTCCGACACGCAGTGAATGACTGGTCTGCGTGCTCGATTGAGGTGGTACGATGACGTGTGCTGACTGACTGGCTGTCCGACACGCAGTGAATGACTGGTCTGCGTGCTTGATTGAGGTCGCACGATGACGTATGCTGACTGACTGGCTCTACGACACTCAGTGAATGACTGGTCTGCGTGCTTGATTGAGGTCGCACGATGACGTGTGCTGACTGACTGGCTGACCGACATTCAGTGAATGACTGGTCTGCGTGCTCGATTGAGGTGGTACGATGACGTGTGCTGACTGACTGGCTGTCCGACACGCAGTGAATGACTGGTCTGCGTGCTTGATTGAGGTGGTACGATGACGTGTGCTGACTGACCGGCTGTCCGACACGCAGTGAATGACTGGCTTGCATGCTTGATTGAGGTAGTACGATGACATGTGCTGACTGACTGGCTGACCAACAGACTCAGTGAATGACTGGTCTGCGTGCTTGATTGAGGTGGTGCGATGACGTGGTAACTATGGCACCTCATAACTATGTACATACATACGTCGGTCTAAGATCTAAAGTGTATCGAAATATAGCGTTTTAGTCAAACATTGTTGGTGAAATCAAAGACCTCTCTAATTTCCCCCTCCACAGCATTTTTCTCCTATGTGGGTCATTCCAGGACAAATCGTCCCGGGAAGTTCACCATCACTCCTTAGATATCCACCAATTTTTTTTACATAAGGTGCCCTATAAAAAATCAAATTTTGAACCCATTTTCAGGTCCCAAGGTCGAAGAGGTGACCAGATAGAGGTCATCAAGGTTTCTAGGTGAACACAAACATTGATACAGAAATAATTTTGTATCTTAAAAGTGCCAATCGAAATTAATTAAAATGTATATCACTTCATAGCAGATTCAACGAACCATACAATGAAAATAAAAACTTTGACCCCACGTAAGGTTTTGACCTCGTTGCTTCGTAACATTCTCTTCAAATTAATATTTTTTTAAAAGCTCTATTTTCGTCTTTTACCGGGTGACCCTCAGGTTATAAGCTAATTAATTCTGGATGATTTTTTGTAACTCAGATTTAGTAACAGGTCACAGAGGTCATCACCTAGGGCAAAACGCGCAATGGAAGTACCTTTCGTGCGGATACGCTGCAACATGGCTAATATGGATGTCAAATGAAATCTGATCACTTACTATCACAGATCTCGTACCATTATTTGTGTCTTGAATTTGAAACGACCCTTTTCACCTGACTAAATGACCTAGCTTGAGCTTAAATGCCATTTAAAAGGAAAATATACAAATGGGTCATTCTAGGACACATCGGCCAGGTAGGCACCAAAACGTTCACCATGACCCCTCAGTTTTCCACCAAATTTTGTACCCAATATACCCTATAAAAAATACAAATGTGGGCTCATTATCAGGTCCCAAGGTCAAAGAGGTCACCAAATAGAGGACATCAAAGTTTCGAGGTCAACACAACCATTAAAGCAGACATAATTTTGTATCTTAAAAGTGGCTGATTGAAATTATTTAAAATAAATATCAGTAGATAGAAGATATAGCAGGCCGCATAGGAAAAATAAAGACTTTGACCTCAGGTCAGATTTTGACCTCCTGACCTGGTGACCTTTCCTTTAAGTTGATTTTTTTAAAACCTTTTTTCAATTTCGTCGACAGGATAGTCCTCAGGGTATAAGCTAGCCATTGGTGGGTGATTTTATTTGTAACTCAGATTAAGTAACAGGTCACAGAGGTCGTCACGTAGGGAAAAACGGTCACTGGAAGTACCTTTCGTGCGGGTAGATTACAACGTGGCTAATATTGATATCAAATGAAAGTTGATTACTTACTTACCACAGATTCAGTAATATTATTTGTGCCTTTGCATCTGAAACGAACCGTGTAACCTGACTAAATGGCCTAGCTTAACCTTAAATGTCACATGCTACAACATAGCTGACATGGATGTCGAATAAAAGCTTATCACTTACCTCCCACAGATTTAATTCCATCGTGTGTGATATGGACCTTAAAACGACCCTTGTAACCGGAAATGACCTAGTTTGACCTTAAATATCATTTAACCCTCGCCTTAGTGGGCGGGCGGAGTGTTTCACACCACCTCGGGGTTTTCCAGCAGCACGAAAAACGGCGCCGCCGTAATTGGTACCACTTATTCTTGATCAATTATACGTCTTTTCCCAAAATTTTAGGGTCGTTTCATCTCAGTTCAGGTCACCACTGCAGGTCAAGTGATCTCACCTCCAAAAATGTTTAAGAAAGCATAAGTAAGAACAGGGTTAATCTGTCCAATCGAAACCCATATTACACAATGGGCCCACCGAACGCAGCAAGAAGCGTTCCGTTAAATTTTGATATCGATGACCTACGGTCAGATACAGATACATTTACCTAACCTAACCTCTACATTGCAAATTTGTGGGTAAAACAGGAATTGGGCTGTAATTGTGTACATACAGCTTATCACGCACACCGCTGGGGGGCGAAGTTCGCCCCCTCCTGGTTTTCCCCAGATAGCTAAAAAACCAAGAGACACAGAACAACAAAACTTACGGTACCTTATTTCTGATCAATTTTACACATCTGACCAAACTTTTTAGTTAGAGTCATGTCAGATCAAGGAGCTATTTAGGGTCAAGTGACCCAACCTCAAAACCTAAAATTACGAGTTAGAAGCAGCGCCCAGGGAACATTAGCAAACCGATCAGTTTGAAACTTTCACAATATGATAAGGTCATTAGGGTCTACAAATCTGCTATCTTGGAATTTTGATATTATTGACCTAAGGTGGGTCAATTTTTTGGTCACCCCATTATAGACCTATGGTGAAAAATAGAATGGACTCGTTTTAAGTAAATACTGGATACATAAAGCTGAAAATCCTCAAACCGTCTATTCTTACCACGATCTTGACCATTAAGCTGAGTTTTTGAACATCTGACCTCTCAAAGGTCATGTCAGGTCACGGGGGCATAGAGTGATTACTTTGCCAATAACTTCTCACTGAATTGAGATAAAGCTCCCATTTTGCTTGCATTGTGCTTATATTGTCACGGGGAGTCGATTTATATGCAACATGACCATACCAGGTCACTTTGTGACCCTGACCTAGGTCGAGGTCAGGTCATTTTGACTATTTGACCTAGAAAGGTCATATTATACATCCTTAGATTTGCCGCGATGCGAGGAATCCAATGATGCATAAAGATTTGCTCTAGCTTTCCTCAGGGCAGATCTAGAGAGGGAAACGTACACTGCTCTGTTGTAAGCCTATGGAGCATTCTTTGACCTATGCTGACTTCAATATGGACCTGACATAAAAATTATTCGTATGAATTCTCTTCGTCTTGTCAAGAGCTTTCGAACGCCGCCCGTAATTTTCCTTTAGCTTTCGCGGGGAACGAGATACGGAGGGGGCGAAAAACGCCCCCCCAGCGGGGCGCGTCATGCAATGGACCCCAGCGGGGCGCGTGTTAAAATACCTTAGTATTCTCCAAATCGTACTACCTGGGCCCCTTTCAAGGTTCATGTTGCAATTTTTGACCTGTGACCTCTGAGAGGTCATCTGGACCACTTAAGCAGATTTTCGGACTTCGGTCAATAACTTTGCAGGAAATGATGATACAGCTTTTATTTTGATGCCATTATGCTTGGCTATTATTGCCAGTCGATAGATATGCATATTGATTATGCTTCACAAGGAAGTGACCTTGACCTGACCTCAGGTCAGGAAATTTTATTTTTTGATCCAGTATAGACATATTATACATCATTTTATTCGCCGTAACAAAAGAAAGCGAGTGGTGTTTACAAATTGATTCTAACTGAACTCTATCAGACGCTAGAGACCAGAAACTCGTCTCTGACATGTCACCTTCTTCGACCAGTCATGACCTCAGTATTGAACTGAGCCAAAAAGTGGCCAAATAGTTTCGTCATGAATTTCTATGAAGTATCCACCAGTGTTCGCTTTTTTGTGCTATCCCGCATAGGCGCCTAGTTTGAGGGGGTGTTCAAACACCCCCATACCATGGCGAATGTGACTCGGAGGCCAACCGGGACGGGTGTTAAATGAAAAATACGCAAATACGTCGGCACGGATTGATTTGATGGCTTAATAAGCTCATGGCGTTTCGGATATGCTGAGAGCATTGCTTGAAGTCATACCGATCTTGCGTGATACTTATGTATTGCCTTTTTTGACGTGCGCTATTTTCGTGATTTGACTGAAGGTAAGCTAAGAATTAAGGTCACGCGAGGTCGGTATGACTTTTTAGTTCTCTCATTATATCCGAGGCACCATGAACCCAATCGTTCGGGCGTGGTTTTTGGTTCATTTGGTCAACTCACGTGTGACGTCACTGGTTGATTTTTCGGCCGTAGCAGTTCCTGACTTTTGGAATTGCAGTCATTTGATAACATAAGAGTATGTTATTTTAAAATAACTGATTGCAAATAATTTTATTAAGAGTTATTACCAGGTGTCATACACAATTCTTATGACACAAGCCAAAATGGGTACAAAATAAAGGGCCCGACAAATCCCGAAATCAACGAATGAAAACACTGGCGCAGTGGTGGATACAAGGAGGGGGGTCAAGGGGGTTCAAGCCCGCACCCTCTATTAGGGACCCGCAGTTTTTTTAGTAGAAGCTATTTGTGGGTTAAGTGTGGTGGTGTTGAAGCCCCCTAGCCCCCTCCTTCCCATGGAAGTATGGATCCAACTCTGTCCTGGCAATTTTTCAGTCACTGTTAAGAGTGACATACACGAAAACCCCGTTTAGAATATCGGAATTTTAGGACAAGCTACGGATCATATATGATATTGCAAGAGCATCAAAGCAATGCAAGACTGGCACGAGGCCACCTACTAGGTGGTTAACTGGACAATTGCTTTAAGTAAATCGGCACAGATTTTACTTTTGTTTAACTTTTACTTTTGTTTTTAATTTAACTGTCTTTAATCCACGTCCGTGCAGACAAAGATACTGCTCTTGCGCTATGCGTTCCTTAGATGCACGGGCCAACGCCCCGCCCCCTGACCCCGGCCGCATCAACCGGGTCAGCCGTGGATCCAAGACTGCATTTTAGGGGAAGTGGTGTGGGATCCGCATATAGACCATAAGCATGGTGAGAAACATCATGATGATGAAATAAATCCCCCAAGCGCTTGGAAATGGGCCATTAAGTTTTGTTGCACTTTCCCGTCTCAATATAATACCACATTTGAGCAGGAAATGACCGTTCGACATATCTTTTATATATGGCGGTGTCCACCGTGATCTTGTTCCGTATTTCAGGTGAAACATGGTGGATGTACGATTTTGATAATGTTGTTGGAAACTCAACACCTTCATAAACACTGGAACACGATGCACAACATGTACCTCTGTCACGTTAGTATCAGATAAAACGACCTTTGACCGGTCAGGCACAGTTTAAATTGTGCACAAGCTGACATAAAAAGACCTATACACGCTCAGGCGCCTCCCATCACCCAATATTCCAATTTCATAAACCTCCGGTACGCTCATATCCCATCCCAACTAGAGCAAGAGCAGGTAATAATATAAATATTAGTGTGCATGTTGCGTGCAAGTAGTAACGTTGTGATAAAAAAACAGAATCTGCAATAACTTGGACAGTATGCTCAAAAACACTATTAACACTGAACATTTGTAGTCATGTTGAAAGCATGAACATACTGCACGAGGAAATCGGCCGCGCAAGCATTTGCCTCCCGTGCTCCCTGTTTCAATGGTGAATCAACCAAGTCCGTTTTCATATTTCTCTGGTTCGCTCCGTTCGAGTTGTCCCAGCCGGGAATCACTTTCTGTTCAGACGGCCTAGGATGCAGGACATCATCTACCATTTGGGGCCGCTGAAAATATTCTCTGACACTTCTGGGTACCATAACTTTGCAATTGCTGTATACACCTGGGCACCTACGTCCCCAATTTCACTCAACGCTTCATGGATTCCGAGGTATAATCAATGAATGCTCTGAATACACCTCATCCACAGTCTAGTCAGCCAGCGTCGTAACTCCAACCCAGAAAGTGCACACATTTTTATCGACTATTCAGATATCCCCAACAACGAAATGCGTAACGGAGGTCATTCGAGGATACCGCCTTTCAGCCATCCAGCTATCTAAACTGCACTCAATTATGAATCGTCGGAGAAGCGAAGTGACTATGAACCAGACAGAAGCTTACTTAGGGACCGCATATCCTGTAAAATAAGATATTTCCTTTATCCTTACTTCCCTTTTGGTACCAAATGAAACGATGTACACGGACGGATCAGCCACAAAGGGAACAGAAAATGGAGGGATCGACCAAGTCATCCGGGCGAATGACCGAGAATTGACGGGAACAAATGCTCCAGCTGGAAGCTCTACATCAAGCTACATTGCTGAGATGAATTCACTGAATGAAGCAGCGAAGTACATTGCGTGGTATTGTCCAGGTGTGAACAATACAATATCTGGATTAGGCGAAATAGCTCAACAAACTGGTATTCTGAGAAGGTATGTTTCGCCAAAGAATACACATTTTCAACTGCGCACTAGCGGACATGATGCCCCGTTTGGGCCGCTGCTCTACGGTTGGCTGAGCGGTGGACTCAGTGGACCAGTTTTCTGGCGATTCGGATGTCGAGACTAGGATGGTTTTCGCGCAGGGCCTCTATCAGGCGTCCCATGATGTTTGGCTGAAGGTCGGCCGTTTTCACCATCAGAAGATTGAACAGCAGCTCGAAGTCTGTCACGATGACCATCCAAAGCTGTGAGGGAACCATTAGTCCACCACAGCTTACAGTTCTGATCCAACTTGCTGGAACTGCGGAACAGTTAGGTGCAGTGGATGATGCTTTTCCTAGTGTAGCGTCGAGCATTTTACACTTAGCAGCCACGTGCCCCGCCACAAATGCTAAGCCTTCATGGGATAGGTTAGGCGCGTTCTGAGGCTCATTTTGTGAAGCTGTCTCCTCAAACGTGAAAACTGGCCGGGACTGTGCTTCAGGACTGGGGCACATTCCTGACATTTGAAAGTTGAAGCTCTAGAAACTTGGTCAGAAAACAGTCCAATGTCTCAACTGAATATGTTAAACATGCGTTGTGTTGTTTCGCGGCATATTTTAGAACTATTTACTTTTATATCTCATCATCCTACTTAAGTTTCTTTATGAGCTGTGAAATTAGAATGTTGAAGGGCGGAAGCCGCAACAGTTTTTCTGGATTCAGTGTGACTTACCATGTTACCATGGTCTCTTATTTTGAAATATTTTGCTTTCACTACGGCTTGGTATGGTGGTTTGTTGTATTCAATACGCAGTATTGGATGATGTGGTAACAGGGCTAGATGCAACACCATTTTCTTTAAATTGAAAGTTTTTCAAATACAGCTGTGCGTTCTGGCATGTACTTACCCTGGATGGCTCGATGACAGTTTTTGGCTCGGAATTACACCATCCCTGAGCCAGGGTTTCACGTCAGGTAGTAAGGTGGATTTAATTTTGAATGCTGGGTCAATATCAGTGAATGGTTGGAACAAATTCTTGCACAGTCAATGCCAAATGACTTCTTTCTGTCGCATCTTTTTGCCCATGCTGCTCTCTGAGTTAGATTTTTTGGGAATCTGAAGAAAATTACATACTTGTCCTTCGCGGTATTTCTGCAGGTGGCCACCGCACACCATAAAACCATTTCTAGAAATGAAAATATGTACTGTGAAAATAAATAAGAATTGACTACCTCTTTCTTTTCATGTTTTGAATGTTGTTTTCAGGTAGGTACAGTAGCGGAATCTCTACCATCAAGTATACTGTTGACGGTACTCCAGAAAGAAACATCTCCATAAACTCCCGATTCATTACTTTGAAGCATTTACGATATGCAGTCAGGCAGCAGGCTGGGGAATGCATTTCAGGTCCTTTGCAGATATGACGATACTTGCACGGCGATTTACGGTTACTTATCCCAAAAAAGGAGATTGCTGGCTAATGTTTTTAAAATGTTAATATCAGTAATGGATTGATGCCTTAACTTTGCATCAAAAATTCAAATCTGGACAGTATCAGCTTGCATTGAAAACGAACGCAATCTTTCCTAGAAAATGAACGAAATCCTTCAACAGAAATATATGAGATTGAATAGAAAATGTTGGCGAAAATACATATAAATCCTCTCTCCGAGTTCCTACCTACACTGCTTGCAAGCGATAAGACAAATTTTATGAAAACAAGCGGCGGCACCGGCGACCAGTTTCCATGGCGACGGCGGCAGCCAATCAGCAAAAAATCAACCAGTGACGTCACTGTCAATACACCGGCTGGCATAGGGAACTTAACATGGGATGACACGCCCCTGGTAACGATGTATATGCGTAATTTCCTGTTAAATGCCATTTAAGGTCCATGTAGGTCATTTACTCAGGTCGCAAATATAATTTTAGATCCAGGACATAAATTCTGGTACGAAATCTGTGGTAGGTAATTGATCAGCGTTCATTTGACATCCATGTCAGTCATGTTGTAGCGTAACCGCACGAATGATATTTTTAGTGAACGCCTTGCCCTAGGTGATGACCTCTGTGACCTCTTATTGGATCTGAGTTACAAAAAAATCACCCACCACTAGTTAGCTTATACCGTGAGGACCCTCCAATTTGAAGGTAAAAATTGAAAATAAGACTTTTAAAAATATTCTCAATGTAAAGAAACGGTCACGAGGTCAAGAGGTCAAAATCTGGCCTGAGGTCAAAGTTTTTATTTTTCTTACATGACCCGTTGTATCTACTCTACATTGATATCCATTTTACATGATTTCAATCAGCCACTTTTAAGATACAAAATTAGTTTTCCGTCGATGTTTGCGCTGACCCGGCAGCTTTGATGACCTCTATCTCGTGACCTCTTTGACCTTAGGACCTGAAAATGGGCTCAAATGTGTTTTGTGTAGAGGTCCTTGGGTACAAAATTTGGTGGAAATCAAAGGGTTGATGGTGAACTCGCCTGGACGATTTGTCCTGGAATGACCCAAATACGTCGTTGCCGATTTCATTTCATGGCTTGACAGGTTCATGGTGCTTCGGATATCTTACTTCGGATATGCATTAAGAAGTCATACCGGCCTCGGGTGACCTCACTTCGTGACCTAAAATGACCTCTCATCATTTTATTGCATTACACTTTAGACGAGACGCCTACCATTTAAGAGGCCATTTGGCCGCCAGTTTGTTGTTATCAAACGCTTCGCACATGCAAAGATCTAGTGGATTGAACGTGACATTTCCCTGTGGCAGAATTGGTCTTGAGTCTTATACGTTACAGCAATAAATGCCTGACCGACCTATGCAATTATAGATAACATCAAACGACAAAATTGGAACAGAAAAGTTCGTTACAACATCTGATATGCACATTATTTCATTCATCATTTTTCACTTCCACGCAAGCTTCAGCCCTGGACACTTCGAACACAGTGCTCGTCAGAGGACGACATAGGATACGCAGCAGCTGTTGTCCTGTTCAGCGGAACGATGCGATGAAATTTTACCGTGCCTTTTACCAGCCTGGTACCACGGAAGCGCTTTTCCAGCTTCTTGGCCATATTGGCTATAGCAGCACTCATCTAAAAAAAGAAAATAAATAACCTTATCCCTGAGGCTCATTTTGCAGTAAGCAAAAATGATTCAGCGCAGCAATGTATTCATTCACTGGTATTCTAAGACCCGCACGGTACACGGTACATTTGACGGAGCCACCGATACCATGACACACATTTTGTCTGTGATAAGTGGTGAAAAAGTACCACTCACGCACAAAGCCATAATTCGATGGTGACAGATATTCAAAAAGTTTTACGGGTTTTTAACCAGTCCGGCACAACCATCTGGGAATTTACAAGCGCCCCACTGGGGGGGGGCGAAATGCACCCCCTCCCTCCAGGTTTTCCCCAGATAACGCAAAAACGAAGAGACACAGAGCAACGAAACTTACATTACCTTATTCTACATTATCTGATCCGTTTTACGCATCTGACCAAATTTTTTAGGTCAGGTCATGTCAGGTCAAGGAGCTATCCTAGTTCAAGCGACCCGACCTCAAACCTACGATCACGAGTTTGAAGCAGCGCCTAAGGAACATCTGTAAACCGATCAGTTTGAAACATTTACAATATAATTAAGTCATTAGGGTCTACAAATCTGCAATTTTCGAATTTTTGTATTGTTGACCTAAAGTGGGGTCAATTTTTTATTCATCCTACTATAAGTCTATAGTGAGAAATTGAAAGCGCTCGTTTTCAGTGAGTAGTGGATATATAAAGCTAAAAATCATGAGACCGTGTAGTCTTACCACAATATTGACCATAAAATTGAGTTTTTGACCATCTGACCTCTCAAAGGTCATGTCAGGTCACAGGAGTATACAGTGATTGTTTTGCCAAAAACCATCACTGAATTGAGATAAAGCTCCTATTTTGCTTGCATTGTGCCTATATTGTTACGGGGAGTCGATTGATATGCAACATGACCATACCAGGTCACCCTGTGACCCTGAACTGGCTCGATGTCAGGTCATTTTCACAATTTGACCTACCAAGGTCATATTATACATCATTTGATTTGCCTCGATGAGAGGAATCCAATGATTCATAAATATTTTCTCTGGTTCCGCTGAGTAAAAATCTAGAGGGGGAAACGTACACTGCCCTGTTGTAAGCCTATGAAAGCTTCTTTGACCTATCCTGACCTCAATATGGACATAATATAAAAATAATTCTATAATTTCTCTTTATCTCGTCAAGAAATTTCGAACACCATCTGTAATTTTTATTTAGCTTTCTTGGGAAATGAGATACGGAGGGGGGCGAAATATGCCCCCAGCGGGTCGCTTAATGCCAGGGACCCCAGCGGGGCGCGTGTTAATGCAGTTTTTGGATGGCCGGGTGAAGTGTGTGAGGTGATGAACTAGTACTGAACTGGAACTAGTACTAGTACTGAAAGGTTGCGACTGCCACTGTAATATGCATGAGAAAATCAGAACTAAAGATGGCGAAAAGCGCAAGGTTTTCTGAAAAAAAACCGGAGAGAATGCACGGAGAAAATGCAAACAAATAAAGTCAAGGTCCAATTTTTGGGAGAAACGTCCCCCTCATTCACGATCAGGTGGAGAGCAGAAATAGAACGTTAAAAAACCATCCTCTTACCGCAACGCACGATAAAACCACAGTGCGAACGCCGCCGGCACTGCGCGCTCGGGGCTGGCCGCGGCCGCAAGCACCCAAGGGCCATGAACGGGAATGTGGCACCTTGGCAGCATCCAGGGATTTAGTGTAAATAGGGGTATATTTAGGCGGAAATCATGAAAACGTCCATGATTTCCTTGAAAAATGTACAATGAGCTCAATTAGGGTGAGAAATAAACCTCTGCTAGTGGCTGGCGTTATGATCTGGAAACTACTACCATATTCAATAGGCTTCACGGGCTTCTATTGGCTGATTACTTACCATGACGTCAGCGCTGTCGTCACACCAACAGCTGACAACTGTGGCCGCCTGGCTGGGGGTAGATTTGGGGTACATTTCAAATAGGTTATTAGCTTTTCTCCACAGAAATGGTGAGTTTCAAGACAAATGATATATTGAGTACCGGGGTTTCCGGCATGCTTTACAACTTGGCTATCTTAGTTAAAATCACGTTATAAAGGTGTTACATCCCCTTTAAGGGGGACGAGGCTGTTGACACACGTGTCAACATTCATTACCTTATAAGGCAATGAATAAATGCCGCGCAAGGTCGGTATGACTCCAAATAACGTTCCCAACATATCCGAAGCACCATGAATCTGTCAAACCTCGAAATGAAATCGGTAACGACGTATTCACGTACTTTTCTTTTAAATAACAATTTAGGTAAAGATGGCCATTTAGTCAGGTCGTTTCAGGTCCAAGGCACAAATAATGGTTCGAAGTCTGTGGTAGGTAAATGATCAGCTTTCATTGGACATCCATATTAGCCATGTTGTAGCGTATCCGTATGAAACGTACTCCCTAGGAGCATTTTACCCTAGGTGATGTTATTTGTAGCCTTTGTGGCCTTTGTGACCTGTTACGAAATCTGAGTTACAAAAAATCACCCACCACTGGTAAGCTTATACCCTGAGGACCCCAATAAAAATTGAAAATATGGTTTTTCAAAAATGATTAATCTAAAGAAAAGGTCACAAGGTCACGAGATCAAAGTTGTATTATTGTTATATGGGCCATTGTATTTTCTATCCATTGTAATCAACTTAGATCAGCCACTTCTAAGATAGAAAATTGTTTCTGTTTCAGTGTTTGCGTTGACCTCGAAATTTTGATGACCTTTCTCTGGTTATCTTTATGAACTTGGGACCTGGAAATGGACTCAAAGTTCTCTTTTATATACGGGACTTTGAGTACAAAATTTGGTGGAAATTCAAGGGGTCACGGTGAACGTTTCGGTGCCTAGTAGGATGATTTGCCATGGCATGACCCATATGTATAGCCTGGAGACGGTGACGTGATGCCGTAGAAACGCTGCAATAAGTAATTAATATGAATATCAATCAGAAACCTGATTTTTCAAACCGAAGCAAACGCAAGAAAAGTGATTCGAAGAATAAAAAAGATTCAAAAGAAACTAAAAAGCAAAGTTGGCTGTTACGTACAACAAAACATTATAGCTAAAGAGACAGCTGACCCGGGTTCAAAGCCCGGCGGCTTCCCTGAACAAGGGGCAAGCTGGCTCCCGAGAAACCCTTCCAACAGGGAAAAAGCTGGCGACGCCATATGACCCTGGCAGTTGGTGCGTCGATAAGCCCCAATGATTATTATAGCTAAAGAGATACCGTGTTATAAGATCGGTTTATTTTCCCCCTTATCCTAATCTTTTTTATTTTACTTCTTCACTTCAAAATTGATCTGCACAGTGTTTACAATGAGAAGTTTCGTAAAATACTTTCAACAGCATGAAAGCGATGTTCTCCGCGCTTTGGCTGGCGGGGCCGGGGGCGCCGGTGGAGCTTGCCTGCGCGGGGCCGGGGGTACCGGTGAAACTTGGCTGGCGGGGGTGGAGGCTTGACGTGGGTATAATGGATGACGCCGCTGCATTTATCCCGGCCACCAATATCACTCTTTGCTCGGCCACCCAGCCGCGCGCAGATGACAAAGAGTAAACGTAAGTGTATCAGGACGTGGTCGGCATGAGAGGAAGTGGGAATATTGCAGCTTTTGCCCTCAGTAATGGATATGCATTATTCGCTGGCGGCAGCGATAAGAGCCTCAGATAATGCAACTATTTTTGCTGCATTATGTGAAAATGCACACAAGCTCCTGGGATGACTGCAGCGGCGAATGTCTCCGAAAAAGCCAGTGAGTTCTGAAAAGCGCCAAAGCGTTTCTGAAGCATTATACGAGAATTTTCGTAGCTTTGCCTAGATGAAGAAGGTGCTAGAGTACATTGCAAATATTTTTCACGCGAATTTCTTTCATTACAATTTAGAGGCAAAGACAATGCAAACTTACATTTATTTTTTAGATGTAAAATAGTTATAGTGAACGTAGGTATTACGCAGAATTGAAAAAATAAGACTTAAGCTCTTATCATATAATAAAAACAATTCAAAAAGCTATGCAATATCTCGAAAACTACTTTTGCCAAACTGGGAGAGTAATTTCAAAGAATGTTCAAAGTGTTCAAAGAAATAATTTTATGTTCTGTCATATCTCTACAAGGAATACGTCGATCGCTCTAATTTTGAACGACAGTCTACATTCAATACTTCGAGCATAGTTGGGTCCCAATGGCGTCTGCAGAAAAAAAGAAACGCAATGGGGCATGGATATACGCGATAGGCAATGGAAGCTGATAGCCCCCTCCCGGAAAGCGGATGAGCCCCCTGTTGGGAAACTCGTGGGGTCTTCGGTCCGGGAGCCAATAGGACCCTAGCCAGGAAGTTAACCCTCGCCCCGGTGGGAGGGTGTTAGAACACCCCTTGGGATTTTCTGGCGGCTGGAAAAAAACGGCGGCGCGAAGCGCCGCCCTACTTGACACACCTTGTCCTTGATCAATTCAAACACTTTCTTAAAAATTTTAAGATTGGGTCATCTCGGGTCAGGTCACCAGTGCAGGTCAAGTGACCTCACTTCCAAAAATGTGTAAGGTGGCATAAGAAATGGGTTAATCTCTCGGATTGAAACTATGGGCCCTATTGAACATAATGGGTCCACCGAGTGCTACAACATTTACTCTAGTATTTTTCATATCGATGACCTATGGTCAAATACAGACCATGATGTCTCCATTGGAAATGTATGGGAAAAACAGAAATTGGGCTGTATTTGTGTAGATACAGCCTAGAATACCTTCATATTCTCCAAATCGTAGTATTCTGGGCCCCTTTCCAGGTTCATGCTGCAATTTTTGACCTGTGACCTCTGAGAGGTCATCTGGGGCTATTTAAGGCGTTTTCAGACTTAGGTCAATAACTTCGCATGGAATGATGATACAGCTTTTATTTTGATACCATTGCGTTTGGATTACAAGTCGATTCAGGGGCGCAAGTTTCCATATATTTGGGGGCTCGAGCCCCCCAATGCTCGGAGAAGCCCCCCAATGACCCGACGAGCCCCCCAATCCCAAGTTGCGGGCCCCTCCGGACAGAGCCGGGCCCCTGCCACGATTCCGGGCCCCAGTGGTCTACTTGGGCTAGCTTTGGCTGAGACCAGGCTCCCTGGCATGCTTGCGGGTGCCCTGTGGGCCATCCTTAACCTCGGTGTCCGCAACCGGGCCCCTAACGATATTTTCAGGCCCACTTTGACTGCAGCCGGGTCCCTAATTCCGGCAGTCTCGGGCCTCCTGTCATCCAACCGGGCCCTCTGTGATCCACCCGGGCCCCCTGTGGACTGCAACCGGGCCCCCTGTAATCCACCCGCGCCCCCTGTGACTGCAGCCGGGCCCCCTGTGATCTATCCGGCCCCCTGTGACTGCAACCGGGCCCCTCTTTGATCCATCCGCACCCCTGTGACTGCAAACGGGCCCCCTGTGATCCACCCGGGCCCCTGTGACTGCAACCGGGCCATCTGTGATCCAACCTGGGCCCCTGTGACTGCAACCGGGCCCTCTCTGATCCACCCGGCCCACCTGTGACTGCAACCGAGGCCCCTGTAATCTACCCGGGCTCCCTGTGATTACAACCGGGCCCCTATCATCCACCCGGGCCCCCTGTGACTGGGATCGGACCATCTGTGATCAACCCGGGCCCCCTGTAATTACAAATGGGGCCCCCTGTGATTCACCCGGGCCCCCTGTGACTCCATCCGGCCCCCCTGTGACTGCAACCGGGCCATCTATGATCCACCCGGGCCCCCTGTGACTGAAACCGGGCCCCCTGTCATCCACCCGGGCCCCCTGTGACTGCAACTGGGCTATCTGTGATCCACCCGGGGCCCCTGTGACTGCAACCGGGCCACCTATGATCCACCCAGGCCCCCTGTGACTGCAACCGGGCCCCATGTGGTCCACTCGGGCCCCCTGTAATTACAACCGGGCCCCTATGATCCAACCGGGCCCCCTGCGACTGCAACCGGGCCCCCTGTGATACACCCGGGCCCCCTTTGACTGCAACCGGGCCATCTGTGATCCACCTGGGGCCCTGTGACTGCAACCAGGCACTCTGTGACTGCAACCGGGCCCCCTTTGATCCACCCGGGCCCCCTGTGACTGCAATCGGGCCCCCTGTAATCCACCTGGGGCCCCCTGTGATCTACCCGGGGCCCCATGTGATCCATCCTGGCCCCCTGTAATCCACTCGGGCCCTCTTTGACTGCAACCGGGCCCCCTGAGATCCACCCGGGCCCCCTGTGACTGCAAACGGATTCCCTGTGGTCCAACCGGGCCACCTGTGACTGAAACCGGGCCCCCTGTCATCCACCCGGGCCCCCTGTCATCCACCCGGGCCCCCTGTGACTGCAACTGGGCCATCTGTGATCCACCGAGGCCCCTGTGACTGCAACCGGGCCCCCTATGATTCACTCAGGGCCCCCTGTGACTGCGACCGGGCCCCCTGTGATCCCCCGGGCCCCCTGTGACTGCAACTGGACCCCCTGTGATTACAACCAGGCCAGTTAAGATCCACCCGGGCCATCTGTGATCCACCCGGGTCCCCTGTGACTGCAACCGGGCCCTCTGTGAGCCATCCGGCCCCCTGTGACTGCAACCGGGCTCCCTGTAATCCACCCGGCCCCCTGTGACTGCAACCGGGCCCTCTGTGATACACCCGGGCCCCTGGGACTGCAACCGGGCCATCTGTGATCCACTCGGGGCCCCTGTGACTGCAACCATGCACTATGTGACTGCAACCGGGCCCCCTGTGACTGCAACCGGGCCCTTTTTTATCCACCCGGGCCCACTATGATCTACCCGGGCCCCCTGTGACTGCAATCGGGCCCCCTGTAATCCACCTGGGGCCCCCTGTGATCCACCCGGGCCCCATGTGATCCATCCTGGGCCCCCTGTGATCCACACGGGCCCTCTTTGACTGCAACTGTGCCCCCTGAGATCCACCCGAGCCCCCTGTGACTGCAAACAGATTCCCTGTGGTCCAACCGGGCCACCTGTGACTGCGAATTCACCCGGCCCCCTGTTATCCACCCGGGCCCCTGTGACTGCAACCGGGCCCTCTGTGATCCGCCCGAGCCCCTGTCACCGCAACCGGGCGCCTGTGATCCACCCGGGCCCCTGTGACTGCAAGCGGGCTCCCTGTGGTCCAGGAGGCGCGGGTCCTCTAATGCCACGGACGGGCCCTTGCCATGAGTGCGGGGCCCCGTGGTCTATCTGGGCTTGCTGTGGCTGCGGTCGGGCTCCCTGGCATGCTTGCCTGGCATGCTCGCTTGGGTGCAGTCCCCTTTAGGGCCACCCATAATCGCTGTGTCCGCAAACGGGCCCCTAACGATATTCTCAGGCCCATTTTGACTGCATCCGGGGCCCTATTTCTGACAGTCTCGGGACCTTTTTGGTTCCTCTGTGACTGCAACCGGGCTCCTTGTATTCTGCCTTGGCCCCTTTTAGTCTGCCCGGGGCCTTTGTAGTTGGTCTGGGCTTTTTGTAGTGTGCCTGGGTCCTGTGTGGTCCGCCCGGGTCCCTGTGGTCTGCCCGCGCCCCTTGTGGGCGGTCTGGGCTCCTTTTAGTCTGCCTGGGCCCTCTGTGGTCTGCTCGGGCCCCCTGTGGTCTACCCAGCCCCCTGCAGTCTGCCCAGCCCCTTGCAATTTGCCCGGGTCCCTATGGTTTGTCCGTGTCCCTGTGGTCTGCAAGGAACCACAGCACTAGCGGATCCAGGGGTAAAAGGTAAAATCGGGGGATTTGATGCCCTCCCCAAATCCCCCGATTTTACCGATTTTTACGGATTTTCTTCAAACAAAAACCATATGTTTTTCACGATTTGGGGCCCCGTTGCCCCCTCCCCCCCACCGTCGGCCTGAATCCGCCCCTGATTCCACTCCTCCCACTTCGCTGTATCCGGGAACCCGTGCTATAATTTCAGGCTCCCTGTGGGCTACCCAGGCCTCCTCTGGCTCTAGCCGGGCTCCGTGCCTTGCTTACGACCCCCCGTAGTTCACCCCCCCCCCACCGTGCGCAGCCGGGCCCCTTCCGATAAGTACTGGTTTAATTCATTGACATGTTTGTTATTTTGGCATCTTTCCGCCGGCACTACTTTTCTTCATTGATATATTCTAGGCATTTTTGTCAGAAATGTGCATGAAGTTTTCCATTTTTGTTTGTTCAAGTGGAATTTTAAATACAGACAAATTTAAGCCTCTTAAATTTGTCTGTCAAAAAGTGTATCATATCTTGTCGTCAAATCCGGGTCAAATAATGTGCGTCCACCGGCGAATGGTAGCCTCTTAATTTCCCGGGATTGTCAGCGCAGCGCGAAGGAATCTAAGGCATGCTCCTGGCTCTCTTGTCGCATTCGCCGAGGTGAATGATTTGCACAAAGTTTGCCTTGAACAGTAAAATTGGCATGCGTATGATTCAATCGGCTTGTGTCTACTCTGGAAAAGTTTCGTTAGGCTCTGATTTGGATTTTACGTTTGGGCTTTTCGTGTCAATCCAAATCGTGCTCCGATGCGCAGTGTTGAATGGCAAGTGAAGTGGTTGTTTGCTATTAGCTCCTGTCGGGCTAAATCCTCAATGAGTGATGATCCCCTGTCCGGCTCCCCTGATGGCTAAATACCAAGACTTGGATAATCTTTTGCCCCCTATGGCCGCCAGTGACGTATCTAGAATTTGAGTAAGGGTAGGGGCAAAGCCTCAGGGGACAGGGCGGCACTTAGTCACCCGAAGGGCGCACTTTTCACCCAAAGGGCGACCAATCGTCGCATCCTGGGGAGGGGAGGGTTTGGGGGAAGCATTTCGTCCTCAGAGGCTCTTGGGTTTAAGGGGTGGCTGCCCCATTTGCCCCCCCTGGTGGCCACCCCATTCGCCCCGCCCCCTGGTGGCTGCAGCCGGGTCTCTACTCCCAGTAGTTAATACCCTGTGGATGCAGACGGGCCTGCCATGGATGCGGTTCGTGTAACTGCAACCAGCCTCTGCCATGCTTGCCATGCGGGCCCCTGTGGTATCCCGGGCCCCTATTGGTCTGACCGGGCCCCCTGTGGCCTGTCCGGGCCCCTGTGGTCTGCCCGGGCCCCAGTGTGCAAAGTATGGCATTTTCGACGAGATCTCGTCGGTGTGAGTGCCCTTGGAGACAGGAGCGAGTGGTGCGAATTTTATCAGCCTGGTGCGAATTTGCAAGACTGGTGCGAGGAAGTTGACACTGAAAACTAAAAAAAATAATGACTGAATAGTTAGGAAGACACAGGAGGGACCTTATAAAAAGTCCTTAACTAACTAATAAGAGAGGTAGTATTGCATCGTGTGGGTAGGAATGTGTGCGTTTTTCTCCCTGGTATATGGGGCATTCCAGGACAAAACGACCAAAAATATTTCAATTTGACACCACCATGTCTAGAAAAAATCTGAAACTTTGTCTCCGGGGTAGTTTTGGGCCAGAAACACGCCTGTGAGAATCTTAGCCCCCTCCGACCAACGGTGACCGAGTTATAGCCTGAGGCACTTTCGGGAGGTCACGTTGTAGACTCATCTTTGATGCTTCATAACTCAACAACGCATCACCTGATTAACAAGTTTTGTATATCATTGAACTCGTCTTGAATTATAGTTTATTTTGAAAAAAGAAAATGTTAAAATTTGAAAATTTTTGACTTTTAATTTGTTTGACCTTTTCCTTTTTGACCTATCTTGACCTTTTCCCAGTTGAAATTGCCCTTTTAGACACCTCAAAAATGTTTCTTCATAAAATATCTTTCGATAGCAAAAATAAAAAAATGCGTTCTTGCTATAAGTTCCGAATATTTAGCACCTAAGGTAGGTATGTACACGGTTTTTGACCATTGCGGTAGTACAGCCTTATGTTTAACGCCGCAAATATAGCGATTGCTTTTGTAATCGGTCGCTGGAAATCATACTCCATTGTCTTTACGAAATTTTAATCGTACAAGTATCCGAATTTATGACAATTAACACGCGCCCACCCGAGGGGGTGGGCAAGCGGCCTCCTCAGGTCTCTACAGGTAGTAAACAAATACCTTCGCGCAGCGCCACCGTACTCCATCTACCTCTAACACAACATTTTGCAACTTCTGGAAAAATAATTTAGGTCAACTAGGAGGTGGTAGGTACCGTAAATGCTGAAGGCCAGCAGGCAACTCAGTGGTGAGGGGGTGACCTGAGGTAGACGGTCGTCGTTATGCCTTGTGGGACTTTCAACTTTGTTTCCTTGATTAACACTTTATCGTGGGAGTTGCTCGTTTGGGTGGTGGGAACAGGGTCTCCGTAAAAAGTCCCTTGATGACTCTAGTGAGACACCTACTCCTAAAACCGCCTCCTTGCCGCACCGGTAGCTCAGTTGGTAGAGCGTTGGGCTCCGGCCTGCGGCTCAGAAGCATGCAGTGGCAGTGCATGTCCAGGCTTGGGGTCGGTTCCGCTGAGACGCTCCGGCGCTCAATAGCTTACCCGACGTACAGGTCGGCTGGCAACTGACTGGTGAGAGTGTGACCTGAGCGGGGCGGCCGTCCCTGTGCTGTGTGGGACGTTAAACGTTGGCTTCTAAAATCAACCCTTCATTGTGGGAGTTGCTCGTTCGGATGGTGGGGTCGGGGTCTCCGTGACAAGTCCATTGATGACTTTAGTGAGACCCCGACTCCAACAATCGAACTGAGAACAACTTGTACAAAATGTATAAAAAACTGAACTGGCAACAACTTGGGCAATATTTATAAGCAGAAAAACTGCAGCCATTAAAAGTGATAAAAAGGGATTCCTTGTTTCGAGGGAGACGAGGGCAAATGAACTTATTAATAATGAACCTTTCAGCCTTAAACGAAAATTTACAAAGAT
This sequence comes from Lepas anatifera, assembly GCA_034440635.1. Taxonomy (NCBI): domain Eukaryota; kingdom Metazoa; phylum Arthropoda; class Thecostraca; family Lepadidae; genus Lepas; species Lepas anatifera. The sequence continues at coordinate 87,465 of JAOTON010000786.1, read as the reverse complement.
GTCGCGACCTTATCAATAATTGAAACAAGTATAACTTATCCTATGAGCACCACTAACTCACACAATTACATCGTTCCCGGAGATGGAAAATAGTATCGATGCAAGCTGATCCAGTGCAGCACACATATGTTTGAGAGGATTCATGCAATGTAAACAAACGTGTCTGAAAGGCTTTCATTCCCAAAAAGTAATTTGAATCTGCTCATATATTCGACAAAATGTCCTGAAATTGTAACGCATTCGACTTGGTCGCTTGAACAGGTTGCCTCATGATATTTTTACAAGGTGATCATTTCATAGCTGACACGGATCCGAGAATCCCAGATAAATAATGACACAGTGCACTGGGAGTGATGCCGCTAAATAGCCAGTTTTAATCATTACCGAATATGTTACATACAATCGTTTGGTCGTGTCGCCTTTGAGGTTGCTCAAGGTCACAGTATTTCTTACGGGAACTAAGTGGAAACCTAAATTTTGTGGCATAATAGGTGACAGAGAAGAGCCGTAGAAAGAAAAGTTCTGCACCATTGGAACACTCTTGTTGAGCCCAAACGGATTATGTATCTTATAATATTGCCTAGTCAAATGTCAAAATTAACCTGCTTTGACCTAGAGCCAGGCTTAGGTCTGTATGGTAAAAAGAATATTAATCAAACTGCAGAGGCAAGTCAGACACGACAATGTAAAAATACAACCTCCATCGCAATTCTCGACAATTGTCAATTCTCGCAAGTTATCAAAATTTACCAATCGCCCCATGCATTTCTAATGGAAAGATCATGACCTTTGCCCTGCTCCCGGTTATCGATATAGAAATCCTGCTACGAAAAATTATCTTGCTAGGCGATCTTACTATGTAATGCGATTCTAACCACGATAGGCTAAATTTGATATGATTTATGCACCTCCCAAAGTTTGAGGTTAGGTCTCTTGACCTGGGTTGGCGGTCTGACCTGGTATGACCCAGACCTAAAATTTTGCCAGAAGCTGCAGAAATTTCGAGTTAGAGGTACATGAAGTACGGTGGCGCTGCGCGAAGGTGGTTTTTTACTACCTGTGGAAACCTGAGGAGGCCGGTTGCCCACCCCCTCGGGTGGGCGCGTGTTAATTGTCATAAATTCGGATACTTGTACGATTAAAATTTCGTAAAGACAATAGAGTATGATTTCCAACGACCGATTACAAAAGCAATCGCTATATTTGCGGCGTTAAACATAAGGCTGTACTACCGCAATGGTCAAAAACCGTGTACATACCTACCTTAGGTGCTAAATATTCGGAACTTATAGCAAGAACGCATTTTTTTATTTTTGCTATCGAAAGATATTTTATGAAGAAACATTTTTGAGGTGTCTAAAAGGGCAATTTCAACTGGGAAAAGGTCAAGCTAGGTCAAAAAGGAAAAGGTCAAACAAATTAAAAGTCAAAAATTTTCAAATTTTAACATTTTCTTTTTTCAAAATAAACTATAATTCAAGACGAGTTCAATGATATACAAAACTTGTTAATCAGGTGATGCGTTGTTGAGTTATGAAGCATCAAAGATGAGTCTACAACGTGACCTCCCGAAAGTGCCTCGGGCTATAACTCGGTCACCGTTGGTCGGAGGGGGCTGAGATTCTCACAGGCGTGTTTCTGGCCCAAAACTACCCCGGAGACAAAGTTTCAGATTTTTTCTAGACATGGTGGTGTCAAGCCTTGGTCGATCTGTCCTGGAATGCCCCATATGGCAGATTGGTGCGATTTTTTTAGGCTGGTGGTGCGATAATTTTGGATGGCTGGTGCGACTCGTCTGGCCTGCTGCCATACTTTGCAGATTGGCTGGGTCCCATTTGGTCTGCACGGACCCCTTGTCTGCTAGTGCCCATTTTGTTCTGATCGAGCCCCTTGTGGTCTGCCCGGGCTTCCTGTAGTTTTCCCGGAACCCTTTTGGTCTGTCTGGGCCTCTGTGTGGCCTCTGCGGACCCCCTTTGTCCGTTCGGGGCCCCTTTTGTCTGCGCGGGCCCTCTGTGGTTTGCCCGGGCCCCTCCCAGTCTGCAAAGTATGGCACTTTTGGCGAGATCTCGTGGTGCGGACACCCTTCAGGTGGTTCGAACTTTGGAGCAAACAAATGCCCACTTTTGCTGTATGGTGCGAGGGAGCTCAAATCAAACAGCCACAGAGGTCTGAGAAGGGAGAAACTGGTAAAAACATCGAAATTTCCAGGTCAGTGAAATTTCTCACCAATGCTTGGTGTGAATTTTAGGCTGCTGGTGGTGCGAAAAATCTACAAGGCTGGTGCGGACTCGTCGGGTCTGCTGCCATACTTTCTAGACTGGGGCCCTCTGTGGCTAGCCCAGCCCCTGTGTTCTGCTCGGGTCCCTGTGGTCTGCCCGGGTCCTTTCATCTGTCCAGGCCCCGTGTGGTCTGCCCGGGCCCGCTGCCCAGCCAGCAATTCCGACCGGGCCCAGAGCGGGCTGGGCCGGGCTCTGCCCGAGCCCTAAGACTCATAGCTGAGCCACATAGACTCGGGCTGAGCCCGACATTAGGTCGGTGGATGACAACTTGCCCGAGCGGTAGAGCCCGGTCTTGCTTAACCATGGGTTCTGCCCAGGCGCAGCGGAGCCGAACCTGGTCTGAGCCCATGTACGCGGGCTCTGCCCAGTCAAAGCCCAGCATATATCGGGCAGAGTCCAGCCAAATTGCTGGCTGTGTGTGGTCTGCTCGGGCCCCTTTTGGGCTTACCGGCGTCCTATGGTTTCTGGGTTCCTGTGGTCTGCCCGGCCCCTTTGGTGTGCTCAGGCCCTATGTGGTCTGTCTGAGCCCCTTGTGGTCTAAGAATATCGTGCAGAAACTGAAGCTGTTGTGTTAGTCGCGTATTTGCAGGAGTTCCTTATTTGTGAGCAGTTTCGTTTATACTGTCCGGTGCACAAAAGCGTAAAACAAAGAACATTCAATACCGAGGGGCTGCTCTGGCAAAACTACCCAAACTTTGTTCATTTTTCAGGTAACCTATCAATCTAGAATCGTCTTGCTAATTTTGCAAACTGTTATAAAATGACCCCGATCATATTTGCATTTAATATCTAGCAACGTACGCGTCCACTTAAAGTAGTTCATATCACTACTATTTTTGGTACTTTGCAAGCTACGTTCATTTATCGACCGCAAAAAATTAAAACCCCAATTTAAAACTAACTCGGAAAAGTGCAATGTGTATAGTTTCCAGCAAAACGGTAAAGTAAGGTTTTAATTCCAATGCTTCTTTTCCTGATCATTATCTTCCTCGGCCAGCCCACCAGCCGGATCCCGTTTGCTAAAAGACCCTCCAGCATCCATCCCTCCTGCGTCGTCCGGGGCTGATCCCGTTGTATCTCCGGAGGAGAGCATCCGCGTGGACGACGAAGACGGTAAGTAGGCACCTACTTGTCCAATATCCTTGCATAGTTTGGCAGCTCGTTCAAAAGATTGGGTCTTCTGACTACTTTTTGGGCTAAATAGTGCAAATCAGGAACAGTGACGAATAGCGCGCTAAAAATTGTTATTTAACCTTTGCAGTCAGTTTTCGACAACAAACGGTCGAAAATACGTTTTTTTCGGTCACATTTTCATTAAAAAAATACGGGCCCCCCCATCATGTACGGGCCCCCTTTCGAGCCGGGTGCCCCCCAATCGAAAACATAAAGTTGCGCCCCTGAGTCGATTGATATGCATGTTGACTATGGTAGGTTAAACAGTGACCTTGACCTGACCTGAAGCCAGGTCATTTTTGTGTTTTGACCTAGTAGGGTCATATTATCTATCATTCGATTCGCCGTGACAAAAGGAAGCGAGCAGTGCCTAAAAATCATTCTAGCTCAACTCTTTCAGATGCTAGAGCCCAAAAATTCTACTCAAAATGCCACTTTCTCTGACCTGACATTACCTCAATATTGACCTGAACCCAAAAATGACTGACAGTTTCATCATGAATTTGCATGAGCTATCCACCGGCGTTCCCGTCTTTTTCACTATCCCGCATAGGGGCCGAGTTCGAGGGGAGTGTTCAAACACCAGGGTGAAGGTAGCTCGGAGGCCCACCGGAGCGAGGGTTAATAAGGTGACCAACCGCGAAGCTGGTGGGCTCCAAGATGGGAGGCTGGGGACCGACGTCGAGGAGCTGGTGGGGTCCCCAGTCAGAAAACTGGCGGGGGCAACGGTGATGGAGCTGGTGGGCCCTTACAGGAAGTCGGGTGGGCTTTCCAGCCGGGAAGCTGATTGGATCCTCAACTGATAATCTTGCACCCTGATATTCAACTGATCACCTTGCGCCCAACTGATAAGATCAGCCCCCAATCGGGAAAATGGCGGGGTTCCAAGCCGGAAAACTAGTGGGCTCCCTAAAAGTGGGCTGGTGGGTGGGCCCCAGCCAAGAGCTGATGTGGCCCACCAAAGAAAATGGTGGAGCCCCACAGTGAAAAAAGTCCATTCGTCAGCTTACATTGGTCAATAAAATTTAACTTTTATCGTGGATCCGATATAAAATAGTTCGTTTCTAGGGTAATTTGTGGCGCTGTCTGGCAGCAGAAATGCCGGATCAGATCAGAATTTTGAGATCTGTGTGTCGTCTTTGTGCAAGTTTTCTTGGGATCAGTGACATTGACAGTGCAAAACCCAACAGGTCTAGGAAAATGAACGTTTAGGTGTTTGTGGAGGCTAGGGTATTCTACCTTAAACCCGATTTTCATAGACCTAGGTCAATATATTCAAGGTAAAACGAGGCCATATAGGTCAAATTCTGTACGTGAAGGGTAGCCATTGGGAAATGCCGTGATTATGCGATGAGAAGCCGGATATGGAGAGAAAGTGGCCTGAAGTAACAGAGGAAAGGTCGGAGGCAATGTTCTCTGAAACTTTTAGGCCAAGGTCGTTCAAGGCCACTGACCTTTGACGTCAAAATATTCCATTTTGCCTATAACGTACTGGAACTAGCACTATGGCAACCGTCGAGCGGAAAATAAGGTTTGACCTTGACCTTGCCTTGCCTTGCCTTTGTCTTGAACCTGCGACCTTGAGCTCAAGATTGAGTGACCTAGCGTATGACTTCATAGCATGATATTCTCTTTATATTAGGCGGCATCATCCGACCAAAGGCACTAAGGTCAATGATCTTGAAATGATGGTATGACCTTGACCTTTGACTTTTTACTTACACTCGACCTTTAACACGCGCCCCGCTGGGGTCCCTTGCATGACGCGCCCCGCTGGGGGGGGCGTTTTTCGCCCCCCTCCGTATCTTGTTCCCCACGAAAGCTGAAGGAAAATTACGGACGGTGTTAGAAAGCTCTTGAGAAGACGAAGAGAAATTATAAGAATAATTTTTATGGCATGTCAATATTGAGGTCAGCATAGGTCAAAGAATTCTCCATAGGCTTACAACAGAGCAGTGTACGTTGCCCTCTCTAGATCTGTCCTCAGGGAAGCTAGAATCTTTATGCCAAGTCTTTATGCATCATTGGATTCCTTGCATCGCAGCGAATCGAATGATGTGTAATATGACCTTGCTTGGTCAAATGGTCAAAATTACCTGACCTCGACTTAGGTCAGGGTCACAGAGTGACCTGGTATGGTCATGTTGCATATCAATAGACTCCCCGTGACAATATAAGCACAATGCAAGCAAAATGGGAGCTTTATCTCAATTCAGTGAGAAGTTATTGGCAAAAAATCAATCTCTGCTCCCGTGACCTGATATGACCTTTGAGAGGTCAGATGCTCAAAAACTCAACTTTGTAGTCAAGATCGTAGTAAGAATAGACAGTTTAAGGATTTTCAACCTTATCTACCCAGTATTTCCTGAAAACGAGTCCATTCTATTTTTCACCATAGACTTATAATTGGGTGACCAAAAAATTGACCCCACCTTAGGTCACCAATATAAAAATTCCGAGATAGCAGATTTGTAGACCCTAATGACCTTATTATATTGTAGAAGTTTCAAACTGATCGGTTTGCTAATGTTCCCTGGGCGCTGCTTCAAACTCGTAATTTTAGGTTTTGAGGTCGGGTCACTTGACCCTGAATAACTCCTTGACTTGACATGACCTTAACTAAAAAATTTGGTCAGATGTGTAAAATTGATCAGGGATAAGGTACCGTAAGTTTCGTTGTTCTGCGTCTCCTCGTTTTTGAGCTATCTGGGAAAAACCAGGAGGGGGCGAATTTCACCCCCAGCGGGGCGCGTGTTAAGGGAGGTGACTCTGACATAAAATCCTCATCATATAATGTTGCGACGTCACCTCTCGGTCTACAATACCGGCGAGCTTGTGCGACCGAGCGCAAACCTTGTTCAATGTACAATGTTCATACACTTGAATGCGAAGTAGTCTTTCGTTGCAATAAATTCACATGTACCTGTATTGATAAGCTGCATTGTCTGGGTGCAGATAATCCAGATTCTTGACATCCTTGATCTATATTTTCCACAAAAGGCTAGGCTGATGACGGTGTGTGGAAAGTGTAGGAGCTATACAACAGGTATGCTCTGGAGAAGAAACCAGGTCCGATGGCAAAAAACGGTTACTAAATTTGAAATCAGGGGTATCGAAATAGGCAGAAACAGGTGTTCACGTGCCGGATCCATTTTGGCTGTTGACCAGTGTTATCAGCCGACCGGGCCACCCGTCAGCTAGTGATAAGAACACCATTTTACAGGGCCTTTGCTGGAGGAACCTCAAGCAACGTTGTGTGCTCCGCCCATTGGGATCCTCCAAACATGTGGAGAAATGGTCTTGCTCTCCCCCGAATCCCCCACCACTGCAGTAGAGGCTTCTTGACTGCCTCGTCATGCACGACTTTGACAATGTTGTCACCTTGTTCAATGTTTGAAATGATAATAATCATCACTATCGAAGTTTAAGAGCGCCTCAACTACTAAGGTCATTTTGCGCCCATGATATAGCCAAAATATGTCAGCTTATCCCACGTCCCACGGGGGGCATCGATGGGGCGAAGGTGGCGAACCTTCCCCCTCTAACTCCGAAAACATGGAAGTTAGCGCAAATCTGCGAAGTGCATTAGAAAGCTCGTGTGAATTCAATACGAAATCATTTCATATGTTTGAGCGCTCAGGTCAATGGCTTGACCTCCAGAGGTCAAGTTAAGTCACGATAGGCTATTTTCACTAAAATATGCAATGCTTAAGACAACTGGGCATAACTCTTATGCCATTAGAGCTATTGAGGTCTGGTAAATTAAATTTCATAGGAAAATTCCAGACATTTTTTCTGCTATGTGGAACCTAATGAACTTCCGCAAGTGGTTGGGCCTCCAGAGGTCATCTCGTGTCCTAATATGACCTAAGTTCACGAAAGGTCAGAAAGTGACCTTACCGTAAAGCAAATGAAAGTCAGTGACGAGACATACACGATGATGTTTTATTCAGCGCTCTAGCTTAATTAGGTAAAAAATCATTGTCGAAATACTGTTTTTGACCCCAGGTGACTTTGGATGACCTTGGATGGGTCAAACGGAAAATATATCCCCTGGGATCCGTGAAAGGGTGTCGAAGAACGCTTTTGAGCAGCCTGAGTATTTTCAATAGTTTTTTTACTTTAAGATCAAAAGGCAGCTTTTCCCCATGCTTTTACAGTGGGAGACGTCACCTCGTGACCTGACCTCAGTTCACGAAATCGGAAATTCCCGGATATACACCTTGTAAACCCTGGAGGGGTCATGAAGTGTATGAAGTTTCAAATCGATCGACTAAGAAATGTAGCTCTTATAGAGCTCAAAAGTTTAAGTGAGTCACCTTGGCTGACCTCGCCTGGTGACCTGACCTTGGGTGAACCGGGGGAAAAATTTCAGGCATGGTGCGAAAATGATGGGGTGAGAGAAAGAGCCCTCAATTGCACTAAGAGAAAAAGAACTCCCTTTTGGAGTTGAGTGGAGTTGAGAGAGAGAGAGAGAGAGAGAGAGAGAGAGAGAGAGAGAGAGAGAGAGAGAGAGAGAGAGAGAGAGAGAGAGAGAGAGAGAGAGAGAGAGAGAGAGAGAGAGAGAGAGAGAGAGAGAGAGAGAGAGAGAGAGAGAGAGAGAGAGAGAGAGAGAGAGAGAGAGAGAGAGAGAGAGAGAGAGAGAGAGAGAGAGAGAGAGAGAGAGAGAGAGCAGTGAATATAATTTCCTTGCATAGTGTTGAACATTTGCAAGGTCAAATTAGGTTGGTGCATAGTTCAATTGACCAAGCAAAGCCATGAATAACAACTAAAAAATTGTTGATGAGTTGTCTAACGTCTCATCATATATTTCTAGACATGGTTGCAGGACTGAAGTCTAACCAGCCCCAGGCGCGCTGCTGGCCAACCGTGACGCAGCACATCTCACGGCAGGATATTGTGGATTTACCTCCCTCCTATCGGCTTATGCTGATGCCACGAGGGTTGGCCAGAATTTACTTGGTGAATACAAGGCTGGGCTTTTAAGGAACAGCGCTAAAGTGTCGAGGATGTAACAGAGCCTAAGATGCAACAGAGACTCGACCCTGGAGGTATTTCGTGGTGAGGTCCTATAGGCAGGCCAGCGTTGCATAAAGTTTGCAGCAGTTTTCGTTCTCGCATCTGGTTTGATGCATTTTTAGCCGCTGATTACGAATATTGGTCAGAAATGCAGAAATTCGAATATTTTTCCCGCGCTCGGCCGTTGATAGTTTCCCCTATTGTCAAATTTTGGACACACTAAGACTTAATATTGCAGCCGGTGGTATACGGCCAAATAATTGGTACTGATGCCGACAAAATTATAACTCTGCATCAAATAACGGCAAAATACAAAGCTGTGGGGGTCCCGCCATCGGTTCAAAAGTGGGGGGCCGGGCAATTTGTTCAGGCCCTCCTCCAGCTTGGGCAAGAAATGGGGCCCCTACTCCGAACACGCATGCCCCTCATATGGATCAGCACAGGATGGTTTTTGCAAAGCTACCACATGTTGTTCTGTGGCATGCTAGCGAAATAGGAGAACCCAGGTTCCGGAGCGTCACAAACAAAAATGAATAACAAATTAACACGCGCCCCGCTGGGGGCGAAATTCGCCCCTTCCTGGTTTTTCCCAGATAGCTCAAAAACGAAGAGACGCAGAACAATGAAACTTACGGTACCTTATCCCTGATCAATTTTACACACCTGACTAAATTTTTGAGTTAAGGTCGTGTCAGGTCAAGGAGCTATTCAGGGTCAAGCAAGCCGACCTCAAAACCTAAAATTACGAGTTTGAAGCAGCGCCCAGGGAACATTAGCAAACCGATCAGTTTGAAACTTCCACAATATGATAAGGCCATTAGGGTCTACAAATCTACTATCTCGGAATTTTTATATTGGTGACCTAAGGTGGGGTCAATTTTTTGGTCACCCCACTATAAGTCTGTGGTGAAAAATAGAATGGACTCGTTTACAGGAAATACTGGATAGATAAGGCTGAAACAAACTGTCCATTCTTTCCACGATCTTGACCATAAAGTTGAGTTTTTGAGCATCTGACCTCTCAAAGGTCATATCAGATCACGGGAGCAGAGAGTGGTTGTTTTGCCAATAACTTCTCACTGAATTGAGAATTGATATGCAACATGACCATACCAGGTCACTCTGTGACCCTGACCTAAGTCGAGGTCAGGTTATTTTGGCTATTTGACCTAGCCAGGTCATATTATACATCATTTGATTCGCCGCGATGAGAGGAATCTAATGATGCATAAAGATTTGCTCTAGCTCCCCTGAGGGCAGATCTAGAGAGCGAAACGTTCACTGTTTTGTTGTAAGCCTATGGAACATTATTTGACCTATGCTGACCTCAATATTGACCTGACATAATTTTTTTTATAAATTCTTTTTGTCTTGTCAAGAGCTTTCGAACACCGCCCGTAATTTTCCTTTAGTTTCGCGGGGAACGAGATACGGAGGGGGGGCAAAAACGCCCCCCCAGCGGGGCGCATCATGCAAGGGACCCCAGCGGGGCGCGTGTGAATGAACATAACAAATTACTTCACTCGATTTTCGATGTATCATGAAACGCCAAATAAAGCTGCTTAAACATTTGACTACAATTCTTTTCATTTTGGGAATGGAATGAAAATATCGCTTTCAGAGGTGGGCGGTCCTCTACTTTAGTCCGCTACTACGCTACTGCGCAACTTGCGGACTCTCTAAATGGTAGCGGAGTAGCGGTAGCGACTTCTCTACCAAAAAACTAGCGGAGTAGTGGGTAGCGGACTCTAGAAAATTAAAAGCGCTACCGCTACCAGCAGCTTTTTAAGCGTATCCTAAATTCAAAATATTAGGCACGCAAAACAAGGTCTATGCCAACGAGGGGATTCATGTGTGAATTTGGAGTAGAAACGTCCTCAAAAGTAGCATAGTTAATTGATTTACAGGGGCTGCAATGGAGGCCAACATGGTGAAAGAGTAAATATATATCAAGCAAGTCCTCTGAAGGCCATTGACTTCGTGGCCTCAGTATATTTTTTGTTGTTTTAACCCTCGCCCCACCGGGGGCCATCGATGCCCCTAAGGTTTTTTCGAGATAACAGAAAAACGACGAAACGCAGCACCGTGGTTGAGGGCTCTATCTCTCACCTCATCATTTTTCCACCATCCCTGAAAATTTTTATTCCAGGCCACCCAAGGTCAGGTCACCAGGCGAGGTCAACCAAGGTCACCTCACTTCAACTTTGAAGCTCTATAAGAGCTACATTTCTAAGTTAATCGATTTGAAACTTGCTACACTTCATGACCCTTCCAGGTTCTACAACGTGTATAGCTGGGATTTTTCTATTTCGTGACCTGAGATCAGGTCACGAGGCGACCTCTCCCATTGGAAAAGCATGGGGAAAAGCTGTCTCATGATCTAAAAGCCACAAAAATTATTGCAAATACTCAGACTGCTCAGAACAGCGTTTTTGGACACCCTTTCACGGATCCCAGAGGTCATATTTGCCCTTTGATTTTTCAAGGTCATCCAAGGTCACCAGGGGTCAAAAACAGTATTTTTGACAGCAATTTTTGACCTAATTAAGCTAGAGCGCTGAAACAAACACCATCGTGTTGGCCTTCTCCCTGGCTTTCATTTGATATACAACAAGGTCACTTTCTGACCTTTCGTGACCTCAGGTCATATTAGGTCACGAGGTGACCTCTGGAGGTCAAACCACTGGCGGGAGGTCCAACGAAAAGAGAAGATTGTGTGAATGATTGTGTTGGTGCATGCTTTAGGCATGGAGTGAACTTTGGCTCTAATATACAAATAAAAGTTGGCTGTCTGTGGAATCATTTAGATCGACCTGGACATTTTCGGAGTAGCGCTTTGGTAGCGCTTTATACTAAGAAGTAGCGGTAGCGGAGTAGCGGAGTAGCGGGTAGCACTTTCGTGTTTTCAAAAAAAGTAGCGGAGTAGCGGTAGCGGTTTCACGTTACCAAGGTAGCGGAAGTAGCGGTAGCGGTTTAAAGAAATTGGTAGCGGCGCCCACTTCTGGTCGCTTTTTCTTAGAATGGGTCCCAAGACCTGCGATCAGCATTTGTCGCTACTGTTAAATATACATGGATACAAAAACATGTCAATAACTTTCATCTAAAGTGCACGCTCCATACGTTGCCGCGCTTTAGCTTGCACTCGTCAGCTCCTGTTCAATTCTTATCAACATATGGTGGTAGCCAATCGTCTTTTTCGTTCCCGGAGACAGGGGCGTAGGAACGGTTTGAAAAGGGGGGCCAACCTTAGAGGGAGCCCACCTCAAGGGGCTCCCAGCCCAGGGGGCCCATCATTATGAGCAATTTTAGATAGGTCGTTTGGTTTTAATGAGGCACGCATGCACACTAGGTTTTTAATATATGATAAACTGAGAAGTTAAATTTTGCCCTATGATTTGGAGGTTAGGGGAGACCGGGGCTAGTTGCAGCCAGGGGCATGTTGAGCCACTCGCGATAACTCCACTGTTTCTGGAGAGATAACGCTGTAATCACAGCAGTACATGCGCGTAACCGCTTTCCATTTTTCAGCCGGAAACCGTCGTGGTATCTGGTCGGTAGCGGTTTGGAGACAGAAAAACCTGTTTGTTTCATAGCAAAGTGAATTTTAATTTTTCCAAAAAATTTGTAATAACACGGTTGATATTAGAGAGAAAGGTTAGTCCTACTAAATGAGATGAATGCAGGTATTTACGCCTTATTTAGGCCGAAAGCTATGGGAACTGATCACTCACTTTCTGCGTCAGCTGCCTCCGGAGTTGCGGCGGGGTCTCGGGGTGAGTTGAGCCACGAGGGTGTTGGGGTATGTTGAGCCATGATCAACGCGCCCCGGAGAAAAACAACAAGGGATGCCTCAACTTGCTCCCGAAACTAAAGGGGCACGATGGTGTAGTGGATAGCACGCACACTTTCCATGCGGCCGACCCGTGTTCAAGACCTGACAGCTTCCCTGATCAAAGAGCAAGCTGGCTGCCGAGAAACCTTCCAACAGGGAAACAATTGGCGGCGCTATATGGCCCTGACAGTTGTCACGTAGAATTTCTGCTATCGGGTCAACTCAGTGGCCAGGGGAGAAAGGCTTCTGATTTTCCCGTTTATTTTCAAAACACTAAAGCGATTTAATGTCTCATTACCCGCCCCCTAACCTGCTACTGGGCCCACCAATTATGGAGAAGAGCTTCCAGCGCTTGTCTTGGGCCCTCCTCTTCCATTAAAGCCCCTTCAACTCTAGGGGATGCAGGGGCCCTGGCCTTTCCCCAAAACGTTCAAATTGTACCCACTATTGGCCGATTTTTTTCCTTTTCTCAAATAAACACTGCTCCGTGATTCTGCCCAAACTTCCAGCAGGGCCCAGCCACTGGCGGACGCAGGAGCACCGTTTGGGGCGGAGGCCAACTCGGAAAAATAGTAAAAACAGCATTTTTTAAGAAAATTGGCCAAAATTTCGCCATTTGGGAGGCAAGGCCCTTTCCCCCCCTCATGATCTGCTAGTGGGCCCAGGACGTCAGGTAGTCCCTCTGGGCCTTTACCCGATCTCCAGCGGACACCGGCCCAACTGACAGATCGACTTGCGCAGAGCCCTCAGGAGGTTCTTGAAATGTCAAGAAGTCTGTTGAACATCTCAGTGCCTGAAAATTCATCAGGGTCCAGCATGCCTGGATCGTCAACGAGAGCCCCTAGTCCTGGACCGGATCTTCAGCAGAGCCTCCCTGCACCATCGGTAGCAGAGCTGGACCACCTCGCAGATGGCCTGAGCCGTACACTCAGCAGAATCTCCCCGGACTATCCATGAGCAGCAGTCTGCTCTGATCCTGACGGTGATGCTGATCCTGCCCTGATCCTGCCCTTATACCATCCTGATACGTTCTCGCCTGTAGCAGTCTGCCCGTTGCCTAAAGTGTTGAGACATAGGAAGAGAGCCTCGAGTCAGAGGAAAGCAGCAGTGTTGATGGATACACAAAAAAAGCTTCTGGGAGAGAAGGCAGAAAAAATAAAAAAAGAAAACCAGCAAAAAGAGGTACAACAGATGGCAAAGGCGGGAAGCAAGGAAAGACGGATGCAAAAATAACACAAGGAAGCGAAGAAATGTTAAGAGGAAGCTTTACAAAGATGTCGAGGAGTCCAGCGATGAAAATGAAACAATATGCCTGGTGTGCTGTGACAATTTCTAAAACAGCCACCCGGGTGAGGGCAGGATACAGTACCAGGAGTGCCGTGGATGGGCCCACCGTTTTTGTACGGGTAATTCTCCAACCTTTGTGGGTAAAAACCGTGACATTGATTGAAAGTCAGAAATATTTTGGGTGTTTGGGTAATAAACATGGAAACTGAGGACATACTCTGGTTAAGCGGCTCAACGTACCCCGGAGCGCGGCTCAACTTACCCCGACACGGGGCGAGTTGAGCCATTTGACTTTGACTTATTCATGATCAAATATCTCACACAGCGAGAAAATTTAACCATTGGCACACACTTCACTTGAAAGCCAAAAATAGGCGATCCAACAATGGCAGAACAAAGTCTATACCTTTAGCAATCTCTGAGATATGTGACCAAAACAAAAATCATGTTCAACTAGCCTCAGTCTCCCCTACCTATTAGGCATGATCTAATAAATCAGAGAAAAAGCCAAAAAATATTTTTGGCGTTTCACCTATACCCTTTTCAAATTAAAAATACATGAAGCTCTTTTGGAGGATTTCAATCGTTTTTTTTACCGCGAGCACGTTTTTTCACATTTACAGATGTTTAGGCCCTTTTCATCATATTTACAAAATTAAAAACTGTTTAGAAAACTACAAGCAATGCTTTGATACCAAATAGTCTCACTTCGCTATGCCTAATCAACTTGTATTTGCTTATTTCATGCAAACCTGGGAAAATTTATTTAGGATATTACGGACCCCTTCTTTACACAAAACGGCGACTAAAGTAGTACACGGTGGGCCCATTATGTGGCATAGGTTTCAATCCAACAGACTCACTCATTTCTTACTTATGCCACCTTAAACATTTTTGGAGGTGAGGTCACTTAACCTGCACTGGTGACTTGACCCGAGATGACCAAACATTCAAATTGTAGGAAAAGTTGCGAAATTGATTAAGGATAAGGAGTGCCAAGTACGGCAGCGCTTCACACCGCCATTTTTTGTGCCGCTGGAAAAAAACCCGAGGGAGTGTTTAAACACCTCCCACCGGGGCAACGGTTAACAACCGCACTGGAAAGGTGTCTGGCACTAACGCGCACTGGAGGGGGCCTGGTAGGGCCCCCTAAGATCTCAGAAACTAATAGGCGTTGAAAAAACGTCAGTTGTGGGTGGGCGAGGGCTATGGTGATCTACATCATGGATTTTCATTGACCTAGGTCAATATCTGTCAGCTATCATCTATCAGCGGCACGATGTCGTCGTGTCGCTGCCGGGGCATGTGCTGCCGGGTGCTGCGACTTTGGTGTGGCGGTTGTTCCGTGTGCCCGCCGGCGGAGCTTTTGCGCGTTGGGCTGGCGGTGTGGCGCTCGTCGTCTCGGTGGACTTTTGTGGGCTCCGTCCTCTGTTGCGTCTGGCTCGGGCGACGGCCGTACCGGTGGTGGCACTGACGATTGGTTCCCGGGACCTCTCGGCTCTGCCACCTGTGGGGCGGCTTCTTACTCCCACTAGGCGCATTTATGCAGGGGACGGATCTCGCATGTCGGTGCGTATGGCGCCCCCGCTGTTGAATGGTGGCGCCCCCTTGTGGCTGCCTGGCCCGGACTGGCTTGTGAGGTGGTGACGTCTATAACGGTTCTTAGTCTGCAGTCCTCGGCATCTTCTGCTAGCTTTTAACCTTGTTTTTAGCATGTACCGGCATGAATTTTACTGCGTGTCCTCATCGTCGCAAATATATGTATGGATATATCTTCACGGTCAAACAAGGTCATAAAGATCCAATCTTGGCCATGCTGAGCACCGATTGGGAAATACTGTTGTGAGGTCTACCTTCACTCACCGTTGCGGAAGGAAGCACCTTGCCGAGCCGCCGCTGATCTGCAGGGCTGGCACCCGCGCCCGAGGGTGCGTCCTTGGCCGGGCGTCATTGGGCAGAGGCGCGCCCAGCGACCAACACACATCACACCGTGGTTATGCGGAAAAAGACGGGAATAAGCTAAAGGCGGACCAGGATCATACAGGGAAAGTCGCAAAGAATCTTTCCTACAAATTTGAGGTCAAGGTCATTCAAGGTCATTTACCTTTGAGGTCACAATATGGTATACTACCTGTAATGTACCTACACTATGACTAGCACTATAACAACTGTTTGGCGAGAAATGGGGATTGACCTTTCCCGATGTCTTTGACCTGGACTTTTGACCTTTGTATTGAGGTGCCTTAACCATGACATCATGACATTATTGTACGTCAGACCGTGTCGCCATTTGACTGGAAGCACTGGGGTCAATGACCTTGAAAGTGCTGGTATGACCTAGACCTTGAACTTCATGTGAAGTGACCTTGACATATAATCCCGGTTATTTGACGTTAAGACGTCACCACTCGGTCTCCAATGCGAACTGGTCCGAACGCGCGACTAAGGCACCTCAATATGCTAGTTTGACTTTGAAAGCCTATAAGTAAAAAAATTAACCGACTTTCAAAATGTCCTCACCAATCGGCGCGCCGTTGCATTTTCTCAAATGTGGTAAGTATCGTTTTTCGGCTACGAGCGGCTCTCCGGCCAACTTGGCCAGGGGGGCCCCCGAGACCCCCTCCAATGCGCATGTTAAGTCATACTAGAAATCAATTCATTGAAGTAGTCCCAAAAAGTTTCGACCTCATTATCGATCCCCTAGAAAGAGGGCGCTCTACCATTTGCGCTTCGGTGACACATGAATGGCCTCTCGTCAACTGCTCGCCAAGAGCCCTTTCGCTGTGGAAGGGAAGCGTCGGTGGTAGGGCGATCTCGTTCGCTTTCCGTCTTCTATGGCTAGTTTTTTGCGGGCATTGAAAAACGAACCCCTGCTTTGAAAATAGAATAAATAGACATCTAGATGTTAGGCAAGTTGTCAATGGGACCCTCAAATTTTGAATCTGAAAATCTTTCAAAATGACCATTTTAACATATGATGTCGGCATATTTTTTTCATACAATGAATTTTACATACATGGAGTAGAATAGTGACGATTTCTGACAAATTTGGAACCTTTGATGGTTGTGTATCCTAAAAAGCCTATATCTGCCGTTTTGAATCAAGTTGTAACAATCGAATATTTTATTTTTCTCAAAACATAGTGTCAAGACAATTTTTAAGGAAATATTGCGTTTTTTTTAATATCCAGAGAAATTCAGTTTCTTCGATCCAATATTTTCATCTCTTTTACGATTCATAAGCGGTGCAGCTGAAACATTCTCGGCGCATTGTTGATGGTCTGTAAAAAAAGAAGGAAGGGCAGTGGAAGGAAATTGATTATTTATTGGTTGCTGATATATGATGTGGCGGTGGGTGCTGCCCATTTTTCATAATTGTGATCGATATGCATATATTTTTCTTTTTGGGATATATGTGTTATCATTCTCTTTTGTACAGGACAGAGCCGTGGAAATTGTGTATCCGAATTTTGGCATTATGGTCGTATTTTTTAAGAGCTTTCACAGAATTGCATAGTAAGTGCAGGTAAAAATCTTCTTCCTTATATTATACCCTGCTAATATATATTTAGGGAATAAAATGTTTAGATTTCCATACGTTGACACAGAATGTGAGTCACACAGGCAATCAATCAATCAATGGCTTTTTATTAGGCGTTCTGTGCATAGCACCTTTGCCCGCCTCTAAAGGAGTGCGTGGGAGAATTTTAGAATTTTGTGTGAGGGCCAAGCTACGTTAGTCTGTTAAAGCAATGGGAGTTATTTCAAGTAATGGGTTGCAAGATGTTTTATCTTGCGAATGGACGGTCGTGGCAATGGCATAGCCATGCCAAGGGAGGTCTTTTAATAAGTTTAGACCCGCAGAGTGCGAAGGTTATTTCTGTGGTTGAAGACCTTAAATTTAGAATTTGGAATTTAGAATTTTGTGTGTCAGCTACTGATGTCCGCTGTCTACGTTACTCGAAATCCTCCGTTAACTCAATAATTTCCGTATTTTAGAAAGTGCGCTAAACACCTGGCCAGGGTGCCGCGAATTTACCCTGCAACCCGGAGGTGAGGTTGCAGCTCCCCTCTCCGGCTGGGCAGCCGCCGCGCAGAGGAAAAGAAGTGTGAGAGGATAGTTAGATTGTTAGTAAGAGTATAGGTGTGGTTAGCATAGACCCGCAGTGAAAGGTATCACTGCGGTGAAGAAATCTAACCTATTTAACCTAACCTGATTTCAAAGCTAGCCTAACATAACCTATCCTTAGCCTACAATGAACCATTTAAAGGTTAAACAACTATTGCTTAAATTTCGCAGTGGATCATCTATGATTTGAAAATAGGCAAGTCCTACTTTGGGGGTGCACCATGCACCCTCCATCATATATACTGGGAGGGGTGATTTATAGAAACTTCTCTAGCCCAGAGTCCTTTAGAAATGTAAAGACTTTTTCCAGTAGCTCAGGATGGTCGTTACCGAGCAGATTTTTTAGGTCTGCAGGGATGTTTTGGATTCGGCAGTAATCTAGCATGGGTTGCCGATGGGTATTGTGCTGGGGACAATCGATGAGAATGTGATAGGGATTCTCCATTGCGTCGCAGGTACCACAGGTACCCGCGTTCCAATAGGCATTTAATTTTGTGTGTCCATTTCTGAGTCTGGTTAGAATAACCTCGCGCCGGCGACTCTTTTGGTTGGAACTGGGCCAGTAGCCGATGTTAGGCTTGATATGGAATAGGTGGGTGCTGTGGTTTGTTGTCCAGTTATTTTGAATTTGCTTCCGGATACTGTCCTGGAGGAGAGCTTTGCTATCATCTCCAGACCACATTAAGGGTGCGATCTCTCTAAGTTCTAGGGACTTTTTTGCCTGCTCATCGGCCTTTTCATTTCCTTGAATTTTGCAGTGGCCCGGGATCCAAAGAAAAGAGACATCAGGGGTATCATCGATACCTTTCTGAATATCTGCTATAACGTGGTGGCTGGGGTTGACTACGTTACTGACGGCCTGCAGGACAGATTTAGAGTCTGAACAGATGACGGCTGAGTTGATATTTTGGGTTCTGATTATGGCTAATGCATTTAGGATGGCAACAGCCTCGGCTGTGAAGATAGAGCAGTTGTCCGGAAGTCTTTTCTGTAGGCAAATATTTTGCCCCCAGATGCCTAGGCCTACTTTTTCGCCTATTTTGGAGCCGTCTGTAAATATAAAGGTCTTGTCCGCATTACAAGATCGGAACTCTAGGAATTTCTGGGAGACTTCTTCCTCTGAGAAGTCCGTTTTACGGGAAGTGAGAAGAAATTCCACTTTGGGCTCTTTCCGAGTCCAGAAGCGGGAGAGTGGGGGTTTGCCTATTGTTGCTAGCAGTGCAAGATTGAGGCTTTCCAGGGTTTTCGCTACTCTGTGCTTAAATGGGGGCCACTTCTGTAGAGTGGCTTTATTTGCTCGTCTGGGATGGGCAAAACATTGTTTTGCCGGGTGGTTTTCGGTGGATTGGACCTTAATGTAGTAAGAAATAAGATGGGCGTCGCGTCTTGTCTGCAGTGGGCATAGCCCGCTATCAGTTAGCAGGCTGGTGATGGGGGATTCTCTGAGCGCGCCTGTGGCTGCTCGGATACTGGCATTTTGGACTCGCTCTAGCTTTAATTTATTGGTCTTGTTCGTCGAGTCAAAAACGAACGAATTATACTCGAGAATGGACCGAATCAGGGACTTGTAGAGCATAAGCAGGGTCTTTCGATCCCCGCCATACTCTGTGCCGCCGAGCATGCAGAGAATGTTGACTCGCTTTTGACAGCTAGAGACGACTTTGGTGATATGCTCATTGAAACTCAATCAGGAATCTAGGGTGACGCCCAAGAATTTGAAGCTATTGGTGCATTCAATAGGTTTACCCGAGATTTGGAGCCGTGGAGGGTCGTGTCTGGAATGCGCTCTGGCAAAGACAACGACTGATGATTTTTCCGCCGAGAGTGATAGACCCATTAAACTACACCAATTATCGATGTCGTTTAAGCTATCCTGCAACTGCGTAGTTGCATGTGGAAATTCTGGTTCATTATACCGCCTGGTATCGATTGCAGTGGCTTTCCAAATGGCGACATCGTCCGCAAAAAGGGAGTAATTTATTCCAGGCGGTAGCTTTTTGGCGAAGAGATCATTGATCATTACTAGAAAGAGGGTGGGGGACAGAACGCTACCCTGGGGTGTGCCTTGGTCTTGGGTTGCCAGGTAGGAGAATGTGGTGCCACAACGGACTTTAAATTTTCGGTCCTTGAGGAAGTTTTCAATGAATTTTGCAAGGTGGCCACGAATTCCTAGCTTGCTTAATTTTAACAAAAAGGAGTCTTTTTGTACGCGATCGAACGCCGATTTAATGTCTAGGAATGCAGCTATTGTTACTTGCTTTTTGTAAAAGCCATTCTGGATGTCACTGACTAGTTTCACCAAATTGTCAGTGGTGGTTCGCCCGCGCCGGAAGCCTGATTGCATAGCATCAAGTTTCTTTTCGAGGATCTCGTGAAGTCTAACGTTTACCATGCGCTCGACAAGCTTGCTAGCACAGCTAGTAAGCGAAATTGGGCGATAACCTTTTGGGTCTGTTTTTTCTTTGCCAGGTTTTGGAAGGGGAATGATTATACTCTCTCGCCACGATGTGGGGAAAGAGTCGCTAAGAAACATGTTGTTAATGGCCGAAAGCAGGTACTTTAGTGCTGTTTGGCTGAGGTGCCTGAAGAAAGAGTAGTGAATTTCGTCAGGGCCCACTGCAGTGTTTCCACAAAGACAAAGACAAAAACTGTATTCGGAGTCATCCACAGTTATAAAAACGGTTGTGGCTATTACGACACCACGTCAAGCTGTTGCTAGATGAGTAAATGGGATGGGCTTACACATTCACTAGATGAAACTTCAATACAGTCATACCTATGACATCATCACATAATAACTGTATACACTTGATATAAAATATTCTACTCCACTCCACACGCAGCGCACCACCACACATCCCAAAACACCCTAAGTACGCTGTGACACGAGGTGGCGCTTAAGGGCACGGCAGAAAAGAGGTACTGGAAGGACATTCAAATCAGCAGGCACATCGTTATAGTACGAAGGACCCCGGGCCATAAACCTGCGCTGGCCCATACTGCTACGGGAACGTGGTACCCATAGGTCTCCGTCCCGGCGCGTGCTGCGCTCCCGCGTAAACCGGAGCTCCTCGAATCCCCGGGCCAGCTCCTCTGGCTCCCCCAGGCGCACTACCTTGTGCACAAGCACAAGCGTGTGATACCTAGCCAGTTCACCCGCCGACAGCCAGCCCAAGTCCTCCAATAGATCCGAAACATGATCAAATTTGTTGCGCCCGAATATGATTTTTGCAGCATAGTTAATGATCTTTTGGATCCGAGTGTTATTGGTTTGGGTACCATTGCCGAATACGGTGATGCAGTATCGGACCCGAGAGATGACCAGAGAGCTGACTATCGGCGAGATGACTCTGGGAGGTAAGCAGTGTCTCAGATGTGAAAGACCACTCAAAATTCCAAAGCATTGACGAGTTAAGAGAGAAATATGAGGGTCCCAGCTGAGGACGCGGTCAAAGGTCAGGCCGAGATTTTTAACGCTCATGGACGGAACTAAATTATGATTGCGGAATTTGACGGTAAAATCACCAACGTGTCGAATGTTAGGAGCACTTCCTAGAAGAATGAGTTGGGTCTTGTCAGCATTTACTTTTAGCCCATTACCCCTGAACCAGATATCAAGAGAAGTTAATGCGTTTTCCATGCGTTGAATGAGTGTCCGAAAGTCTGACTTTTTGCCACTGACAAGCACTTGAGTGTCATCCGCGTACTGGACCACGACCGCATCCTCAGCATACAGGCTCAGGTCATTAGCAAAGATACAGTAAAGCAAAGGGCCGAGACAAGAACCTTGGAATACGCCCATGTTGTTGGGAAGACTAGAAGAAATTTTAGAAACACCCAGATTATCAGCTGGAAGGCTGACACTCTGGGTGTGACGCCGAAAATATGCAGAGAACCAAGAAGTATCGATTGAATGAGCCTGGAGTTTTTGGAGTAAACGAGAGTGGTCAATCACATCAAAGCATTTACTCAAATCGAGGAGGCAGAGGAGGGACACCTCCCCACGATCATTAGCGGAAAGGATGTGATCAGTTATGGATACCAGCGCGCTTTCACACGAGTGACGAGGGCCAAATCCGTGTTGGCTGGAGGCAAGAAGGTGATTATCGGAAAGGTAGGCATAGAGCTGCTGATGAACAGCACGCTCTAGGATTTTGGTGATGGTAGGGATGATACTGATAGGACGGAAGCTAGAGGGATCAGAGGAATCACCGGATTTGAAGATAGGATGGACTAGGGCGTGTTTCCAAGGATCCGGGATTTCACAAGTAAGGATTGAGCTATTGATCAAGTGGAGAAGCGCCAGGCCCTGGGATTCGAAGATGAGACGGACGATGTGCATACTAATACCATCGCCAGCACTGGAGGTGGAGGAGCCCCTACTGTAGACTATGGTTTGTAGCTCATCCAATGTGATGAGTCGCAGAGTGAAGGCGCAGGCGCCAACGCGTGACAGTCTGCACGCAGGTGTTCGGACCGCTCCCATAGCGGCAACCTCAGCCGCCACGCGCGGGCCGACGTCAACAAAGAAATGGTTAAGCTCATCAGCTGTGGCATCTGGAATTACTCGGGTCCCTCCCTTTTTTCCGCCAATCACTCTGTCAACACACCTCCACATTCCCCTGCGCCCCTCCTCCCTCAGTCGCCTATGCACATCGCTCATATCACGTCGCATCGCTCCCCTTACCTGACGATTTAGGTCACCATACACCTCAGACCGGTGGCCGCCGATTGCCAGCGCCGCTCTGCGACGAGCCATCAAATCAATGGTGAAATCTGAGACCACAGGCGCGTTTGGATTGCGGATACGAATGGTTCTTACTGGTGCATGGCGATCAAGAACAGTTAGCAATTTCCTCGAGAATACAGTCCATTTTTCAGCAACACTGTTGGATGCAAAAACATCTGACCAATCAACACACATCATATCAAAATTGAGGGCGGCAGGGTCAAGGCGATGCAGACAGCGGGTCTGAACAAAAGTAGGCTTTGGACGGCATCGCGACACGCTGAGCTGAGCACGAACAAATGTGTGCGGACTGTAATGACAAAATTTGGTACCAAAATGAGTAACTAAATCTGGGCTATTAGTGATGATGACGTCTAAACATGACCCGGTGGGGCGATAGGTAGGCAGATTAATACATTGGTGTAGCGTATAATCCTTCAAAAAAGTCCACAAGATAGCGCTTGGCACGATTACTTAGAGGTTTCAAAACATCACAATTTATGTCACCAAATATCACACACTTAGCAGAAGGGTGAGCCAAAAGAGTCTCCAGTCGACTGTTGGCTGGTTTTGTGACGCGAGTCTTCAGCTGTTTCGCTGTCATACCCTCTCTGACAGCGAGGGCGACTCCTCCGTATCCGCTGTTAACTGGCCGCGGCGTGGAGTGAACAGTGTAGCCGGGCAGCAGGAACATACAACGAGGTGTGTAAAGGCGGAGCCAAGTCTCACAAATCCCAAAAACATCGTAGTCAAAATCTAGCAAATCACGAGAAAGGGGTAGAATAGAAGGTTTCAGAGATTGAATGTTGAGAGCGCCAATTCGAAGGGACGCCACAGATGTGCTCTTCTGTGGCGTAACACACACTTGCTAATGGCGTAATTTAGCTCGGTCATTGTAAATGGTACGTTATAGTACTCTTGATTACCATAATTGATGAATGTGTGCTTTTGCACCATTCTGCCTGGTCTTTGGAGCGCTGGCTGTATGATTTATTAGCTGCGACACTGGCGTAATGATCAGCAAATTTATCCATGACTTCCTTAGGTTCAGTGATGGGTTGGCCAGCTATTTTTAGTTGAGGGAAGGGTCCATGGGGTGGTCGCTTCGCAGAGAAAGCTCTGATGGTTTTCCAAACTTGGGTGGTGGGAGTGAAGCGGTTGAATTTGGAGGCAAAAGAGTTGAAACTGTCTTTTTGAACCCGCTTGCACGTGTTTCGAAAGTGTTCTTTTGCTGCCCGAAGTGCACATCGAGTAGGGCTGTGTGCCCTCCTCTCATATGCCTTGCGGGCTCTTATCATTTGAGCTTTGGCGTGTGCCGTCTCTGCGTTCCACCATGGGGCTCCGTTTTTCTTTCGGGGTCCTCTGGTTTTTGGTATTGCTACTTGTGCTGCTGAGCTTATGGCTCTTAGTATTAATTCAATGCCTGCCGAGTGAGGGTCACCTTCGGTGACCAGTGTGAGGTCGACCTCTGCCTCGAATTTTGTCCAGTCCGCTCTTTTTAGACTCCAGGAAGGGGTATACAGATCAAAGCGGTCGAGTGCTCCTTGGGGGACATCAATTTTGATTGGGAGGTGATCGCTCATGCCTGGGTTGTCTTCGACATCCCAGGTAAACAGTGACGCAATTTTAGGCGTGCAGCACGAAATATCAATGGCTGAGTCTGAACGCCCGCCATGCGTTGCTTGGCGGGTTTGTGCGCCGTTGTTTAGGATAACTAAATTTTGAAAACCTATTGCGTCATATATAATTTCACCTCTACGGTTTGGTGTGGCGCTGCCCCGGGATGGGTGGTGACCATTCAAGTCTCCAAGTAATAACAAAGGCCCGTTTATTTGATTAAATAGTTGAGCGAGTTCCCGATCCGTTGGATCAGGGTCGGAAGGAGATATGTATGTTGAAACAACCGTCAATTGGACGTGTTGTATTTTCAAGCTAATAGCTACACAGTCCAGTGATGTTACCAAAGGCACGTGACTGTGTGGGATGCTATTTTCTATTAGGATGGCTGTGCCTCCCTTACGGACAGCAGCGTTTACGTTATGGCGATACCAAGAGTAACTCGGGATTTTGTATTTATCGTTATCTTTATCAGTAAAGTGGGTCTCTTGTAATGCTGCTAGTGCCGGTTTTTTCTCAGCAAATATTGATGAAAAAAGCGGGAATTTCCCGATAAGGCCATTTGTGTTCCATTGCAGAATTGAACCCATGGTGGTTTTTAACGATTGTGCTTAGGGGATCTACGCTTGCGAAGGTTATAGGAGCACCTGCTGCTGCTGCTATCGCTAGCAGGAGAAACTGGGGTAGAGTGCCTAGAAAAGCTAATTTTCCTTGCTACGGGTGAGCTGCCGGGGCTGGAGGTGCCGGGGCTGGGGGGTTTCCAGGAGGGGAGCTCTAGAAGTGTTTACAACAGTTTTTGCAGAGCTCGTCTCTGATGCACTGCTGGCGTCAGAGTCGGTCTCTGTCCCGGACAGCTCGTGGTCAGACTGACTTTTGTCGTCTGACGTTTCAAGTTCACTTGAGAACTGAAACTGCATAAAATGACCTATGAGGTCGTTTTGAGATCCGCAAGTGCGGGTGGTCGGTGCTATTTGGGAAGAAGCGTCGCTTCTTTCCAAGGAGAGGGGAGCAGTTTCAGTTTGGGTTGAAGTATTTACTTTTTGGACTTTGGTTTGAGTGGCAGCCGTTTTACCCTGAGGAGGTGGGTTGCCACTCGTTAGAGGCCTTCTCGGTGCCTGCCTTTGGCGGCGCCTGGGAAGGGGAGCACCGGTGAATTTAGAGTGCTTGGGGGCAGGTAGCAAGTGAAAATCAGTCTTGTCAGGCACTCGTGCAGAGTGGCTTTGCCACCCTGCTGCGGGTGTCCAGGTCTTCCTGGTGATTTTAGGTGCCTGAGGGGCGGGAGGATTTTCGGTCGGAAGACCTGGCGGAGAACTAGTGCGGGTCGGGAGGTCCTCCCAGCCCGCAACGGGCGTCCACCTGCGCCAAAAAGTGATTGCGCCACGTGGTGGGGGGAGGGGGACGGACGGCCTGATGGGCGCCAAGAAAAGTGGCTCCATTAGAGGGCGGATGTGGCGGCTTGTGTTTTTGGGTGGCTGAGGCTGCACCGAAGTGGGATGCTTCTGGCCGGCTGTGCTGGGGGCTGTTGTGGTGGCCTTGCTACCACAGCTTTTTGGGACTGTGCGGCTTTTTTCTTTTTGCAGCACTTGTTTGCGGGCCAGGTCAAACGGGATCTTTTTTCCACAGCCAGAACGTTAACCTCTTTTTCTCGGAGCCAGGTCGGGCACTTGGGATTATCAGCCCCATGAGCGCCGCCACAGGCAGCACACTTGAGGCTTTTAGATGTGCACTCTTTAGTGCGGTGCTTAGCACTGCACTTGCCGCATCGTGGGGTGGGGTTTTTACAATTTGTTTCTACGTGCCCGTACCGTTGACAAATTTGGCAGCGAATAGGGAGGGGGTAGTACGGCCTAACTGGGTAGACGCAGTCGCCCAGTTTAATTTGGCCGCAGTCATCCCGACACTTTGTGTCGAAGGTGACGATAAAACGATGGTCTCTTAGACGGGGGTCTTTTTGCGTGGCATTTTTGTTGGGGTTCAACTTTTCAAGGGCAAGCACATTTTGACCTTTGAAGTCAAACATGTGCTCAAGTCACACAGGCTTCAGTAGTTCGTATAAATATGGTTGAAACATGCCTTATGTTCCATACTAGTACTTCCACCTGCAAATGTAAATTGAAATAAGGAATTGCAAACCAAGAATTTTTCTGGAATGCTGATATAACAAAATTAGAACCAAACCCTCAGCACTGTGTTGATTGACCTATGTATTAATCTCTCTTTATTCACACTTTGCAGGGATAGTTTGTTATTATTTTGGGGCTGGTGCGCATTATTCTGGCTTTAGAACTATACAGAGCTTTCATGGTCTAGTCAGAATTTTGATTACCTTTGTAATTGGCTGTTCTGCCATGCAAAGTAAAAAAGGGTAGTACCAATGTATTAGCAATGATAATTGCGCTTTCACAACAGTACTGGAGCATATATTTATTTTCCTACTTTGAAATTTGTATACATTTAGTAGAATAGTGATGACTTCTGACTCATTCAGAACCTTGAATAGTTGTCGGTCTTAAATAAGCATGTATTTGCTGTTGTAAATTAATCAACATAATTATTTTACCTTTGTTCATTTTTAAACATGGTCCCAAGGCAAGCTTGTGCTAAATTTTGCATTCATTCTATATATATACATATATATATATATATATATATATATATATATATATATATATTGAACTAAACCAGACATTAAATTAAACATAAATATTAATCACATATATTTATATATTTATATATTTAAACACATATATTAAACTTAAACTAGACCTTCTGATTTGTCAATTGTGATTTCTTAAAAGTCCTATATTTCTGTTTTAATATTATTTTTGGCTGTAGTTTTTTAAATGATTTTTTCTTCAGCAGTTCAAAACTTTCAAGTTACTGCTTAGGATAAATAGAACCGGTTTTTAGAGAAATTGATGGCCTTAACCGTGGGTACATAACTTAAGCCGATAAGAGGTGAACCGGTGAAGTCGTCTAGAAACTTTGAATTTGAGAGTGATTTAAGGCATTTGCTGGGCGAATTCGCGGAAATGAGAATAGGACTTCTGAAACAAATTTTAATGACCTTTTGATCTAGTCAATAAAAAATATTCACGTTTCTCCCCTTAAGTGAACAGAAAAATAAAATGGTGGTCAAAACAGAAAATACAGGCCAAAAATATGGAGAGAGCATGAGCATGCATTGAAATACACCTAAAAATGAAAGAAAGGCAGCTACACTTTTTTAGCCTAGTATTAAGTATGTAGTTTACTAGTTTAAGTTAACTAAGTAAAGACTTTAAGAGGAAGTAGACTTTAATGAGAAGGTCAAAGTTAGGGGCCCACATAAGGTAGATTATATATATACCTTATGTGGGCCCCTAACTTTGATATTCTCATTAAAGTCTACTTCCTCTTA